>CM022539.1:17626638-17666638 GCA_012273795.1 Dendrolimus punctatus
TGTACGCAAAATAATTCAGCTTTATAGCGGAATATGTTGTTTCTGGGAGCTCGGTGCACTAGCTCCATTGTGTACAGCGATTTAGCGGATCGTGAGAGGATAGCTGTATGGTAGCCATGCGTTCAATTATTACCGGACAATCCATGTAATTTCATTTCTACAAATAGTGTGATATAGAAGTCTGCTACGTTCATGTTTTAATAAAGACGCCGCGCATTCCTTACATTTACCCCCTCGTTCATAATAGTTATACGAGGTTTATAGACTCATTAAAAGGGTTTTTATTTTAAATCAATATTCTTCTCTCCGGACGAACGAGATTGTCCGGGCTTCGTGCTTTTTTACATTAAAAGGGTTAAAAACAGGTTACTTAATCACATAATGTTAAACTCCATATCATCTGTCGTCAAGTAGCTTTTCGTAATTAATATACATTCTATGTTTTGCGACAGACACTTAAAAAAATGAAAGGTGATTCGACTGCCTCCATGGTTTTGTAGTTTCGAGTGTAACCCGCTTTGGTCACTTGAATGCAGTAATCTCCAGTTCAATTTTACTTTACCTTATTTACTCTGGTCTGGGTGTTTGGTATGGGCTCAGAGTTATTCGGACTATTCAAACGAACGGTTCTCCATATAACAAAAGTGTAATTTGTTAGCTTGTGAATCTAAAATATGTGTAATGTATCGATTTATTAGTTTATTTATTATATTGGAATAATACCTTGTAATCAATAGTATGATTTCGTCTTTTGAAAGTTTCTAAAGGAATATTGAAAACATTTTATGAAATGGAATGGAAACTTGAATGGTATTTCCTTTATTGGTAGTCTTCGATTCACAAATTAAATTACTAACCCACTTTCTGTACTAAAAAGCACAGTTAGGTTAATAATGTGCTGTGATTGTTATTGCTTCCATACGAGCATCAAAGATTTTACTTCTCAATAAATCGGCGGCGTTTATGCAGATTAAATAAATATTTATTGGCAATAATTTTATAATGGATCCTGAAAATGACCTCTTACTGATCTTAATCTTTCCAGAAGCTCATAAATGTCTTTTGGTGGAAATGACAAGTTGTAATCATGGTTATATGTTGTTAATTTAAGAGTTCAGCTCGTTTGAATTAGGTTCATTTCAACTTAAACCGTAAAAAATATCGTTTTGAAACTGACAGGTATATGGTATACCTTTCTTGTGATGAGAACTGGCTGTGCGATACGATTTCTAAACTTAGCAACGAACTTTTTTAATGATTATTTGAACATTGATTGTCATGCTAGATACGAGTATTTGCCAAAGTATTGTTCTTGGCAAACACGGTATCGCTCCCGATAAACTAAAATAATTCTGAAAGGGCGTTCTAATTCTTTACATAATTTTCTTTTTCGTGGTATTTTTTTTGCAAACTATCTTTGGTTTCATACAGTTGACTTGACAAAATGCTTTCAAGATAGCGTTTGCATCTATAACTATAATATACTAGCTTCTGCCCGCGACTTCGTCCGCGTGGAAAAGTAAATAAAAGTAAGAAAAAAAAAACCCGATTTTGAAACAGTCTTCATTGATGCTCCGCTCCTATTAGTTTTAGTGTGATGATATATAGCCTATAACCTTCCTTGATAAATGGGCTATCTAACACTGAAAGAATTTTTCAAATCAGTTTTATATATTAGTATAAAATTATTTGATCGGAATAATAATATATTGAATGCAAAGTTTGTTCACCTGTTGATTTTACTACACATCTCCTGAGGCCCAGTTCTGTTATTTCAACATCTTGACATTTCGAAGATATTCAAAGTACGATTGTGTCAATAATTCGTAATCTACTAAATCCACAATCTCTTCTGGATAAAGTCGCAACAGAATAATAAAATTTGATAATACCATTACCAGAAATGGCGTTACCCAAAATTAATTTTCAAAAGCTACCAAATTTTTAAACATTTATTTAGTGAGTTTTCGCTTATAATAATTAATATGCATCTTTATACATAATTATAAAGATTTCGTTGGCACGTCGTTAAAATTATGAGAATACGGAAATCAGACAAACTTACAATTGAGGCGATAGTGTTTGGTGATTTTGACGAGACATTAATAGTAGAATTGGACCCCAGGTATATACTAAATTATAGTCAAATGAACTGAGACTTTTATCATTTTAAATAGCATCGCAGCCTCCTAGAATTTTAATGGGCGTACAAAATTATGATGTTATAACTGTAACTAATTAAATAGCGTATTAATTACTTCAGCAGTAAATAAAACTTCCCTATTTAATAAAAAAGTATAGACCATTATTAAGAGATGCGTCGGCTGCCAAGTGTGGCGTGCAAGTTATCCGCGGTTAGGGCTCCAAATTCAATACAGTTCAGTATGTCAGTGCTTATGTATACTCTTTGGACTTGATTGATGGAGAATTGATTCTTTTAACCAACCTGCAAATGAAGTCATAACGTTTAGTAATGAATAAACTTTTTGTTTTATAGATTAGTTTTAGTTTCTGTTTTGTTGAAAAGTGTGGTGTCAATACTCAGTAGCCGGGACAATGGCGCGTGGCGATACTGCGACCCGCCGACCTCGCGTGCGCGCTTCCGCCATCTTGCATTTTAATGCGCTTGCGCATTTGCATCACCCGCGCACACACGTGCGATCTCTATTTATCTGCTTATACATATTAAAATTATGGGACCCTAAATAACTGTTTTCAAAATAAATTTCTATTCGCAAATTAAAAAAACCTCATAACGTTAGTCTGTTAGTTAAATATAGATAGGAGCATTCAAATAACACGTATGTTTTTAATAGAACTCTGAAAAGGAAAATTTAATTTCAAGGTATAATTCAGTAGTGGCAACAAAATATCTACTGTTTTTTCATTTGGATATGGAACCTTTTATTTTGAAAATATTTTAAGCTCTACCGCCTTGACTTTTCTCAGATTTTTTTATTTCACAGTTCAAATGTGTCTGGGGCCGGTGCATTGCTGATGATTTGCTTAACAATACCTGTATGACTTTGTATATTTTAAAAAATCAACCCAAACTCGCATGTGTGGTGGTCTGGTCGCATCAAATCAAATTTTATTTTGTTATTTCCCTTGATACAACATTGTTTAACGGTATATAGAGTAATCTATATATCGTTAAACAATGTCTCTACTGAATTCTACCTATATATTCTGTATTTGAAAGTTGCACCCGTGACTGAAAAATTGAGCGGAAGAAGACTGAAGTGATATGTGTATCTATGTAATAATAGGGATGAAAGTCACGTGAAAAAAGAATGTTAAACAGTGAAGATTGGTGGGTGCAACTGTAAAGGTAGAAAAAAATAATGGAGGGTTTATGTGAAAAGTGGTTTAATATTTTATGGTATAACAAAGGACTTATGCCACATTAGAGCAGTATAGAAGGGAACATATGATATGATACTGATACCAAATTATTGGAAGAAAGTGAAAGAAATGAGAGAGATTATACAAAGAAGTACCATTAGCGTTCCGTTTTAGCCAAAATTGCTACGGAACTGTATGAGCAGATGTTTGACATCGGAAACTTACGCAAAACCGGCACAATAAACTCGTGCGTTTACGTTCACCTCGTAAACAATCGCGTTTCATCGCTCGTGTCGATGGTATCTGCGCGTGGTTGACTAACGTCCGCACTGCGCAGATTAAGTGCGACGTTGGCTCGGAACGGTGCTTCGGATATCTGCACGGTTCATCTGCTTAATGCTGAAGAGGCGTATAAGGTGTATCTGAATGCTCTGAATGTTCAAATATTATGAATACTGTTTGCGGGCGCGATGCATTGGCCGGGAGAAGGCAAAGGGACGTGGAAGAAGAAGCAAGGGAAGAATAATTTACCTACCTTTATTCCACAGTCATGCCTTCACATTCACAAGGATTTGGCTAAGCCGAATAAAAGTTATTTCTTAAATTACTTTATGGGTTTGTTTAGTTCCTGTTCCAACCACATATATTGCGGTAACAGCACTGACAAGGCGTGTGATTTTCTTGTTTTCTTAGCGTATTTTTCAATTGAAAGTTTATTCTTTTCTTGATGGTGAGGATGGAGAGGGAGAGTGTAAAAGGAAATATTCTTCGGCGCACCAAGTATTCTTTGGTCTTTTGTTGAATTAAGGTTTTCGGGCAAGACCACGTACCACAAGATTGCAATGTTAAATGTCACCCATTTGCTATATAGTTGTATGTTATGTTGATAGTTTCAACAGTTTGCGCAAAATTTGAATGCGTCTCGGAAGAACTTATCTACATAAGTTTGCGCTGAGCGAGACTGCCATCTTTAGGTCTTCAGTTCTGTTGAATGCAGTTGTTAATTCTTCCGGTTTTGATATGAAGGGCATTCCAGTTGGTGGTGCTCTATATAGCGAGTCACGTTGGCCGATCTGCGGCTTCCGTTGTCCACAGCGGCCGTCGCGGCATCAGCGCCTTGATCGGCGAGTCTGTTGCGCCCGATGGCTATCTCGGGCTTTAGTTGGCTATCGGTGCCTTCTGTTGGCCTCGGCTGGTTTGGGGCGTTCGCGATCTTTCTGCATCGGTCTACTCTGACCGTATGAGATCACGGGGGCCGGTCAGAGAGTCCGGAGTGAGGGCGCAACACCAGTCTTAGTTTTGTATGTGCCTTTTGAACCTTATTTGTATTCTTGGTGATTGCATTTACGAACTTCAAGTCCGCCCATAAGTTTTGTTCATACGATATAAAAGAAGCGATTTGCGTCACTTTCATGTGTACCACAAATATTGGACTTCTTTTGGAAGTTTGTTTTTGTCTTGCGTTAATAGGTATCTCCTAGACGAGAGCATTACTTTCTAGACTACTTCATTCCAAATCGTAGTTATCAATACCCAAAGTTGCGGACACATTCTTAGCTTTCAAAGGCATAACAGCAGCTATTACATCGAACGCTGATAAGTAAAATATATAAAATATTAAACGATTAAATTAATGTTTATATTAGAATCTGATTAAGATAACTGCAAGTGACACCTTTAATTGCACGGTAGTAATAGAAATGAGCTGGTTTAACTATGTGTAATCTGTCAAAACCAACGGTCCAAGTGTGTATAACTCTACGTTTATATTATTCCCACATCCTAGGCAGCAAACAGAAAATTGGAGAGGTAAATGGGCAGCGACAGTTTGTTCTGGATAATCCGCAGGACTGGGATGTAGCGCTAGTATATAAACACAATATATGTTGAGCATATAGATAGATCTGCTTGCTGTTGTGGATTTGGACATAACTTAAATAATACATTATAGAGAACTTCTTTGGTGTAAAAATTAAATACTTGTATAATCTGCGTCCTAATTCAAAAATTGATCTTTACTCTAGTTACTTCAATAATAGAATCTTAATCCGATATTAAACGGTGCATTTTTCCTTTAATTTGGTTGAATCAACGAAAGTGACTCATATAAATACAAAGTTGAGTCATTCAATGTTATTGAATACCATTGTTTCCTTTTAGTTCTCTAGTTTTCAATCAGATTGATTCAATTTGGTTGGTATAATATCAGCATTAGTCTTGGTAGTGGCACCCTCTGCGTCACACAGAAACAGTTACTCTTTGACGCGACCTGCGCACGCGCCGCAAACTGGGTCGGAGCGGAGGTATCTTGCTGACGGCAGCCGCACATTTGCTGTGATTTAGCAGCTCGTGATGTTCACCTCACGGTAATGTTGGTGAAAATGCACGGTGGCGATACATTGTTGGCTTTATTTTAATTCCTTTGCTCTCAATTCGGAGAGAAACTGTTTTTATCTAACATTGAATTAGAAAGCTCTGCGATCTTTGTTATGGTTTCCTGAAATAATAAACCTTATTTCCAATAAAAACCGAAATTAAGAAAAGTCTTGCTTCTTCAGCCTTACAAAGATGCTGAGCTTAAAGATAAAAATGAGATGATTACATAAAGTAGTCTGAGGATGATGATATATAAGGCATATAAGTTTTACATACAGATTAGATTAGAGACAAAGCTACCATTTGCAATTACACTATTATGCATCAATGAACGGCAGCCGTTTAAGTAGTTTTATACAAAGATAAAGAGAGAACAGATCCACTCTCAAATACCGTAATAGTTATATCCTGAATAAGTCCGGTGGAAATTTCCATTTACCTCCCTGTATTAAAAAGGTCATATTATATACTATTTATACCTGTTATTAAAAATGTTGGTCGGAAAGTTCATTTATGAAGTTTATCATGCCAGGAAATAAATTTGAGATTACTTTCCACTCATTCGTTGCAGTGAGCTAGGCGTGCGAAGGTTTAGACCACTCAACCACAAGGCCGTAAAGACGGCAGAGGTTGTCATTGAGTTGAATTCTTTCGGGTCATCACTTCACTGCTTGATGTAAACCCGGGATATGTGGCGCAGACTTGGGAGAAGTCTGCGCCACATATCCCGGTCCCCCGCCTTCCTCTTCCAGGCCCTGCTAGTGACCTTATGCAGGTCGTGGATTCATCGGGCTGGAGGGCGTTCTACTTTTACCGAGACGAGATCTCTAATTCGGGACATGTTTGCTTCGTCGGCCGATAGATCTACGAGAGACATGACCGGCTCATTGCCAATTGAACTCGCTCATTTTGCGAGCTATATCGTTTACCTTGAAGCTCTTACGGATATACTCATTTCTGATTCTATTTATAAGAGAAACAGTCAATACAGCTTACTCCATAGCTTGCTAAACTAGCTTGCTAAATAGAAACTTTGGATGTAGACGTTGTTTACATCCAAAAAATCACAAAAAGCGTCGCAATACCTACATGCCGGTCATTGGCTAGTAGATTAAATAAGTCTATTCAAGTAGAATAATACAGTTGTTGGAACAAAGCTCAATTTTCTGAATGTAAAAACGTATTAACATTTTCACCATCTTCGCAGTACGCGGCAATGCGACTGCTAATCTTAACGTCTCGCTTGCCCCGCGGTGTATGCTATTCACAAGCGTAATGGCCCTACAGTAGGCCCTTTAGATAACCCTATGCGTAATCAAGTGTATGACAAATACGTGCTATTACGCCCAAACGACCTGCCGTGTCGGATTAACACTAGAGCTGCGATAACATTCAAAACGACATGTAATGTCTATAAAGTGCGCAACGCAGATACGCGATAGTATGTTTGGTTTTCATCTGTATTTTATATGCAACTTTGTGGCTTACAACTGCCTGTTTTAAAAGGCAACAAAATCAGGCTAGGACATGGCTGTATATTAACTATGAAGAGTTCCGTAGGTACGGAAGAAGAATACTATTTAAATAAGGAAAATCCCCCAGTAAAGAAAGTAAGTCCAGTGTGGTGGATTGTCCATCAAATTTATGTGCAAGAGGTTGATTGTTAGAGATCAGCTTGTCAATACAAGGCGTCAAAGACTAGACTATCGCCGCTGACGATAACGACGACGAGGTTGCCAGTCTAGCGGTTCTTTATAGGATCAGTTTAGAGAGTGTATGGTCGAACTGTTCGACCTGATTCCCCGACACCGTTCCATCGTCGGAAGATAAGCACTCTGGGGCTTAATTATAATATCTTTGGATGTTGGAAAGATATTCAAAGGTCTATTCCACTTCCATAGTGTCAACAATGCTTATTTTACTAAATCAACAATATTTTCTAGATATCGTCGCCGAAGAATAATAGTAGAAAAAACCTGGTGTCAACCAGAAATGGCGTTAGCTGAAATGAACACTAAAAAGCTACCAACATTTTAAACATTTGTTTCGCGAGTTTACGCTTATAATAATTTTGGCGTACCCGTGGCAGAGAATTAACAGAATACGGAAATCGAAATTTCTTTTACATTTCTTGTCTGTTTGTGCGGGATATATGTAAAAATACTGGGCTGATTTCAATACGATTTTCGCTTATTGACAGATAATTATTAGACTAAAAATCTGCGCTACCAAACTAGGGAATCCCCCCGGGATTTTTTCTGGAAATGATTTAAAATGGCGAGATTAAAAAAAAACGAATTCCAATGTGATTTCTTTATTGACCGATACCAAATTTTATGTAATAAGAGGCGTGATTCTTGTCCCGGGAATTCTGTGGGAATTTTCCCAGGAGGGGTTTTTAGTTGTTTAGGTACATAAAAATTACCTTATTCCGACACAGTTTTTACTAAAAAGATAGCTTACATTTTATTATTACGGTTCTTTGCGTCCCGGAATTCTCGCGGGAATTTCAAGTGAAGCGCGGTCGAAGTCGCGCACATATCCTAGTTCATTTAACCCTAAATTCAAGTCATACATCGTGTCAGTTGATAACACTATGAAAATAAAACTTATAAATAATCCCTCAAACACTAACACTTTATGAAGTCGCGTCGTGTAACAAAACATTTTGCAGCATTCCGAACTTATCTGTACGTTTGAATAATTCGCTATTTGAATCTCGCACAAATGGTGGCGTTTTGTCTCTGGAACGGTGCGCCCGCGCACGTGCGAAGCTACAAAAGGCTTAACGATAAAATAAACGGGCGTGGCTCGTTTATACCGTGTTACTAATCGCGCCACCCGACGATCTTGGTGCAATTGTTAACGTGAAAAACCGTATCTGTTTTCTAGGCTATGTTCTCTTAAGTTAGTGCACCTAGTTGTAGGTGCCGCACGAGCTAGATTTGTAATTCATTGTATGTAATTGAAAGTGCCATGTACGTTACTTTGATAAGATCAGCGTATGCTGCTTTTGTGGCACATATATTATGTATATGTGCGTTCACCTAATACTAGAATTATGAGTCATTTCTGAAATATCATTTTAAATTATGTTTAGTAGTCGATGGCACCCGCGGGTCACTTCAGCGAGTAAAGCGTTAAGTGTATACTATAGTTTCATGGTCAGCCATAGCCAGTTTTTCTAATAGTGAATATTCTTATATGTATCTATAATTGTCATGGCTTAAATTTAATATCTACAAGGAATTTTTAGTGATTTTGATTTATGATGCCGTCAGAAATCGACGCGATATATCGTTGGCGTCACTGCTGGATCTTGTAACTACATTTTTGTGGTGAAATGATTTATTTCGTCAAAATTGTTCCCAATGATAAATTTTATCATTTTAATAATTATGAAACGCATTTCTTTATGCATAACTTTGATAGTTGCAAGTATTATACTTTTTCAGAAATTCGAATCAGACTTTCAGGGTAGCGTGTGGCCCAGTTTATTTGCTGACCAGTGTATTATATAACAATTTTAAAAACGTAAAATGTAGTTATAAGTCTGACGTTAACATTTTTGATTAATGACTTTTCATGACACCTTTAGAAGCTAAAATCTACGCCCCTTAAACTTAAATAAACAAGTCAATGATGTTTATTCTCAGCTACATGTACCGCGGTCACCTCTAATTTTTAATTATCGCTATTTATAGACCACATTTTTTGTCAAGTACTATCATCCAGTTACTAGTTTCTGAGAATAAATCTGACATTCAGGCAAGGAGCAACAGGCAGACGCTCGCCTGTGGACGTTTGCAACACTAGTGGTATTGCTAATGCGCTGCGAGCTCTAAGTAATTTTATAACGCCCTTTAAAAAATGACATGGGGATCACAACACAACGGGAAAATCGCGGCGGGAAGTTCCCTCCAGATCATTATTGTACGGGGGATTCTGGAGAATCGTTGCGTAGTTAATTGAGCATAGGACCTCAATGAAACGGGTGTGAACATCCTGTCGCTGGCGAGCCATGCGGTTGTAAAAGTGAGGCGTTGTCACTAGATCAACCAATTCTTCAGGACGCTCTCCGTTGTACAGGCGGTAAAATATGCAGAGGGACGCAGTTTCTCCGAATGCCAAGGGAATCTAGACCGCCTGTTATAGGATCGGTGACGACACGAACGGCGCGACGCCGAACGGAGTCGAGGGGGTCAGTCTAATAATCGGGTGCCCCGGCTCACAGATGTGAGTAGTACTCCATATGCGGTCTGATTTGCGCATTGATTTTCTTACCAAAAAGGTTACGTAACCCTAAAAAATTGTTTATAATATAGCTTTGAGTATAGTAGAGACGGAAGAAACATTGATGGCGTCGCGTGCTTCGGTAGACCACAGCAACAGGTTTTCACGATGCATTGTTAGTGCGCGGGCGCATTAGCACGCCTCAGCGTAACTCTGATAAATCAGCCATTTTTGCCGTGTTCAACACGAAAGCCGTCGTGATCGCATGTTCCTGTTTATTCAAACTTATTGGGATGGCCGCTGCTCTATTAATTTGAAAAGATTTGATCGTAAAGCCCTGTTCATACTAAGGTAAATCCCGCGCGGGTTGCGGGACGCGATATAAAGCGATTCGTTCTCTTGCCCTTATACATAGATTATGCTGATTTAGGAACTAGGATCAAAGGATGGGTGTAATCTACTTAAAAATTCTTTCTGTTTTTAATCGACTTCCAAAATGAGGAGTTTCTCAATTTGACTGTAAAAAACATACGTTTTTTACGCGATTCCTCTGTCAATTGTGAACAGATTTTTTTTTTTTTATTCTACCTCTTGGGGTGGTCTCATAGTCACCAAGTCAGGAGCTTATAAGTGGATCCCAGAGAAATCCAGAGTAATCCTTGTTGAAGAGCGCTGAGCGTCTACTCCTTTTTTTTAGCAAAAACAGTACCGACTTTAAACTAAAAAGCATTAAATCAATATTTTCTACAACATTGTGAAGTCGGTGCCAAGTAAAACATAAACAACATTAACGCGGTTCCTTTTTTGGCATTTTTTGAATGTTTTACATGGCACCGACGATGTTGTAGAAAATATTATTTCTTTTTAATTTAAAGTCTATGGTATTATTTTTGTAAAAAAAGTCGGTTGTCTAAAAAGTTGGTTTACTGACGATAGTTGAACGTGACAACGTTCAACACTCAAGTAGGAGAGAGACAGATGTCGAAAGCTGCCGAACGCGGAGGTCGATTGTGCCTCTTTGTCGCTCGTTCTGCGCTCTTGCTTGCACTTCAAGTCTTAAATGGAACGCCTCAGAGTGAGGTAACGCCGCATGAGTTATGTTTTTTCGTGCGTGCAGCCGGCTCCATCGAATTATAAGACGTCACGTCAATAATATTTTTAGAAACCCTTCGGTTTTAGAGAAATGTCCGAAAATAATTTTGGTGCAACAACTCCTTATGTTTTTCAAAACTAAAGCGATTTTTGGCCTTTGATTATTTCTGGTTGGATAAAGAAAAATCTCTTTTGTTTTCAATAAAAAAGTTTTATTGGTCTCAGCAGTATGAACATTTATTTCTTTTCGTTCTACAAATAACTGTTCCATATTGGACGAAATACGAGATAAAATCCTGTGTCGTACCGCTGAAGTTTCAAGATTCACTTGGGACTATTCCTATTGGAATTTGGAAAGTAATTATCAAATTAGTGGTAGCGACTCACGATGTTTACTATCACGCGGGCTTTGCCTCAATTTGCTAGGGGCTTTACTCTTAAAATATTTATCAAATTCAGCTACTGCATTATTCAACAGTATATTTTGATATAATGGCACGACACGATCAGTTCACCACAGCGACATGTCAGCAGTCAAGTTTCACATACAGTCGAGCTTTACAAAGACAGTGACATGACCACCACACCTATATATTCAGCCGCCGTAATAATTAGAGTCGACAATCAAACACTAGACCCCGACAGTTTTCACTGACACATCGGTATGTTTGATGGCAGCACAGTTGTGTAATTCCAAAACCAAGGAATTGACATTTTTAAAATTGCCTTATCGTAAGGTCTTGCTGTGAAAGTATTTGTCGATGTAAGTATTATACTTGGACGAAGATGTAAAAATTGTACCAAAACATGCTAAAACTATTAATAAGCTAATATTGAGCTTTCCAATCTACGAGTCATGGGTAATTTTGGGCCGCGAGAACCAACAGTCTAACGACCAATCCTTTATTTGGATAAATGGAAACAAACATCGTAATCATACAAAATAATAAACTGATGTTTTATATACCGTTTAAAATTAAAGACATAATTAAAATATCTGATGAATATCAGCTAGACTGCCTTGCCTTTGGGACTTGTAAATAACCTGTTTGGTAATTAGGCTAAAAAGTTTGGATACCTTTGAGCTAAAACAATTGTTTTAAAATGGTATATCGTTGAAGCTCGAAACATATTTTTACGCTGCTCTAAAGTTTCTTGCGAATCTCTTGCTAAGTTTTGATTTTTACCAGCCGAGCAGGTATGTCAACCGAACAATTTGCCCCGGACACGTCACTCCAGTGTAATTGGCTCGCCATTAACTAATGAGATAGGCCGATATGCATCTAAGTCGGCATCCGGGCAAAGCGAATATCGATTTAACACGGCCCGTTAGGTGCCTACCGATGACAGCGCGCAGGCGACAAGACGAAAAGGGCCTAACCCGATGTCTAGAGCTCAAGACACTAGATCCGAGATAGCGGATGTGCGAAACGATCGAGATAGGTTTCGGATTGACGTATGGAACCAGTTATATGCGTCGGTAGTCACACTGAAAGTTCAGGTTAAGGCCATATTTGGCCGAGACGGACAACCTGCTTCCCCTTTAAACGTTTTATTAAAGCAGAAGTCGAATTTAAAACGGACAAGTTCTGTTTGTTGTAATTTTGCATGAAAACGAACTAATGTTATGAAATAATTTTGTTCGAAATCCATAGAAAAGAAAGCTTACATAGTTAATAGGCCCATACAAGCTATAATGTAGATGTTAAACACTTCTTTAAATATTAATTTGTTGTGAACTGTAATCACCTTCTTCTTTTTTATATAAAAACGAATTATTGTCTGTATAGTATCGTAAACTATAGGTTTGATCATGTGATGATCTTTAGCAAAGTTGTTCTGCATGAGCCAGATATGCTTTCCAAGTTCGTTCACAATTGGACCCGGTAGGTGGCACTGCTGTCGGCATGTCGATTGAAGCTTTTCTGGGCAGGACGACGCCTGCCGGGATAGCTAGTTTTAATTATGAAAGAAAACTGCACGTCGTGACATAATGACGATTTTTAATAATAATAGGGGAAAAACAGATTAAAACAAAAGATCATCTATGTTCCAAAATAAACATTTAGTATGTTTGGTGGCCAGTACCACGCCACACCAAATTAATAAAAACTTTTTGTTGATTGAACAGTAGATGTATTGTAATTATTTAGCAAACCTGTTTATACTAATATATTATGGTAAGAAAAAAAAACAAGTAATCTGTTACAATTCCTGTTAGTGAAATCGGTCAGGAAATACATCGTCTTATTAGACGATGTATTTCCTTATTATTAAGAAATATTGGTCTTGTTAAGAATCCTTTGTTACTTCAAAACATTAATCAACAAAAGTGTATGCTCGTATTTGTATAATACTAACAGATATAATAAATTCTTGGACGGTGTATCCGTGACTGACGACCCAGTTATGGTTAGTTCTAAAATTGGTAGGCACCATGTAAGTTTTGCATGTATTGTCGCTATGGGCTGGCACGGTACTTTATTGTAGGGACTAGTGCACACTAAATCGTGTAGTATTTGAATTACATAGTACCTAATTTGGCCTAACAGCGTACTACAAATAAATCGGCTACACGTCAGTGGTTGTTAGGGAATTGAACACATTAACCCCACTGTAGGGTGAACTAATTCACGAATGAGCTCCCCTAAAGCAGGATTATTTTGGTCTTTTGCAGGTTCTTGTTAACCCGTCGTTTAGATTGCCCATTTCCACAGCATAAAGCAGGAAGGTGCCAAGTAGGCACGCAAAAGTCAAATAAGTTGCGTTTACATACTCCCGGTGCCCACTTCTATGGCCACTTTGCTGCTTGCTGCCGTAGAAGAGGGCATAGTATAAATTAAGCTAAGAATATGTCAAGTATCAAAATAAAATGGTATCTATGCATTTCGTGGTGCTTGCCAGTATATCTAAACAACTTTCAAATTAATATACGATTCTTCGAAAGTGGCTAACTCAACACCCCAGTTTTTCTTTTTTGAACCTGACTACATACTTTAACGTCTTTAGCAAATGGTGGATATATGTAATACTTATAGACCATCGATCACCTATAACCGGACTGATTGTAATAATCGTGCAATTGAACTACATAAACATTTTATTATTTTATTCATACAACTCTTAGACGCATAATATTTATTTGACTGAGATAAGACTGTCGTTTTTAATCTTCTATTTCATACTTATATGACAAAAAATTAGACTATAGTGCAGTCACGCGCAGTGGAAATTTGGCCAGTTGAAAAACATACCTTGATGAAAGCACCGATTACACCGCTGTTAAAAAAATGTCTAACTCAAGATGTATTTCCTTATTAAATTTTGTATTTTTGATTTGGCAATAAATTCATGGTGCTTTCGACTTTTTGGTCGCTAGCCGCTGGTTTCTTAAAGGTAGTCTATGGGAACTCGAGTCGTATATAGTCCACGCCATTGCTATAGTGTGATCCTGTTCAAAATCGAAGAACATCAATATTTGAATGTGTCAATGATTACACTCAACTAGTTTTTATGGTAAATACTTCACAGTCCAAGCAGTTCGTCTTTGGAACTCGATGCCTGTTAATACTCGTATCAAGCTAGCCAAGTCACTGCCTATTTTTAATAGACTTGTGAAGGATTATTATAGCAATAATCAAATCAAATAACTCAATTTAAGGATGCAGCAGCAGTTATTGTGAGCTTTTTTAGTTTTATATTTATTTATGTAAGTGTATTTTATAATATTTTATTTACACATATCATATTAGTATAATTTTTATATTTTATTATTGTCATATATGTATCATGTATATATGTATTTATAAGATCTTGATTCGGTAGTGAGAATAATGCAACAAACCTCTGTTCTTATCAAACTTTTTGTCCATCCAAAGGTTATCTGGAAGAAATCTCTAATAGCGATAAGACCGTCTATTTAATTATAAAATTTTATTTCTGTTAACTGTATCTTTGAAAAAACAATAAGGCATATTCATTAATTCAATTATTGTAACTATAACTATTACTTTTATTTTTTCATTTGTGGCCTAATAATTCTTGGTAAACTAATTAAGTGTGCACATACCTTAAGGCCTTGTCTCGTGGTTTTACTGAGACAATAAATACTGGTAGCGATTTACCGAGCCGTCCTAAATGTTTCTCGGACACCCTAACCTGTTAAGTTCAGTGTTAGGTTACAAGCTATTGTCGGTGTGGGCTGTGATTTTTACTAGTTTAGGAACGCTTCCTTGTTATAAATTTAACATTGCAAATAGCTGAGCTTGTATATTGAACGGGTACATGTCAAACACATCTTTATTTATATACTTCTTATTAAAAATTCCAATGATAAGTAAATACTTATTATAATTTTTTTTTAAATCAAATACCCATCGAGTTCCACCCCTTTATTTATAGATATATTTCATCAGTTTGAGTTGTACCTTAAAACCTTGTAGAATAAGTACCGGTAAACCTTCATAATGGTCGGTAATAATATCTGGCACTATTTTCTCAAGCGAAAAGGTCAAAAGTTCCTTTGACTGAAGTTGGGTTTGGAACATTCATTTCATCTAAAGAATTGTTGGCGAGCTATTTAATGCATTCAGCTGTTTATATAAAAGATACGATTTCAACAAGATTATGTTGATTTAAATTTTTTGAAATTTTAGATTTTTATACCTTTGGCTGAACATGTTTTTCAGGTGCGTCTCTAGGTCCAAATCTGAAACTATAAGATAATACATACATATATTATATCACGCCTGTTTCCCATGGGGGTAGGCAGAGACTATGGATCTCCACTTGTGATCCTGACGAACAACTTTCCCTTCATCTACTTTCATTAACCTCTTCATACAAGCACGTTTATTTGTGATGCGTTTTACCTGATCTCTCTTTAACACTTATGATATTTGATCATGGTGACCGACTTTGATAAAAACTGAAGTGGTTACATTATATTTTTGAAAAATCAAATACCCTGAATAGGAATTGAAACGCCTGATTTTGAAAATAAAACCTGCTCTGTTATTACAACAACTCATAATGTTGCTTGTAAGGATCAAAAATGAAATGAAAATTAATTTCGTATTTGGCCTTGGAGGCCCACTTAAAGAATTCATTCTGTATATAAAAAAGTGTGCGTCTTGGGACGCCCGACAGAAGAGATAACTTGCGTGAGACAAAGGGAAGCCAAACAGACGGGCGCCGTAACGCGTTACGTAACGAAGCAGTTTACCCTCTCATAAGAAGTTATCACTTCAAAAAACTATATATTTACACGATGACTTGAGAACTTCCTCCTTTTTTTAGTTCGGTTTAAAATATGTGAGCAAACCTTTCCTTAGAACATTACTATAGTTCAGGGAATCGATATGGCGAGTATTTCTCGGTGAATGTGACACTGAACGGTCGCAATCTTCATTAGTGTTATCTCGTTTTGTTAGAGGTCCTATTCTATGAGATTCCAAGATAAAAATAATCATAATAAAAATGAACAAGACAAAGACCAAAACCAAGACCGAAAACCCAAGACCAAGACCAAATGTGCAAGACTAATCGAAAAAAATATAAGTGGACATTGTTCACTTTTCAATTTGGCTTTTTGAAAAACCATTTCGAGGGATAATGTTGCTAATCATTTCTGTCTAGTTAAAATTCCAAAAATTGCACGGTTGCCTAGTATTTTGTCAGATATACATTTGAGCTTACTAAATCCTATGTCGTTATCAATATTTGGTGAAATTCATATACACATCGAAGCCACTTTTAAAACATAATAAGACCGACATTCTCCTTTTATGCCATGTAACTTAAACATAAACAAACATTTTGTTCAACATATTGTTGTCAATCATTCTCGAAATAAAATTAAATGATGTTATTATTCCTAATACACATCAATTTATTTTTGTATTATTGTAGAATGAAGACTTATCTATCTATCTGTCCATAAGGATTGTCTCTTAGGCAGATTTGATTCGAAATTAATTGCAGATTTACAAAACAAACTTAGCGATTATCACTTTGAGAGCCAAATTATATTTATATTCTTGCACATTGTAAGCTCCATGCACACCCTGCTGTGTGTTTAATAACTAGCTAATGGGATGACAGGATTCACTTAAATGCATTATCCTGCACACGATTGCATCTCGGCTGTTCAAGTCCTATAGGGATCGTGATAGTTAAATTCGCTGGATATTAAAACACCTCGTCATGGCAGATATGACTCTGCGTGAATCTTTATGTAGTATACATTCATTCGATTAAGTACTACAAGTTAATGCGTCATTATATTATTCACATGTATCTGATTACGTAATATTAACTTGCAGGTAAACGGTGAAACTTTGTCCTATTTTTCTGAATTTTAACTATTTGGATTTCCCGGACTAGTGTCTTACAGAGGTGAGCGTGGTTAGGTGTGTAAGAATAAGCCTGAATGGCGCTCTGTTCTTCATGCCCACCCCGCAAGGGACCTGGCGTGAAGCTATGTATGTATGTAGTGTCTTACATACCTGGAAATCATTTATGTAATTAAAATTAAGAAAGTATTAAAAATAGCGGTAGCCGCGATACTTGTAGTAGGGAGGTTTAAAAATACGCCAGGGAAAATTGATGTATCGGTGTATACACAGGATATCATTAGGCAAATTTCGAAAAATCATAACTTTTATTATATGGGATCAAATATTATGTCAACAGACGTTTTTCTTTAAAGAGGGAACAAACAAAGTTACTCACATAACACATTTTGAAAAAAATGCTTTTTACAATAGTTTAAATGGAATATAGGATAAAGTTTACTGGGATGTCCTGTCTTCTGTTGTACAGAATTGACACCTAAGTTTCCGTTTCAACGCGTCGACTAGTAAATCGCATTCCACTAAATACATTAATCAGAGATGGCGTTAATGTTGCCGAGGACGGCGCTTCGGCGCATGTGCGATACGGCCTCCTAGTAGGGTTGGCAATAAGTACAATACTTCTAGTTATGCATTAGGAGATTTTAGTCAACGACATATAATATATTTTAGTATAACTTCTACGACAATCTATAACATGCCAATTTTTTTAAAGTGTCAAGTTTGTGCAATGAATTTAAATATGATAAAAATATTCATATATAAAAGTCTTTATTCAAAATAAGTTGCACTGGAGAACTTAGCAACGTGTAATTGCTGTTAAGGAGAAGAAGCCACAAGAAACTCCCTAGCAACACGTCTAGCCAGGGCTTGAAAACGTTATCAATTACCTTTAAAAATATTGGTAATTACCAGTATTTTCGAAAAAGATACTTCTATATAAATATTTGTTTTACCGTTACTTGGTAACTTTTTATGATTTTATCGTTATAACGTTAAAAACCGTCTATAAAACGTCTTAGGTATCGGTAATTTTTGCTATATTTCTAGCGACAATGCCATTTTTTAAGAATTGGCTTTATTATGACTGCATGTTACCAAAACAATCGACGCATACAACTCTAATTATTACGCGTGCTCATGGCAAAGTGCTGTTTGACAATCTTTGCGAGTAAAAGAGAGCGACGATGGTAACAAAACATAGTTTATAACGGTAAAATTATCGACAAAATAGTATTAACGTTATATTTTTTAACCGTTAAAATGGCTATAAATAGCGGTAAGTTTTTTCACGATAATTATTTTTTACCGTTATCTGAAATTAGCATAAATAACGATATAACATTTTTATCGGTATTTAATGGTCTAGGTAAAAATTAATTACCTCACACTTTTTTAAAATTATTTTATACAGAAATATGTTACACAATTACTTTTCGAAGAATTAAATAATTAATAGAGTTGTACCAAACAGTGCATACTCAGTATGTTAAAGACACAATAAAAGAAAAGACAATTATTATTATAGTTATAATAATGACATGACTTACTAAAATTTTATACTGCAACATACCTCCATAACATGCTTGGCAAGATTGGTTTTTGGTTGGAATGTGCTGCTATGTAAATGAAGTTTTGACATTTAAGTATTCTTCATTAGTGTATAGTTCCCCTTTTTATTAATTTGAAAACTTTTGTCTGTTTGCCTGTCCGTCTGTCTGTTAGAGAATCACGTGAAAATTATAGAACGCATTAACTGGCCAGTTTAATGGATTTTATGTGCATAATTTAAAAAAAATAGCATCTGTCGCTTCTTCTCTGTATAAATTATGTGTGCAGAATTTCATACTCCTCCGTCTGCACAATTTTTGTAATTTAAATTCTCACCAAAAATATTTTTTGTCCCTTAGACTAAGCACCAAACAAAATATATTACTTCATATAAATTTAATCCACTCTGTACCGAGGTGCCTAAAAAACAATGTTTTACGTTCCAAAATAAATATACACTCATCAGAATAATTGTACGTTTTGTATTTAAATTCTTTTTGCTTATCAAAATGGATAAATGACCACCAAATATTGTTTTACTAAAACACTAACATTCAAACCGAAAATTACAATTCTAAATAGTTTAAGTGTAATCAAATTATCCAACCTGAATCCAAGAGTGGAAAAAATACATATTCAATTAATTATCGAAGTTTGAAATTCACGACAATGATCTGGTAAGTTTGTCGCCGAGACGTTTTTTACGTTTTTTGGCGAGATTTATTTAGATAGGAGACTGTATGTATCCGTAAATTTAAATGTGTGGAGTTTTAAACAGTCGGTTAGGTTAGATTATGTGTAGACCAAAGCACACGAGCCGAGCGAGCGAAGCGAGCGAAGCGAGCCTGCCGCGGCAGCGGCCGGCTAGTGCCAGAACCGACTGTAACCATTCACTATTTATCTTATATATAAGTGAAATATTAGTGAAAAACAACGCAATATTATATTTGGTATTAAAAATAATTGTACGTTCGACCATTTGCTTTTTTGCCTCAGCAAAAATTACTAAATTGGAAGTGGAGAAACAAAATATTGGTAATATCGACTTAGCGATAATGTAAAATATTTGGTCTGAAATTAGCTTTAAAGGCGTTTATATATTTTTATGGCATAGCATTAAAAGGAAAATAGCTTCATTTGTACAATACTTCTGGAAACACAATTTGGTGAGCATTTATCCATTCTGGTAGGTATTTCGAATTTATTGGTAGTAAAATAGGTGCCTTTCTGGTAGGTGTTTAAACACAAGCCTTTTTGTAATAAGCGGTATATAGTTTTTGCTTCACGTAATATTAAATATACCAATGAATCCAAAAAATACTCGAGATAAAACTGAACGCAATTAAAGGAAAAATACTTTATTTAATTTTTTGCAAAGTGGACATCCTTGATTAGTTACAAGGTGTCTCGTGCGCTTATTTGCGCACTTAAAATATTTCCACTTAGCCATTTAACTGGTTGGTACTAGCGACGTATCTAAAGACGTTTTGCTTTGCAGTACTTTATACGATATCGTCTATACCGACTTTGATGTAAACATGGGTTAGTATATGTGTTCTAACAAATCAATACAGAGATATAGTTTTGTTCGTGAATTTATTTATTTGAGAATCAGTTTTTACCACAAGTAGGCTTACAACTAAGAATTAATAGTGCAATGCAAAACTAAAAAGAGACGAACATTGCACGTTTAGTCTAATCTTAATTTTCATTAATAAACAATTTAAAAATTACCAAAGTGCTGAAATTTAGAAAAAGTTACAAAAGAAAAGAATAAGGTGGGCACCTATATAGCCGCGTACTTATCCGTGAGCCGTAACTTAGGGTTTACCCTCAGACTTATTGCCATTTTTTTTACATTTAAGTACATTTTCCATTGTATACTCCGTTTATTTTTATGTTATACAGACTTTATTATTGTAGTTTTAAAGAAATCTTTTAAAGACAAATGTTCACAGTTTTTAATTTATATAGAAGTTAGCTGACCCAGCAAACATCGTACCGCCTCAGAATCAATAAAAAAAGCCGAATGATAATTGCAGAATGTTTCAACTTTAATAAAAAATGTGGTCAAAACTTAACCGGAACGAACATCAAACGTTTGACATTGCATTTTTTTTAAAAAACACTTCACTGTTAAATTTAATTTGATTTCTGAACGACTTTTAAATTTAATTGATTTTTAAGCGACGGGCCGAACATCAAATGTCTGTCAGGTAGGAAAAGTTTCTAAGGGAAAGCGAAATTTTTGTTTTTCCTATATTCCTAGCATTTTTGCATATTGTTCACCTTTTAAACATTCCGTAGTCTTCCATAAATAATTCAAAACCAAAATTAGCCAAATCAGTCCAGCCGTTCTCGAGTTTTAGCGAGACTAACGAACAGGAATTGATTTTTAACCGACTTCCAAAAGGAGAAGGTTCTCAACTTGGCCGGTATGTTTATTTTAATTTTATGTAAGTACACCCATTACTCTGAGATTTATGATCCGATTTACGTGATTGTTATTTAGTTCGACGCGGAATAGTTGCTAATTGGTCCCCTAAAAAATTAATACACTGGCCCAGTAGTTTTCATTTTATGATCATTTTTTATCAAAAATAAAATCCATTTAGTTCCATATGTACACAGATTACTCTAAGATTTATGATCTGATTTACGTGATTCTTCTTTAGTTTGATGCGGAATAGTTGCCATTTGGTTCTCTAAAAATTTGATATATTTTGGCTTAGTAGTTTTCAATTTATGACATTTTTTTCCGTTCCCGTTTCCGGGGACCTATATTTTTTAAGGCGCGTGGCACCTTTCGTAGGCTTAGCTATGGGTAGCTAGATACTAAAAAGTAACAAATAAAAAAAAACTTCGTTTAAAAAAACAGACTTCAAACGCTAAAAAGAATAAAATAACTTATTTCTTAAGCTGTTTTTAATTATAATATCTTATTTCTAATATATATTATCTAATTATATATACCGTAGATGTTCAACAGGACTATATATACGCATATATGTAAATAAAGCATATCCTAATAAAGGCATATAATAGACACACAATTGTTGCATAGACTGTATAAAATAACAAATCAAATATTAAATTACATCTTCACATAGCAGACACGTGAGTATGTCATTCACCATATATAGCTTGAAGTTGACTGTTATAAGTCGTCCGGTATATTGTTATCGCTCATCAGGAAACAAAGTGAGAAGCGGCAGCCTATCGGATGGACGGAGTCAAGTATGTGACAGCGACTGAGCGCAAGCGCATCCGCCGCTGTAATTGCTCGTTCAGTTATTTTGGTCTTATTTTGAATTTAAAAATTGATTTAAAATGAATGATTTAGAATGTATTTAGTTTATTATACATTACATTGTCTTATTATAAAAACTGAGATTTAAAGGTTTGAATCGCGATTTTAGTTTGTCTTTTCATGTTTGGTGTTCTATTTTTGCTTCTATAATATTAGACTATAAACTTACATAGGTAGTTATATAAATTCATCGAGATTGTTTTCCTTCTCCGTCAGCTTGCGATAATTAAAGAATAAACATTAAGGTTATAAAACGTAAAGTTGATAAGAAATTTTAAATTAGTAAAATAATAATTCAAGAACTAACTAGTGCTTTCTAGGTTCGTAGGATTTATTTAGCAGTCGTTTAGTTAGATCTTTCAAATGATTAATATTTATTATACTTTTTAATTTACTGGGCTATAGTTGTTTCTTCTTACATGCCATTATTAAAAAAATGCGTGAGTCATTAATACAATAATTTTCATAAAATAACTTACAAATTTACTACGTTGTAAAGTAATTGAAGTACGGCATTCTCTAAAGTAAATAATAATGTTCATACTATCTAGTGCTTCATTATTTATGTTTTTTAATGTTAGAGTTAATTGTAGACGAAGTTTTGCATCTCTCTCTCACAACGGGCACTAGGCAAAACAACAGCCTTGTTGCTCTGCAGGATTCGGGCTAGCTCCAACCACATGCCGCAAGGCCTGGCTGACAGATTCGGGGTATTGATTATTGACAGGTTCAGAACTATTGTAACCACACGTTGGAATAGGTTCTATTAACCCTAGATTATATAAGGATTTTATGTAGTTTCATTATCACATATGAACTGTAATGATTCGAATTAAATGGTTGTGATTATTATTATAAAAGCCGGACAAAAATCTTGTACTTATATATAAAGGCGAAGAATTTGTTTGCTTAAAAAATTATTTCTGTGCGAGATAGCCCATTTATTGACCAAACTTTTTTTACTATTCCACGCGCGGGCAGAAGCTAGTCAGTCATAAATTGAGAAGAAACTTGTTACGATTAATTAGTTATAATTTGGTCTAATTTAAAGAAAATAATACTTGAAAATGGTAGGTAAAATGACGAGTGATAAAACTATAATTAAACTATAAAGCTGATTTTGAAGGACTGGCATCAGAAGTACGCAGTCTGCGTTACACATAGGCATTCTCAATTATTGTTCACAGCAGTCGGGCCCGTATTTGTTGGTTAGCAATAATGGCGGGAATACAGCTTATTAGTGGCGGCAGCTGCAAAAACTGCGGTAACAAGTCAATCAAACGTTGTATGTTTGTGCGTCTGCGTCGTTCGCCATACGCGGAGGCTGCGTTTTGATAAACGACCCGATGGCAGACGGCCGTGAATTTGAAATAAGAACATCTTATTTATTGGTTCGCGATCTAATCATATACTGTGAACAGCCTTATATCGATAATTAACGGCTATTGTTATACAAAGGACTTGTATAACAATAGCCGTTACCTATTAAATAAAAATCTTCTAATTGCAAGAGTAAAATACAAAGCAAGAGAGTAAAACGTTCTACATAGTAATCCATAAATAATAGGATAATGTATATAGATATTGACATCCCAGTCACGTATTTTCACGTACAAAATTTAACACACTTAATTGAAAGTTCGGCGACTGATCGGCCCTAATCCAAACGCGGCTTAATTTTTGCTAGTGTCAAAAGTCACTTACAAAATAGCGCCGGTGTGATACTTAAGTGAAAGAAAAATGTGACTAGGAGTTGCCACAGTATAATCGAATTTAAATAAACAGTTGAAAATGTATACATGAACCACTTCATTAATGATTTTTTGTATTTTGAAAAACTATTTTAATGTCTCGACCCCAGTTTGGACAGTAAGTTGATTTTTTGTGCTTTTATCTATATATTAATACGTGAAGCGAAAACTTTGTACCTCTTTTACGAAAATTGCGCAGACGGAAGAGTATGAATTTTGACACAATTTGACGAATGCTAATATTTAAAAAAAATATGCATAAAAATACATTAAATCAATAAAAAATAATTACACACTCAACCATGTATTTGACACACACACGCATATATACTCTTTTGTTTATTGTTCAAGTCAAATTAACAATGTAGCCTTGGCGAAATCTGTGATTATTACAGAAATATAAGTCTTTGTCAATAAATTATTTAGGCTGAATTTCGATCACGGGCGACCACTAGTATTTTTGTATCCGTGCAGAAACGGAGAAAGAATACTAATTTCTGCGGTCAGAAGGGGGGGCCTCTCGTAAAAGGTGACAAATAATCCAGCCTGTAGGCTGATAGGTGATATGATAAGGCATTTACCCTCCTAGATAACCACGACCAGTAATCTGGAGTATGCCGCTATAACAACATTGAACTGTTTTCCAGCAATAGCCAGGTTCCAGTCCCTTTGTCTCTACTAACACATTCTTATTTACCGGCTAAAAATATTTGATACATTTGACATATATACAAGGTTTTTATATACTAACTAGCTGTCCCGGCAGACGTCGTCCTGCCCGGTAAAAAATAGGGGTTGATCGTAGAGGGTTGAAAATCTAGGGTTGTATGTAACCCCCAGGGGGTGCCGCCCTGGACTCTTCTCCGTCCAGGAAGCGGTACAAGGGGATGCGTCCCCGGGGCCCCGAGCGGCCACTGTCACATTCTCCCCCTTCACTCCGTGACAGTGGTGTCCCACCTTTCCGCATCCAAATCCTAATGCCTTCCCCTCCTTCCCAAACCTCCTCCCCAAACACCCCTCCTTTCCGATGCGACCGCCAGCGTTGAGCTCTGCTCCGCTGGCCGTCGAGGAGAGGGTGCGTGGTTCGGTCCCACGCACCCAGCACGACGTTTTGGTGGCGGCGGCACAGTGGCGGGCCGAGAGTCTCGTCACTGTGCACTACGTCGAGCGTTATCCCGTGTGGTGTCGTGGATCACGTCTCGCGGCCACACGGGACCGCGGGGCTTGCCTTTACCGGCTGGCCCAAGAGGATGAGCACCTCAATAAAAAATCTCCTAATGCCTAAGCTGCGGCGCAGGGCGAGAGGCTTTGAGGTCGGGGGGGTAAACCCGGCCGCTACTGCGGACCACTGTGTTTTTATGTTGGAAATGTTACTTACTCGTGGGAATAAAAATGGAGTGCTCAAATTTAAATCTTAAAGACGATGTGCCTGCGAAGGGCGTAGATGACGAAGGTGAGAAGCCCGAGGAGGGCTTACAAAAACCCAACACGAAAGGGCCCGCGAAGGGCGGAGAAAAAAGTTTCTATGCGCGGTTCCTATCAGCGATTTCGTCGCCGGCGGAGGAACCAAAGAACAGTCAAGGTGGCTCCCGCACCACGCGGTCGCAGCCCCTCGACGCTGCTGATGTGTCCTCGTCCGGTTTATCCGGGAACGAGGACGTACCGCCCCCCCCTGTCCAGGCCCCACCATTGACCCCGGCCGCCAAAGCGCCGGAGGGGGAAGGCAACACTCAGGAGGCGTCCCGCGTCACCCGGAGCAGATCGGCGGCCTCGTCCCGAATACCATCCGTGGACGAGGCGGGGGGCTCCACCAATCCCCCCACCACCAAAGGAGACAAGACCAGGGAGGTCGCTCGCAACGAGGCGCTGCGACGGTACCTGGCCTTAGATGAATTAGATGAGATGATGGAGACATTGTCGTCATCCTCATCAGAAGATGAAAGGAAGTCGGCCCCCGCCAAGCCCCCGTCCAAGCCACCGACTGCTCAAGCGCCGCACGCTAAGCGGGGCAGAGGCCGGCCCCCTACAACAGGCGAGTACGTGGGCTTAGCGGCCGCGAGGCAAAAGCTCGTAGAGGCCCAGCGTGCGCAGCTCGAGCTCGACTTGGAGAGGGAAGTCGCGAAGAGGACCTCAGCAATGGTAACCGCGAGGGCCGCCCGGCCTAGGGCTGGTCCTACCTCCGCGGATCCAGACTCTCCCGCAACAAAAGAACGCTTAGAGGCTCGAGCTGCGCTTGCAGAGGGCCTCCAGAAGCAAATCGCTCAGTCTCTGGCGGTGGTGGCCAACGTGGCCAAGGTCTCGAAGGGTCTAAAAGGGACTCTTAAAAAGGCCCTTAAAGAAGCGGAGGCCTCCATCCAGGAGGCCACGGATGAGCTCCTCAGCCGCACAAACTCGGAGGAGGTCGCTCTGCTCCGTGCGGCAAACAGCCGCATGGAGGCGGAAATCGCGGACCTCCGACAAGAGTTGAGGAGCCTTCGAGAAGAAGTGACCCGGCCACGCGCTAACCCCGCGCTGCCGCCCCCACTACCGCCAGAGGCGGAGACGAATAAGGTCGCGAACCTGGAGCGTCTTACTCTCCTCATGGAGGGCAGGTTCGCGGCCATCGAGGAGCAGATGCGCTCGGTCCAGCTGGCACCATCGCCGGTCTGTACCTTGAGCCCTGCTCCTCAAGCTAGGCCCACGTCCCCACCGAATTTGGCCAGCCTCCTACCTGGGCCGTCGGTGGAGGAATACCCTCCTCTGCCCTCCCAGAGGGTAAGAAAAAAGAAAGCGGCGACGAAATCCACCCAGCCACCGCTTGCCTGTCCGGCGCCTCCCCCCTCCTCGGCCGATGCTGAGCAGGGCTGGGCGACGGTCAGCAAGAAGAACTCCAAAAATAAGGCTAACCAACCGTCGTCCGGTACCCAGCCGGCCGCGGCCGCCGCCAACGCGGAGACCATCCGTGCGAGACGGCGAAGGGGAAGAGGCAGGAAGGGGAGAGGCCAGGGGGATGTGGCGGAGAAGTCCTTGCAGCCCTCGCCTCCTCCTCCCCGTCCCGAAATGAAGAAAAACGCCTTGGAGAAGAAGGCGCCGCGATTGCGCACCCCCAAATCGTCCGCCGTCGTTCTGACAATTCAGCCGGCGGCGGTGGAGCAGGGGAGGACCTACGCGGACCTTCTCTCCAAGGCCAAAGCCAATATTCGGCTGGCTGACCTCGGGATCGAGGGCGGGCTAAGGCTGAAAAGGGCGCGCACAGGGGCGCGAATGCTGCTGCTGCCAGGCACCAGCAGCGCCCCACAAGCCGATGCCCTCGCCGAGCGACTCCGCACCGTCCTCGAACCCGAATACGTGCGTGTCACCAGACCCGAGAAAACGGTCCATCTTCGCGTCTCGGGTCTGGATGATACCACTGAAGGCGAAGACGTGGCCGCCGCCATCGTGCGAACCACCAAATGCTCCTTAGGGAGCCTCAAGACGTCCAAGGTCCGTCCCGGTCCCGATGGGACGGGCCAGACGGTGGTGGCCTGCCCGGTGGCGGCCGCCAAGATGCTGCTGGCAGAAGGAGCGAAACTCCTGGTGGGCTGGGCCTCGGCTTCTGTCCAGGCCCTCCCGCACAGAGCGCAGAGGTGCTTCCGCTGTCACGAGACTGGTCACGTGGCAGCGGCTTGCACCTCTGAGGTAGACCGCAGCGGTAATTGTTACCGCTGCGGAAAATCTGGTCACCTGGTGACCGGCCCCTGCACCGCGAAACCGCACTGTCCGCTGTGCGAGGCTGCGGGCAGGCCAGCCGGTCACCAGATCGGTGGGGCGGCGTGTAAGTCCAAGCCCACCAGGAAGAGAAAACTGCAGCAGCCGTCAGCCAGCCGAACGGCTGAGACAGCGCCGGACAGAGCCGTGGCCGCGGCGGCCACATCAGCTGCCGCGGGGAGCGGCGAGAAGTGACGCCCGTGGTAAACGAAGCCACGGGCGGGCGGCAGCGGGCGTTGAGGTCTCGGGGACTAGACAGACCTCCGCCCGCACCAATGCCGCGAGAGGGCGCGAGAGGCAGCCGCGCGTCCCTCTTAGGGCCGGGGTAGTTCTCACCACCCCGGCCCGCACACAGGAGAGGCCGCCCCCTGTTTACGGGGGCGGCCCACCGCCCGCCGGGTCACGGGGTATGCTTGCGCGATGTACCGTGACCCGGCACTCAGGCGGATGAAGGCTCCCATGGGGTTTTAGTGGGTATACCCGGCGCCGGTCGTATTGATTAATCGGCGTCGGGGGAGCCCCACACACCGGCCGCGACAATTCCCCGCGCGGCTGACGGTGCGGCAACGCAGTTCCCCATGTAAAAAAAAAAAAAAAAAAAAAAAAAAAAAAAAAAAAAAAAAAAAAAAAAAAGGGTTGTATGTATTTTTGTATGTTGTATCATAAAAAAATAGAAATTAAAAATTTTGTCTAAAAAATAAAATAAAAAAATTTAGGGGTGGACTACCCCTAACATTTAGGGGGATGAAAAATAGATGTTGGCCAATTCTCATAGATACCGGATAAGCACAAAAAATTTCATCAAAATCGGTCAAGCCGTTTCGGAGGAGTATGGCAACGAAAACTGTGACACGAGAATTTTATATATTAGATATATTAACATACTTTAAGTAATTACATGACGGGTATACAGTGGGAACTCCTAGGGTCCAACATAATTTTCTTGTTCTATACGTAAAATACAATATCTTTGCTGAAATATTTTTTTTAGGAACTGTCAACTAAGTGAAGTGAAAATAAGTGTAGTGTTCTGCCTTTGACCAAACCCTTGTCGGAGACACCAGTTTTGACTTATAAAAAAAGTCCCAGTCTTTGAGGACAGCAGCACATTAGTAGGACATTTGGTGTTGCAAATGTCCGTAGAAGACAGTGACCAACTTCCAGCAAATGGGCTGTCCGTTAGCTTGTCTGTTGTATTCGAGCAATAAAAAAGGAAATATTAGATAGATCAACCTTTTCAATAAACAGATTTAAATGACGAAAATTGCTTCGTCGAATAGGTAAAATCACCTTCAACAATTTTCCAGCACTTCGAAAGCGCTAAAATTGCGCTTATCTCATGAATGATGTTCTCGGAACAGATTAAAAGCCTTAGCGGTGCAATTTCCTGTGAATTTATCTGTTGAAAAATACATCTTAGAATCGTGACCGCGTTGAAGTAATTTGGCTCGGTGCGAGCGTGTTTCGAAGTTGGCCGACAGGTGAATACGACCCGGTGGCGCTAGTGTCGCGATACTTCACCTACAATTAGCGGATACGTTTCGATACCAATTAAATCGAACGACACGTCCCTAGTTTGCCGGAGTAAGAAAAAACATAGCAATTTCACGCTCTTCCGCGTTCACAGAGGTTTTGACGAGATGTTTTGCTGTGCCGTGTGGTTTTTTTTACATATGTATGCAATAATAATGGCTGAAAATGAAGAATATAATATGTAGGATATTTTATTAACGCAAGACTCGTGTGTTCTCTTTGCAGAACTTAACTGTTTAGTGATTGGTATGTTGTAAGACGGATCAACTAAATTGAATCAATTTAATTGAAAAGGCACTGAACTGAAAGAACACAATGATGTGCAATGACATTGAATGGATTTTTTTTAGATTTCTTGTCTGTTTTCTGTTTAACATAATATTTTCTTAAGTTTTCGCGACTTGTATACGTAATAAATAATATTATGTTTTCTGTTTTTCGGGTTTCTTGCAAAAATTAACGGGTCGATGTCGTTGCGGTTTTTATTGATCGACAGCAACATTTTAGACTTATAATCTTTGCTACTTTTTATCCTGGAAATCCCGCGGGATTTGTTTGGGATATACGACGAGGTCGCGGGCATATCCTAGTATAAATTTGGTTTTTCATTGTTTCAGAATCACACCGGAGTCCATATATCGAAAAGGTATACAACAAACATTTTTAAAGGCATTTAATTAGATTATAAACTCTATTTAGAAGCTGAAGTACATTAATGGTTCACGCACGTTTTTAAACTCAAGGGGTGCGGCTTTGAAACCTGTCCGGAAAGCATGCAAGGCAGTTTACTGAACTAATGTGTATATTGTTAAGTTACCACGTTTCCAACGATGAAGGAAAACGCTGTGATGAACCCTGCACATGGAAATAACCGATGTGTCAGACCTTAACCAAGCCGCCTTAACGAGCATGGCGGTTATACTGACTTTCGGACGCCCGAATCCGTAGGACGTTTATTGGCTGTTATTATTATTTATTTTTATAGCTAATGCAGTCAATTCACGGTTGCCCATTGTAGTGCACCTCTGTGTCTAACTTCCAATCTTTTGGCGTTAACTGCATACGTTATCTTTGTTCTAATTTCCATATTGTTAAAAAAGCGTAGTTGACAGTTAAATAAACTGTGATACGTTTTATCATTTAACAAAACACCGTGTAGAAGCGAGAGGTAGAGGTTAAATTATACTTCAGGTGCCAGAGGGTAGTATTTACTGTCGAGTGCTGATGTGAACTGATTTATTTTTGAAACGGTAACCTTAAGTACAAATATTAATAAGTCGTACAGCTAGTACAATATATAGCACAGTATTCGAGCGGGACGGATAATGCGCGAGCGAGATAGAGCAACTATTAATATGTGCGCTCCCGCGTTGCGATAGCCAGTAGTTGTCCGCTGCGATGATTGTATGATGATGTATGTAGCTCCCATAGCCGTAACCGCCTAGATTTTGTAACAAATTATGACGTCATTCCTTTAAAGAATCAAATGGCGTACAAATCGCTAGTTTGTCGGTAATGTATAAGATACACTTCGGGGAGTGAGCCTCGGAATTACATGAACTGGTTCCTCCCTCACCATTCTACCTACGGACAAGCAGACGTACGCACTTACGCCACCGATATATGGTGGAAATACCGACGACGCGGACGAAATGCTATGCTTCCACATTCATCATACGCACCGCTGTACAATGGAACTCTTTACCGTCGTCTGTTTTTCCCGAAAAATACAATCTAGGTGTCTATAAGTTTTGCGTGAACAGGTATCTTCTAGGTAAGCGTGCTCCACCTTAGACGGCATTTCCGCCTGAGATAAGGCGCAATGTCGGTCAAACGCGAACCTATTCATTATAAAAAAAATTGTTTGAACATAAATTAAAATGATATTTCAAAATATGATAAGCATGAGCTATTTTAATTTTTAACGCCATGTTATTTATACAATCTTTTTATATAATTTATAGTAATATGCATTAAGTACTCAATTAGGACGTGTTGATGTTAAAGAAAAACTTTTCGAGCAAACCTGCACTTGAAGATTACCGATGTGTAAGACCGCCAATCTGAGTTAGATAAGTCGCCTTCTCTCTCATGATAGCCCTGAAACCAGCTGTGGGGCTTTACGGATTATTAATTTCCTGTTGCTTTTTCAGTAACACCAACATCAGTGATCAACACGCCGCGGCCCGCGCCGCGGCAGTCGCCTGAGAAGGTGCCTCGTGTTCGCTCCGACAGCGCTACGACTCCTCCCGAGCAAACCTATCGCAAGAGGTCTTCTTCGGGCGTCTTCCAGGTAACCAGTTCCCTAAAAACAGAAAAATATGTAATTTTTTACCAGAACAGGATTTCTCAAACTAATAGCTTTATTTTCTACCAGGTTTCAGTGTGGTGATGGAAAATCGTTATATTTTCGATAATTCACACTATATCTGTATAAATTATAGCCTATGTGTTATTCCGATGTGTAAGCTATATTATTGAAAAGATTCATCAAAATACATTCGGTAGTTTTTGCGTGAAAGAGTAACAAACATACATTCTTACAAACTTTCACATTTATAATATTAATAGGATTCTCTTTTCGATGCTACGGGGACTCCCATAAATAAAAACGATGTATGAGTACAATTTTTGAAGAATTTTGAAGGTTGAATTAAAAAAGTGCTACGGAATATCGTCATGGCATTCAAAGAGATACCCCAAACGATGTACAGTCGCGGTATGAAACGGTTCGCAATTGTCAAATTGATTCATTTAACGTTCCGCGAGCACTCGTTAGCTTTTGCAACAAAGTTACAGAAGAGACTATTCCACAAAAACTTCTGTTTAATTTTGTATGTTGTCTAAAAATATTGTTTAGAGATGTAAAACATTTTTTGTTGGTTTTAATGTTTATGATAAGCGTAGCCATGCATATCATCTTTGTTTCTGATGACTAAAGCTTGTTAATCTCAGTGTCTGTCAATATCAATATTGCTATGTCTTTTTCACGTTTCTATATTTTATAAACGTAACACAATGTATTCCTTGTACTCGTGCGAGCAAATGTCGACTTTAAGGTGACGAACATTTTCATACGCAACTGTACTTTGGAAACACTTTTCATACTTAAGTTAAATGTATAGCGGCCATCTCTAACTTTTAGTCGTTTCACGGGTTCAATTACGACGTATAGATAACCTACACTTTCCTACTAAATATTCATATCGAGGGCTTCATAACAAATGGGCTTACAGATAAAAGTGCAGTTACACAAGGGACAAAATTGTGAATAAAACAAAACTAGTTGATTGTATAAGGCTTAAATTTGGATTACCTTTCTATTTAGGTATAGCTTGCATACTGGTAAGACTTTCTAAATTGCAACATGCATAGATTTTAGTAAACAACAAAAATTGAATGGAATTTTTGCGTATACGCAAGCCCATTTGTTATGAAACCCCCCTATATTTACCAGGCGAAATCCGTCTAAGGACGAAGCCGCGAGAAGGACAGAACCTTGTGGGGGATAATTCGCGACCTCGTGTGGGATTTGCCAGATCGGGGATGGCACTAGCATACCCAGTCAAAACTGGTGCCATGCTATTGCCACTCCCCAGCTAGGGATACCCACTAAAACCCCTGGGTGTTCCGTCCTTCGCCTTATGCCAGGGTTACGGGTATATGACCTAGCCACTCCGCAGCCCTGACAGTTGTAATGAAACCCTCGATATGTAACACTGACTGTGACACACGAAGACAGATGAATGGATGGTAATAACGGAAAAGGAGAAGAAAAGCGAATACCCAAATGATTAAATACCTTTTTATTCCATAGGTTGAGGAATCTGAACCGCCGGCAAAGAAAGCAGAACTCAGTAGATCTAATTCCGACAGTGGTAAGAAACGGTCGGAAATAGCGAATGGACGGAAGAGCGTCGAAAAAGATTCCAAAGCAGATGTACCAGGAACAGTGAAGGAAGTAAAAATAGTTGAGAAGTTTGATATTGTAGCTACGTCTAAATGTGCGACTGCGTTCAAAGAAAGCGATAGTTGGGACTAATAAAATTAATATGTATTTTATACATTGTTGTTTATTTGAATTTCCTATACAAAAAAACATTTCAATAGAAAGAAAAAAAGAAAATATTTATTTCCAATTGCGACTCACACAATACAAACTGATAACAATAAATGAAAGGCACAATTTATGAAATAAATTGGTACTCAGTTTTTTGCTGTGCCGAAACATGTTCCGACACAGCACTGGTTTTCAGTCCCCACCTCCAAAATCTTATATGTCCTCAAACCCCAAGTATGTGGGTAACTTTGAACTGTTACATTAATAAAAATGTATATAAGAAATATACCAACAAGACAACAATATATTTAAAAAATACCTATGATACATAAAGTTATGTGAATTAATTCGGGAACTGTGAAAAACAACTAGTGGATGCGTTCGTAATATGAGAAAAATCTATGCATTTCACGTCCGTGCTCCATCTGCGTTGATGTTAGAAAGAAACCAGGTTTATTTTTAGGATATATATACAAGTGAAAGAAATACATTTGAAGTAATAAATAGAGCAAAATAAAAAAGACAACAACCACAAAGCATCATAAGATACACATATTATGTCTTAAAAATTGGATCAAGCTCAGCAATAATGTCGATCTATTAGATCAACGCTGATCTTCCGCTTGAACCTAGAGCGACGTCACGGCAAACTATACATTATATTATTAATATTATTGTGTTTATAAAGACAAATGGTTCAACATGGTGGCTTGTATATATTTTACTTCAAAAAGACGTGGAGTCTAATGGATACCAGGCACTGAAAATTCTATGGTACTCCTCCCTTCCTTGCAACTTCGCAACGCTTAATGCTAAAGAAAGGTATCAAAAACACAAAAATAATAAAAGTGTATATATATTATAATCTGATTAAAATGGTAATAAGCTGAGATGATGTACCCATCTCTATACTTACAATTGTACCGTCAGCATATTTAATACAATACTTCGTAATTTTGTTCTTAATTTAACTTCATTCTTAATATGCGTCTTCTCGCGAATCATAATTTCAAAACAATATTCTTATGTAAATCGGATGCACAAGCTGATAATTTATTACGCCTCATTCATTCCAAAGTAATTTCTAATTGAAGAGGCCACAAAGAACTACGTGATATATTTAATTTTACCGCCTAAAATACTGTTTTATGTATAAATACAGTCATTAAAATATTTGATCTGTTGTTCCGATTCATAACGATGTAAATTGCAAATTATTTGACATCTTGTAAGCATTTTAATCAGATTTTACATATCTGTTTACAATTAAAAACTACACACATTATCCTGCAGAATCCATAATTGATTTGTCGGTTTTCAAAAAAAAAAAACACCTAATGCTGGGGCTTCATCTGCGTTAGTGTTAAAGATTTAGGCTGTGGCCGAATGTTTCTTCGAGTATTTAGAGCGTTAAAAATAACGCCGTAAACGCATCCACATTATAGTGTATACATTACATTATTTGTCAATATTTAACTTCATTAACAATTTCGCATCTCAAGTATCGGCCTAATGGTTTTATTAATTTATTAGAGAGTAAGAGTAAGTTTGAACGCTTCTTTATGGTTCTTAAAGTGTTTAAACTTATTCTGTGGTCAAGACCGTAAATATTAAACACTATCCCAGATGAAGACCCTTCTTAACAGTTTTTAAGTTTTATGCACAAACATAAATATAACAAAGTTGTCAAAGGATAGATTAATGTGCCAGAATTTTAATAGTTAATAAAGTCATCAACTGGTCAAATTCTGGCACATTTATCTTACAATGATATGTGCATATATACAACGGTGTGTGTTAGTTATTCTAAGAAAATATTCTTCAGTGGATTAGATTCTTCACTTCTTGAAAGATGACGGGCGTTGAGGTGCCATCGCCAGCACGTTTGGGATTTCCAAGGGCATTGCATGAAGGAAGGCACATGCCGCTAAGAAACCCCAGCTCTACGGCGACATTGTCTAACTTGCGAAACTCATCCACTCAACATTTCACATTAGTCACTACCACAAGTACCTTCCTGGCACTGATACTGCATAGCCAACTGTTTACGGTGAGTTTTAAATACAATGGAATATTTGAAACAATAAGATCCCTGCAAGAATCTTGACTTCTTTTACTTATATGATGAGTAATTTCTCCCTTATAATCTACTTGTTTCCCAGCTGCTGTGCTTTAGTCCTTAAAACATAATTTTATTTATTTTTCACAAATATACCTACTTGTTGCGTCTATTTTCGTTCTTTAAGAAGAAAACTTTTATTTGATTTTTGGCATTAGGTTGTAATATATTTTAAGTATAAAGATCTTTTTTAGGGCCTTACTTATAATCGTTTCTTAAATTTAAAGAAACTGCTCAGCAACTGATTAGTGAAAATACTACCCATAAACTCCTTTTTTGTCGAATATTTTAGGTGTAACCTACGTTAATCATTGAAATTTTGTTTATCTGTGCTCTTCTTAGGCAAACAACAATTGATACATGTTTATGAGTGAAGAAAAAGATATTCATTTATTAGGATCTGATTATCTCTTATATATTATCTCTTACTTAAGATGCCTAATAATTTCTTAACGAGATTATTATAAGTAAGACCGTTATAGTATAGTGCTATCTAGTCTATACGTTTTCAATTTTAATTTTTGGGTCTTGCGTATTTTTGTGGTCCGCATTTAAACTTAGCACAAGTCACAAGTATCAGTCACAAGTTTTACAATTGGACAGTGATTAGTTGATGACAAAATAAAATGTCTCTGCAGACCTTACTAATTTAAAGCGCACTCAGACAGTCATCTAGACATAAGAATACATAGAAATGGCCACCTTACAGGGGTTACTACTCCATTTGTATGTCGTGAACTCGTGATCTACAAAACAATGGCGGTTAGCGCACGCGCCCGTTCACCGGCGACATCAAACATGGCCGCGGTCAATCAGCTGATCGGCTTTAATTAAGTCCTGAGCTGACATTGTATGGAACAATTAGCTCTATCTTCGATTATTATAGGCTTTGCAAGCTTAATTGTATTGTTTATGCGCGACTGTTCCATTTGTGGCTATTTTATTTTACCTGTATTATGAACATGACTAGTCATAGCATTATCTGGTAGAGAAATGTGAGCAACTACTACTTATCGATATCGTTCATGTATTCAGTTAATTTGTGTGTTTATTTTAACAGATCCCAATTAATATTATATATATTATTTTTATGTGTGATATTTACTAAGTACAATAACCTAAATAATATTCTTATTTGGCTGTTTCTGGGTGCTTCCTCAATGGTGGATTTGCCGCCAGTAGGCTATACAAATTTTGCCGCCCCTATCAACCTCTACAATACGATATCCAACTTCACAAACATATAATTTACAATTCTTGACAATTAAATAGTATCTTTATGATTTGTGTAGTGTACTCTCATCTTAATTACCCTGTTTCCAGTAAATAATACGATTAGGGCCGTGTTACGTTACAACATAATAGGATCCCCTAGTTGTTGTGCTAACTAGTACTACTAGTATTAGTTTCTAGATAACTTTTAAAACCAAATAATCTATTACGATATCGATAACGATATCATTTTTTTAATTGACATGTAACCCAAATATTTGAAGACATGAGTGGATGAAGGTGATAAGTCGCATAATTCCAATTCTGAATCGAGATAAAAGTTTTACTTTTATTTTAAACTGAACTGAACTTACACCTTTTTCAACTTTTTATTTTCTAAATATGCCTTATATCTATGGTCTAAGGTCTGTAGTCACTTGGTATCGACTTATAACCTTCATCTACGCAAATAAGCGAAAAACCGAATATGCGACATATCACCTTCATCCACTCACGTCTTCATTTGTATGACCATGTTTAGGTCAAAGACAGTGAGACCAATAGAGTTTGTTTACCACCTTTTTACAACTATTATCTGTATTTCTACAAATAAATATTCATTCGTTAAACACTCAAGAAATAATGTCTTTGGGTATTTCTGAGTTAATAAAAGCTCAGTTTTATACTAATAATAAGACGGTAGGGTTTCGGTGTTAAGGAGTAAAACTTTACTAGGCTTCAGCCTACGCAGCTTGCTGGTAAACCCGCCACTGCTTATAGTAAAATTTAGGCAACATTATCTGATGCTACTTAATTTTTTTTTTCCAATTAGGAATCAATCTATCAATTAGGGTAGATTTAAAATTACTGTGAACCATATCGATAACAGATACAAAGCTTATACAATCAGTAGAAAATAATTTTTAATATCTTGAACTCGCAGTATGTACCCACTGTGGCTTGGGACTTAGCAGGCCAGTAAGGAACTGTACACTGACCAGACCGCCAAGACCCTAGCTTTCAATGGGCTTGTTGAAGTTCAGTTTTCCGGACCTCTAGCAGATACTACAAGCTGTTGAATAAAAATGACAAACTTAATATCAACAAAGTTATTATATTACACTAAATATGATAACCTTTTGGATAAATATCTATATTATTCCACATAGCGACTCTTGTATGAAACATGTTTGTTGTCTTCTTTCTTGATGTTAACCACCTGAAACAAAAGTAAAAGCAAATACTTATATTATTTCTTAAAATAATTGTCATTTTGATAGATCTTGCTAATGCCTAGTTTTATCCAAATTTGCATGGTATGTCAATTGTGTTTTTTAATAAGCTGCAGATCTCTGGAAAGGGTTTCAGCGAAAATATAGGGTCTTTGTATCTAAAGCTGAATCATCACCATCCCAGTCTTAAATCCCGGTTGCGTTCGGAACGTTCGTTCCGACGTTCAGGGTCTGCTTTCCTACTTATTCTTCTCCATTCAGTGCGGTCTTCGGGATCCCCCTTTTTGAGACTATTGGTACGCATCTCTTAGGTCTTCCCAAGCAATTCTGATTTTCATGATAAGGTTTCTGTATAGAAAACATTTTTGTCAAAGTTACGCGTATGGCGTCTATACTAAATTTTGAATAGTTTCTCGATTTCGCTATATTATTCTGTAGCGTCAACGTCATATATAATACGCATTTCTTGCATTTCCAGTTGTTTCTGAGATGAGTTGCATACAAATTTAGATATATAACCGGAATAAATAGCATGAGGGTTCTATTTTTGTCAAAAATCTAGGTCAAACGGACGGACATGACTATATATAGTTTTTTATTATAAGAGTTCAGCATACAGACAGACGGCCCATCTGATCGAAAGCAGATACAGAAAGCATCGCTTATGGACATTTGAAATACCAAAGGTGTTGCTACAAATTAACTGCTGTTCTCTAAACTTTTTTTCAAGTCAATCCGCTTGCGCCCCTTAGGCTTTTGTGACCGGTTGCGATACACCCTTGCACCCCCAAGTAACGATGATAAAGGCTTAACTCGTCAGTTTTGCAAGGTAGAGGAAATAGGGGTTAATGGCACTCACTGTTTCAAATCAACCAGCAGCAAGAGAAAGAAGTACGTCTATTTGATTTCGGCCCCGCTAACAAAATTGTTGGCTGAACGTTTTTACTGGTAACTTCAATATATGATTATATTTTTTTATTGTTACTACTTTTACTTTAGATAACTATTAGTTGTATTTTGTAGTATATATTTCATACGTTTTTATCGTAAATGTCACTTTTGGTGGTAATGGCGCCCAAAAATGCCTTGCTTTTGTTTTTGGTTAATTACGGAAAATTTCATTCGTTTCATGTCAAAGTAGTGATTACTGAATAAATGTACAATTGTATTGTTTTTTCCAACTTTTAATATAAAGTTATTTAGAATAAATTTAAAAGTTGTTCCTAAGTGGACAGCATTCCCTATACTTCCCCTAATTCTCTTCTAACTATTGCAAATGTAAATCAGGCTATTATACTCCAAGAGCTATGTTAATTATGTACTCTCACTACTTCCTACTAAATTAAGTAGTGGGGTTTCCCGCTTTGGGTAAATAGAGGCATTTAATTATCCATTGGCTATAGTATTTACTGCACAATCGACGGTGGGGCATGAAACCAATTAAATTGCCCGTTGTTGGGATAGTTAATGATAAACGGGATGATAGATGCCTATATCGGTATCTTGTATATATCGGTGTAATTTCGTAGTGGGATATTTATACGTGGGTGCACTTAATCAATGCACTTATGCCCATATAGTTGAAGCTTTAGTTTATGTTCGTGATTATTGATACCTATGAATTAAAAAGTCGTGATAGCTTGATGGCAAAGATCATTATACTAACGTTAAAAATAAACTGCCAAAATATCCAATATTTAAGTTAGTATCATAGACCAAAAAATAAAGTAAACGGACTCCCAAACTCTCAAAAACAAAACGAAGCTGATAATGGAATAGGAAGCCGATCACCCCGCAATGCGTTACGAGAACGCAGACGCACGATACGTTGTTCTTCTGGCAATATTTACTGAGTACCGGTGTTTTAAAATAAATAATATTTTATCAATAATTCTTAGTCCCTAAAACATAAAAATTGATATTTGTAATTTAACGTAGGGTTGCCATCTCTATAATTTGGCAACCAAGACAAAACGCGTGAAAACCTCGGATTTTGCAGCCCAGAACCCAAACATGTCGTCAGGTTTTTTTGAGCTTAGAACAATAAAATACACTTTTTAACTGTCGCAAAATAAGAAGTTTATTTCTGACATTTTTATGTCGGAAA
>CM022539.1:17671638-17947235 GCA_012273795.1 Dendrolimus punctatus
TCCTCTTCGCACACGGCTGTATAGTAAATACATTTACCAGTGTGACGCGAAATTGCCACGACCGCATGAGGGATGCTCTTGTACAGGTCTATCTTGTTGGAATTGGATCTCACGATCACCACTGTCTCGAAGGTAAGACCCTGAGCCTCGTGTATCGTTTGAACGGATGACCCTTCGCCTTTGCCACAACCTAGTTTTATTAGGCTCTCTTTCTCTGACTGCGTGTGAGTTAGATAAAGAGTATTGGCAAGTTCTATGGGTATGCGCCCTCGCGAATACCGTTTGAGTTCCAGGGAACGAGCTTGATTTTGAACGAGTTGCTTGAGTAAACATCACTCATGGCATATGCTACGTCTAGTGGATTTCGGTGTGTACAGAGCAGTTCTCGGGTGATTTTCGCCGAGGGTGTAGGGCGGTGATATAGCATGGGGAACAAGTCGTTCCTGTCTATGAAGGGCATTTGGTTTATATCGCCCATGAGAGTGAGGTAGTCCGCTCCTGCTAGGCGCGATGCCATGACTATAGAACCAAAGTGGCTCATGAGTGCTTCATCGACTATGAGGCGTTTGGGTCTAAAGTTGGAAGTTAGACCGTTGACTATGAACGTCGTCATAGTCCGCACTCTAGCCTTCGCATCGTCGCCTAGGATGGTCTGGAGCTTTTCCCGGATTTCTTCTGCGGATTTTTTTGTGGCTGTGATGACCATGTATTCATCTTTCTTGAAGGCACGGAGTATCGCTGTTGTTTTTCCGCAGCCGGGGACGCCGTTGATCCATGTGATCTCCGGGACGGTCCACTTGTCGAAGGGTTCGCCGCCGGCAGAGATCTCGGTCAAGGTTTTGGCCTTTGCCAAGACCCTGTCGTCCAGCATAATCCTTGTGGACTTCATCACCACGACCACATGATCATCAGGGGGAGTGTTGAAACAGGGTTTCTCACTCCCTCTCTCTGTTTTGTCTTCATCCAGGGTCACTAAGCCGCCTGTCCCATGTAGGCTGCCATGTACTCTCCCGCCATGTCTCTCGCAAGTACAGTGGACGTGGCAGCCGTGTACGTCAACGTACACAGCTGCCTCCGCGGCCTCGAGTCTGTTCTTTAGCAGTCTGTCGATTCCCAGTTTATAGGTATCCAGGATGGTTTGGCCTATCTTCTTGTTGAGAGTAATGTTTGCTCTACAGACTGCTAGAAACTCGAGGAAGGCATTGGCCCAGTGGTCTCTTGGTTCCTTAGGACAGAGGAGGTTAGGAGGTTCGACCACCCCCATGTCGGCTTTTAGCCTTACCTCAGGTGGCTCCCTGATGGACGGTGTTATTTGGGTTTGAGTGTTTTGGAGGATTTGGATAAGAGGGGTTTTGCGCATCAGCGGTGCTTTTCTCGCTGATGTTGATGGATATGACAGTGCTAACCTTGTGGCCAGCTCTGTAAATGCCAAAAACGTTATGTTGGAGATGGGATTGAGGGCCTTTAGTTTAGCCTGTTGCCACCACCCTTCTTCTAGGTCCCTTTGAAGTCGTTCAGACCCGCTCAGGCCGTCCTCAGTAGGTAGTGGCCGGCCTCTATGGTCGATGGGATTTGATTACGTTGGAGCCAGGCTGGTAGGATACAAGGTAACTGAGGTTTTCACCTCTGCCCTCGTATACTACCATTTCGTGATACTCGTTCGCCAAAACGGCGCCCCAGTAATCACTTACCCTGCCCCTTTCGTAGCCGACTGCCATGGAGTCTAAACTTATTCTCCTGGGAGTGTATAAGGTACCCGTGCTGGTTTCGCTCAAAGCGACGAGCACCTTACTGGCATTTTGAAATTGGCTGATGTTGTCGCCTCTGTCGAATAGTAAGATCTGCTTGTCGCGTTCTCTCACTATTCGACATTCTATGCCAGCTACCTTTGCGATCGCCAGTGAATCGTAGTCACGGCGTCGCATGACGTTTCTAGAGTTGCTCCCTTTTAAGAGTTTGGCCAGACCGGGTGAGATGATGATGTTCTTGTGACCTCTGGCTTCACAGAAAGCCAGCCCAAGTTTTTCCCTGTTTGAGTCCATAAAGAAGACTACCCCTCTCAGCTTTATTCCCGGTGTCCCTAGCTCACCGTGATAGAGCAGGCTTATACTGCGTATCATGGTGGGGGTTTTGTATGGGATTAGCTGTTGTGGCTGTGTGAGATCAGGTTGTGTTGTTGTTTTTTGTGTAATATTTGTGTTAGTTTTTTTGTTTAGGGTGTTGTTTTGTGAGAAAACTACTCCCATTATGTAGTCAGCAAAGGCCAAAAAGTGTGGTCTAGCCTCAGTGTTAGCTAGGATAGTGTGTAGTTTATCCTTGGCCAATTTTTCGCCAATTTGGATTTCACAGTCCATTCTCTTTGCCGAGAAACGTGGGCACTCTAGGAGGAGATGCCACACCGACTCTACGATGTCAGGATCGCACTCACATCCGGGACTGTTTTTCAACTTGAACCGGTGTAGATACTCTCCTCTTGCTCCATGTCCTGTCAAAATTTACATTTGTAGGGGTGTCAACTTTTCCTTTCTGACCATGACGTACGTACGCTTGAGGAGTCGTCCTGCCATATGCGGACTGACTCCTCCCGGATCTTGCGTTTGACAAAGGACATTGGTAGCTGGTCGTAGTCGGGAGCTGCTCGATCCTGTTACACCGGTAGCTTAGCCAGTTCGTCGGCTCACTCATTTCCGGCTGTGCCTATATGAGCTCTAATCCAGAACAGTACCTAGTATATTATATATAGCAACAATAATAAAGTATCTAGGTATTAAGTAAGTAGGTACCATTATTATAAAAATACTATAAAAGGTACTTCTAAAATACGATATTACAGATTTTCAAAACTCAGTACCACAAAGTGATACCAAATTGGCGTAAACGGCAATTAAATCATGATCATTGTAAAGTAATATGGTGTAAGTGACAGAGTTGTATTAAAATAATAAATAGTAGTAGAGTATAACCGACATTTCAATATCAAATTACATTTAAGAAATTGTATATAAACGACAGCTGTATTATAAACTTAAAAATGGTAGTAAGGTATAAGCGACATTTCAATATCAAATTAGATTTCAGTAATTGTGTATAAATGACAACTGTATGGTAAACTTGTAAATGGTAGTAGGGTATAACCGACGCTTAATGTCTTTGACGACAATGGTAAAGAGGCATTAGTTCCAGCTTTCAAAATAGGTACTAATGGTAAACAGTAGTATACGCCTGGAGCCTTTATGACAGTAAAAAGTAAAAATGTATTACCGACTATAACCCAAAAGTGATGCCATTTTTACAGAGCTACAAGCGCCTTTAGAGTAAAAAAGGCCCAAAATTCGGTCGGTTAAGTGAAATGACACTTCAAAAACGCAGTTTTTTGCTTGGGCATAAACGACACGAAAGTCATCGTAGAGCCATGGGAGTGAGCGCATTCGAAAGAGCGAAAAATTTTAAGTAGGATGGCATTCATAACTCATTTTCGACCAAAATGTCGCTTATGCCCTATTACCTTTTAACCGTCGATATATATATATATATATATACAATTATATATTTCAAAATACATCAGTTACTTTAATAAATGTATTATGTTATAAGGTAAAACAAGACTTTCATATAAGATTGATAATAATATGTATTTCATGTAAAGTAGATGGAAAACACCTGTTCCCTGCAGGCCGGATGCAGGGTGTAGAGTTCATGCCGAGCTTGCTCTGAACGCCTTGAGCTAAAAGATTAATATAACAATAAGATTTCTATGAAGTCAAAAGTTTAAGTTATAACATAAACTGATTAGTGGATGAAAATGTCTCGTCTTGATTATAGGTGAATATGAAAGTTATTTTGAACCGAGCCTGTTTATACAGAATTGTATTACAAATATGACAGTATCAAAATAAAGATCCCCAGATGTTAGTTCTTTTTATACTAATTTGGGAATGAACCGATTATCATGAAAGGTATACTTACTAGTGGGTGTGGTGGTACTTAGTACTAGTACAAGATATACTACTACTAACAATATGATAGCCGCTCATAAACTCCTAATTTCTAGGCTGGTGCCCCTCTGTATTAGGAGAACGCATTGTATACTTGTTAAGCTTGTTCAAGACATATTTTGGTGTTTTACACACCAGCAGAACGGTAAGTGGATACTATATACCTACTCTTAATATTTTCATGAAATTCCAATTTACGAATGAAAAGTATCCTGTAGTATCTCTGGATCTACTAAACCGATTTTGAAAATTCTTTCACCAGTGAAAAGCTACATTATTCCTGAGTCCCATAAAGTATATTTGATTGTGATTAATAATGTTTTTTTTTCTGATGGCCAGCGAAGTGGGCACGTTTCAGCTTGTGTTCTTATATATGAGACCAGGATGCGGTATAACGTAGTTAGTTTTACATGAAAAGAAGATTATTCGTAACTAATGGCCGCTTTCTAAGTCTTATTATTCATTCACTTCCCTGCCATCAGTTGCATTTTGATATTATTTGTACGGAGCTTACGTAAAACTTTAACCGATAGTAAGGCAAATGAACGGCCGCTATGTATATGCAAAATGGGTACAGATGTAAAGGTCGACAAAAAAAGATGGATGGACTGCGTGAAGGATGATATGATGATTCGTGGTGTGACAGAAGATGTATGTCAGAGTAGAAGAGTTTGGAAGGAAAAGACATATTGTGTCGACCCCAATTAATTGGGATATGGTGAATGAAAAGAGAGATGTGTATGCAAAATAAACTAAATAAAAATATTTATATTTGTTAACATTATATGTGCCCAGCATTTTATATATTACAATAGATAAATAAGTAAAAGTATAATATATTACACAGATTTATTTAAAGATAGATAGTACTTTCTAAGGAAGTTCCGGAATATAGGTAATGTTTTGGCCTCTCTGACAGTAAGAGGCAACGCATTTCATAGTTTGACAGCCTACGCTGTTAAAGTAAATATTCTATGACGCCTCAGTTCGTGATTTAAAAAGTGTTACGTCATTATATCAACGTGTCACGCCATTCATTCATTGGTAATGACGCGCGCTCGTTAGCCCCGCCCACGTGCGCATGCGCACGCGACGACAGTCTGTCTCCGCGCGCCGCGACATCGGACCCATTTGAATACGTGATAGATCACTGGACATCGTAACGTACTTGATCGAAAGTTATGTGCAACTTGTTATGGTCGGCATTTTGAATCACGTCTGAGCTGTTTGCTTAATCAATTATTTATTAGATTGTAAAGATTATTATTTATTTAGGTTTGTGGCTTGGCAACTAGGCCTTTAAGCTTACATTACAATAAGTTTCTTCATATTCTTAAGCCTATTTATATAGCTCAGCTGAACTGTTATCAACTAAAGCCATTCAACGGAGTTCTTCTGATAACTCGAAAAGCCACATTTGACTATACTGTTTACATTTCTCACAAAAAAATGTAATTAGTACTCAAAAACTATCAATATCCTACAATTATTGTTAATTTTAGAGTAATTTTACATATTTTAAGAAAATAAAACTTCCCAGCACAATATCTCCTTCCAGTTCCCGCCAAAAACTCCTATATTGTAAAGATTTTATATTAAAGCTCAGACGAAGAAACTATAGTAGAATCATTTTCTCCGTGCAGTTTGGGTCATAAATAAACGGAGCAGTGAATCGCTCTCTCTTCCACTCACGGGCCTTATGGGCATGCATAGTGATATGCATTATTGTTTTCCATAAGCGTTATCGATAGTGTATTTAGTTTTGTCATTTTGTGGGTTAGTGATATAAATGAAAGAAAAAAATAGATAAAACAACGTATTTATTAAAATAATAATAATGATTTAAAATAAATTATTAATTAGGTATCTGTGTATTAAAAAACTATAAGTACAAAAATTTACAATGTAACAAGTTATATTAAAAATAAATATAAATACTTATATCCAATAATATTTTCTTAAGTTTTCGCGACTTGTACACATAATAAAACTACGTTTTAACGGTTTTAAGCGCACGGCCACTGAAAAGCGGCCGAAACGTCGGATAAACCAAAATAAAATAAATTACCGCGCTTAAAACCGTTAAAACGTAGTTTTATTATACTTATATCTTTAGTTCTCTCTAAGTTTAAAATTAACAGCAAAAAAGATAATAATGATTTTTATAAGAATGATAATCTTTCTTTGATAAGAATGAGTTTTTATCGATAATGGCGTTGCGCCCGCGCAACATGCTCACCGTCCTAGCCGGACTGAGGCCGAGTTTGATTTATGACCCAAACTGCACGGAGAAAATAATTCTACTATAGGTAGACTGAACCCCAAGGTTTTAAGTGAAGCCGATTCTGGAATAGGCACCCGATCACACAGCAGTGCGTTACGAGAATTTAGTATTAAATAATCGAATTAGAACAAGTTTTAAAAATTTCATTCATTTGACGCCTTTATTCACGAAGTCTAAACCTACATACATATTTTGATTTCGTTTGAGAATTAAAGATTGTGCTTGTGTGCGCCACGTCAATGGATTTCACAGACTAGCGACAGAAGTGTGCGCAGTATAATTTTTTTTAATGAAGACCTACTGCCGCACTTAACTAATAGATAACATAAAAAGCTTATCTTCTTCTTCGGCTAATCTCTGTCCACTGCTAGACGTAGGCCTCCCCATAAAGCTTATCGAGGACTTCTTATTATTACTTTTTGAAATTTCGTTGTTTGAAAAATCATTCCTAGCAATATCGTTGCTGGGCATTTTTACCTAGTTAAAATCACGAAATAATAATTATTTTCTTATTTTGGAAGACAAGGCTTTCAGTGACATCATCACAGATTAAAATGTTTTATAGCAACGTGGCATGAAGATCCCTTCTGCTATATTGAAAATCATTATTTGTGTTATAACGTGTTCTTTTATTCGAGTTTAGAAACGAAAAAAGAAAAATATTCAAAAGATTATATTCTTTATTTTTTTTAAAGGCTTATCTATAAATCTCGTTATTACAACTACGTTTAAATGGTTTTAAGCGCGGCATTTTATTGAATTTATATTTCGCCGTTTCGGCCACTTTTAGTAGTCGTCTTCTTGACAAAGATGTGAAGTGTCAATGAGTAATGTTAAAGTGATTGTAGAAAACTTAAGAAAATATGAACAATTTGTACTTATTATCATCATTGCATGAAACACCTACACTAACAAATATCACTATTTTATTCATGAAAATTAAGAAAGTGGAAACTGTATGATTTTAAATGGAAATTATTAGAGCGTGTCTTTAATCAATGAACTAACTCGATCGATTCACAAATCAAGCGTAACAAACTGACAGGAGTTAGTTTTCGATATTATCTGTCATTGTCTTATGAAAAATTCAAAGGAGTTTCTCAGTTGAAGTACAGTCAACAACATTATGAGATAGTGTGCGTTAATCGATGCTGTGGTTAATTAGAGAGGTGTCGCGTGGGCTCGGGCACCGCCCCCGCCACCACCGCTAAGTCCGCCTTCTTGTACCGACACCAAAGAAATACATTAGTTTGTTTTGATAAAATTGCCCCATTTCTTCAAAATACATGACCAGATTTCTGGCCGAGATGCGGTTGATTATTAAGGGCAACCGAGGCTCTATACCAGTATTGTTTCGACTGCTAGTACACTTTGTGTAGTAGCAAATATAAGGACAAATAAAATAAATTATAAATTGATTTTAATTTTTACTTACTACCCGACGACGACTAGTTGACGTTAAAATAGCAATCAATTAATTTATAGCTTTTTCTTAAGTTTTCACGACGAATACTCGCAATTAACATTTTTTTAACGGTTTTAAAATTGAGTAATTAAATGAATAAGTTATGGGAAAGCTAAATAAATAGTAACTTAACCATTACTAATACCTGATATCTTTGTCTTCCTTGATCACGGCTACTAAAAATTGGCCCAAACGTCAAACTAAAATATTTTAAACAATTAAATTCATCTTCACGAAATTCTTATCAGTATAAGTTATGGACGAATAATGTTAAGAATGACAGGACTAGTAGGTTAATAATATGTTCCCTTGATAGTTAGTTCACTGTTTACAAGATGTTACTAGTAATAGTTTATTTATGGTACATAGTATAATAAAAAAAAGTATTAGGTTCAAAATAAAATTAATTTTGTAATTAATATTAAATTTAAAACAAAGTCACAAACAAAAACAAAAGTAAATAAAAAAATTTTCAATGTTTGCCAAATATATTTAAAAATTCTTTGAATAATAAAGCATCAGTTGAAAGCATAAAGTTTTTTTATTTAAAAAAATAGGAAAAATCTAACTGATGGCGCCCTCTGTTTAGCAAAAAATACGCAGATAGGCTGAAGGCCCATCTGATGGAAAGTGGTTGCCATTGTCTATGGATATTTGCATCTGCAACTTGGTTGTAAGTATTTTGTCGCCGCTAAAAACAGGCTGTCTGGCCTTAGGAATTAGTGTTTTTCTCAGTACCTGCATGGATAGGATAGTTGCTGACTGTACTTTATTTGAAATTTTAGCTTAATTTCAGCGGTATGTCAGCAAGCGGTTGTCGGTAAGCGCGTGCTGTTTATGAAATACAGGCTGCATTGTGCCCGAGTAATCGACCACACGAATAGCCTTATCCTAGACAATAGCGGGTATTGTACACTGACGATTCATCGATTTATGCTACAGATAGCAATAGAATTTGTTTACTACTGTATCTTCCCTTAAAAAGTAGTAATATTTTAGGAAACGGTATGCATATATTAGGCAGGATATTTTAGACTATTGTGCTCGCCACGTTGCTTGCACGGGTTTTGGGTTTTGTAGAGATCATTATATAGAAATAACAAACTTGAGAGATGTCAAGGAACACCCGGATGGAACGAAGTTACAAACATACACACACACACACACACACACACACACACACACACACACACACACACACACTGTCCTTCTATTCTTTCGTACACGTCATAGATGCGCGGGACTTTGTTAACACAACAGCGTATAGGTTAGAACACGCACGGCTTGCTAAATACATACGCATTGATAACGCCGCACGGCTTAAATATATAAAACTATAGCAAAAAGTGTCGTTACAACTTTTGGTCTTAATTATTCCCGTCTAGACCCCTTTCGCAACACGCGATAAGGAACTTCGTTCCAAAATTCCTGTTTCTATCTTAAAAACTATAATTGTCCTGTCCTGAAAAAATAATGTTGAACCCAATTCTAGCGCCACCTACCGAATCTAATCTGCCAAGCCGCCTTGGACATGCGTGGGGGGTATACTGTCTGTTCCCCTATAGGGGGAGGCCTGAGCCCAGCAGTGGCTTGTTATCTACCGAATCTAATTAATCTAAACCACTCCGGGACCCACTCGGGTCTACATCGGGTTCTACGATTTTGATGAAATTTTATGTGTGTTTCATACATTTCATCACAATCGTAGAGCCCGATTCCAGCGCCAAGTGTTTTGTTCAGATTGATGGGTTACATTATTGGATTTTTAGTAAGGATCTGTAATTTTTCTATAGCCTATATTTATCAGGAATAATCTAGCATTTGAATGAATAACGTATTATTGAAACTGGTCCAGTAGTTTTTCAGTTTATTACATACATACAAAAATACAAATCTTTCCTCTTTATAGTATAGATATCCATCGACTCGTTTCTATTTATTATTCATTTGTACTTACCAGTATATTAAGGACCTAAAGCGGTCACTTTTAGAGAACCACTATTATAAGTGAAATTGATACGTGTCTGGATAATTATACGGCTAAATTAAGATGTAGCAGTCCTAGTTTATGCTACATCTTGTTACTTGTTCAATTTGTAACACGACTCTCCAATAACGGCCGCATTCACCAGAAATGACCCGAGACTCCAAGTGCGCGCCAACGTGCTGTCTAAAACTGTGTTTACTTATAAATACAATAACAGTTATTATAAAAGCATCTTTATAGGACGACACGGACATTGGTCCAATTGAATAGCCGGCAATCCAGCGGTTGTCGTGTGCGGGCTACGTTTGGGATTTATTGGCGGGGGTCTCATCGCCCGGCCTGGGCACCAGGTGGACCGGTCACGACACGCACCGGAATGCAACTTAATGCAACATTGATTGTATTAATTTATTGTTTAAATTTTATGATCGGTATCGTCGTATCGTTCTATAGAAATTATCGCCGTCAACTGTTTAAATTCTGTCATTTGTTTATGGAATTAATTAATTGATTGGATAAGTGCTTGACAGTTTGGTATGACAACCGTCAAATGATTTCGCATTAAATAATGCGTATTTAATCAGTAACCATAATTAATTGTTAACGATGCCAAAATTGTTTGTAGATAGTTTTTAGAAAGTTGTTTCCCACGAAGGCAATGCAGATGCTGGGTTATGGAATAATTTATGATGACCCCAGTAATGTCCTTCATTGTTTTATATTTTTGAGAATTTTAGTAATAGTTTAAAATAGCGCCTTTGAAAGACCATTTGCGTCAAAGAAAGATAATCCTGACATCTGCCATTACCATTGTATATATTTTAGTAATTAGTTTTGTAATTTAACTGCATGGTTTGTTTAAGTCCAGTGAGGAAACAATTTAATTAGTTTATAGACGAGAGCCACATCTTTCGAGAAGGGTTGGGTTCACGCCAGAGAAATCGTGTATAAGAAAAGTACAGAACGGATATTGTACAATAGTACTATATCCGTATGTAATTGTTACACGAGAGGTGAATATGAACCATTTAGGCATGAGATAGTTTGGTGCATGAGCATAGCGAGGGCGCTAATAATTTGAGTGCCTAAATAAGCCTTTTACCCGAGGTTACCACTCGGCTTATAATAAGTAATTAATAAAATCTGATTAGTCAAACAACTATTGCCAACTCTCGTAGCAGCTATGTATGTGATTATGCCATACTGAATAAATTACCTTCGACAATTTGAAATTGCTAACAATAGGACTCAAGAGCAGCATGTTACAATTCCTTAGCAAATGTAGGAAGCCTAGATTGTGCATTAGAAGATTATCCAACTCCCGTTATTATCGAAGCACATAAATAATTCATCAGATGGCAACACCGACCTAATGATAACACGCTTACCGATGCTTTTGTTAACTCATATTATTTAAAGGGCGTTTTAAACTTATAGCTTCGTAGATAAGGAAGTGAATTAATTATAGTTTAAAAATTAGAATTACTTTTACTGAATCTAAATATACTAGTTTCTAAAGTTCTGCGGCTATTATGGAATATACGCAACTTTTATAAATATGTAGTGTCTTTAAAGACCACGGGCCATAAAAATAGCTGGGACATTTTAAGGGCTTTTTTTTTTTTTGAGGCGAGGGAAAATGACTAACCGATTTACGCACTCTCTGGGCCGTCACTAGGAAACGGCACGAATCCACGGGGGGCGGTAACGCTAGCAATTGTATGCTCTACTTGCGTTCCGTCCGCTATGGACTACACAGAGGAGTGTGGAGACTCCGAGCGATGCCGCACGGGCGAGCAACCTCAATACCCACTAAAAACCCCCTCCTCCCTTCGCGGCCCTGCGCTTTGATGTGAAGGAAAGACTGAGATGTAGAACATAGTTACGCAGCAGTCGATCCAGCGCATAAAGTGCTTGAAGTGTGCCCTGGGAGAACACACTCCACTACGAAACGGGGGTAGTTGTTAAGTCCCTTGCTTTACCTAGTAGCTAAGGGCCCCCATCGTTCCGGATCCTAACTCAGGGAGGGAAGTAATGCGCGTACCTGCCTCTCCGGGTGCCGGCTGAAGACCGGCGACCTCGAGAAGAGACCGTAGCACGCGCCCTAGGACTTCGCTCCCTATCCCTTTCTGCGGCCTCTTTCAGAGACATTACTGCCTCACAAAAAGAAACCGCAGCATCCCAGCGGTCGTCGCTCTGCAACATGGCCGTTACTAAGTCGCCGAGCGATCGGACGGCTCCTACTTTTGTCTCGAGCTCGAAACGCTGCGGCGCCCAGGCAGCGCACTCGACAAGCGTATGAAACGCCGTATCGGGTGCGCCACACTGTCGGCAATCCGGGGAAGGCAAGCAGCCCACAATGCGAAACAGATACTGATCGAAACAACCGTGTCCGGTCAGTATCTGCGTCGTCCTGAAGGTGAGGGTACCGCTAGTGCGGTTAACCCATTCCTCCAGTTGTGGCCTGATTGCGTCCACCGTAAAGCCGCCGGCCGCAGGGTGTTCGAGGTCACGAGACCAGTCGACGAGGCAGCAAGCGGTTTCCCGCTTCCTGACCGTCTCTATCTCGACTTGACAGAAGGTCAGACATTTTAAGGGCTTGCGTGGGGCCATGGGAAGGCCAACACCTAGCAGCCTAATGCATCCAAGGCAAGCCCCGGCTAGTATAGGACTACTGTGGGAAATGAGAACAAAAAGTACCGGCCTATTGGGGTGAACTGCTATTGGTACTTGGGGTCTGGGAATATGGCGACTATGGCGTCTGTCTGTGGGCAGACAGTAACTCGCCACTCACTGTATGGACCCCAAAAAATGAAATTGAAGACAGGGGCAACAGGGGTGTGAGTGGCCAAGGGGTGTAGAGAGGTGGGCGGCAGGTTTACCGAAGCTACTTCTGACGTGATACCATTTATCACTTCCACCCCTAAAGCTCGAGTCTTAGCTCTAGTGATCTCCACTCCATGCCGGCTGGCTAAGGGAAGCACGGAAGTGGGGGCTTTGCCTTGTGCCCGCCCGCCTGACATATAATTTTCGGATGGAAGATGCAGCATTACTTGAGATATAGGTTATTTTAGATTAAGCGCGTTTTGAAGATTCTATTGGTTACGGACCGGGAAATACGGTACATACTATAGAAATTAGTGGAGTTTATTTCAAAATGCATATACGCGTAGCGGATGCTTGTGATAGAAAGACGTGCTATATTCTAATGTAATTCAAATATAGAAATATAGAATATAGAACACGACTTACAAAAAGCTTCCTAATGAAATGAGAGGTTTATTTCAACAGATGCCTTGGCAAAACCACAAAATGAATTAATAAAAAGCATTTTCTTTTCAAATTTATAATTAGACACACTATGTAATATATTTTCAACAGACAGTATAAGAAAAGGTATTTCAAACCAGCCGAATTTTATATTCAGAATAATATTAGCATCTTAAAAAACATTCCTATAATACAGGTTTTAGTACTTTCAGAGGATTCGTGCATGCAACCGAATAAGTCTGTTTTAACCCTAACTATTTAACAATGTTCGACACTAATAGGACATCCTCCTATTTATTGAATTTTAAAATAAACACATTATACAAGCCACAATGGGTTATCTACATACAGCGCGGAGCAAGCACCACCTGTTCTGAAACCTAAGCACGATAGAAAGTTTTACATAAACGTGTTTTAAACCTTGTACCTTTAATAACTCTCAACAAGAATCACTATAAAGTAAACCAATACCTTAAAAATAATACTAATATTTTACGAAAAATAAGACTTTAGAATATTTATTTATAGTAGATTGCACTTTGCAAAGCGAAAATTACGCCACTTATGACCCGCTTACTAAACTGACCCCCTCGACTCCATGCAGCGTTTGCACTGTTCGTATAGTCGATGATCCCATACTAACAGGCGGCTTAAAATCACTTAAAATTAGCTTTCGGAGAGAATTTGCGTCTCTGCATATTCTACTTTAGAGATGACTCGACTAAGTGGAGGGCTGGAACTTGCAGCCTGGAAGGAACAAGATAGAATGTTCCTCAGTGTCAAACTCAAAGGAAGATCTTCTCGCAAGGCCACTGTTGTTCCTCGCAGCTCTAAGGCCTTACCAAATTGTTGAAAATTTCTATATATTTTTTGTACATTTCGAGAAAAGTTTGCGACCTCAATTATTGCACAGCGCCATCTATTGGCTTGTAAACGTTCTACTACACAACGCCTGGAAATCGGAGTGTCCGAGTAGAATTGTTTGTTCTGGTGCTAACGCTTCATTTTTACAACACACCTCTCGTCATCGACGAGACGTTTACCTCCATTTCCACGAGTTTCAGAAGAAGGGCATTATAAAATTACTTGAGTATTTGCAAGCTTCCAGCTTTTCCAGTCAAGGGACGGTAATCACCTTCCATCCAAGTGGGTCGTCTGCTTGTTTATCTGCTTTAGGGAAAAAAACTCGTTTATCGCGAATATTTTCAAAATAGTGGCGGCTTTGCTGCTTCGGTATTGCTCATTCTTTTGCGAAAATTAAAAAGCCAATTTTTAGTCTTGTGAGGAGACATGTATAAAGCGTTTCGCGTCTTTAAAATAATACGTAAAATATTCAGGCTCTGTGATTTTTTTTGACGCTATTATAATCAAGCTTTTAGTCAGTTCCCCATTAAGGACAAGATAAGCGACGAAACATGCTAAATTATTTATATACACACAGGGCCCGACAGAAGCCGCATTAGCCTCCACTTAGAGAGATTAGATATTCGCCTGATTCCTCTCTATATACAGAGAATTGTGATTAACTAAGTTTCTTGTACTTACTTTGTTTAGTTTTAAGAACTCATCAGGAGTTTTTAACAGAAACTTGAAGAGTTAGTCCCGTATGTCTAAAAAAATACATATATTGTCGGATACAAAGTGAACAATATTTGTAGGTAGGGATGGGATATGGCGGCCAGGGAGGAGGAATGGAGTAGAAGAAATGGGAGAAACTTATATACATTTTCATCAGTTTTTTTCCTGACTCATAAGTTTGTCAGAGATTTTTATTTATTTATTTGGTCCGTTTATAGTTACTACACCATAATATTGTAGGAGACAATATGAATGTTCAGTACTAAGATAAGTGTGTAACCTATTACAAACAAATACAGCTTTGGTTGAGAGTAAATAAAAAAGTTTTATAAAAAACACGAAATATAAGGATAAACAAATTTAGACATGAATTTATAGAAATACACAAGAACACATGTATAGTTTAAGAGTAAACAAGGATTATAAAAAAATAAAAAATAATAATAATAAGTAAAAAAGTAAATTAGTAATGATAATTAAAAAGTATCGGATGGAAGCATGATGTGCAATATTTTAATTATATCAGGTGTTTTAATTTTCAAATATTCTACTTTTTCTATCTATTACACGCTAAACATACTGCTCTTATTATATCTGTATGCCATATCCTGGTGTATACATCAGGATATGCCGGCGACTTTGTCGCGCTTGACTTCAAATTACCGCGAGATTCCCGAGACACAAAGTACCGCAGCTATCGTTTTAGTGAAAACTGTGTGAAAAAAAATCACATTGGAGTTTGATTCTTTTATCTGGCCATTTTAAATAATTCCCAGAAAAATTTCCTCGGCATTCTTAGGATAAAAAGTATCGTAGAGTTTAAGTCGAAGAATTAGTTGTCTAACAGTGAAAATTGCATCGACATTAGCCAAGTAGTTTTTACATGAATCCCGAACAAACAGACAAAACAACAAACAGACAAGAAATTTAATAAAAATTGCATCGTATTCTACATCCTTTATATAGGCTATTCCAGTTGTTTTTTTAATAGCTTTAGTGTACAGACTTGGCTAGTGCACAATTTTACAAATATTACAGTACAGATACATATTTATCAATTTTATTAAAATAGAAAACTCTATTTTTTGTTCTTTCTCTCTTGCTAAACGCATACAAATATTTTCAGGCTTAATCTCGCCTTTATACATTACCTTTATGTGATTATGTTATGTATATCTTTTCTATATAAATTAGTTCATAATTCTTATTTTGATGTTTTCTTTCATTATGATGAAATAAACCACATTAATTTTCTAATATTGGTTATAATGAATTTTATGTATAATCCCTTACACGTTTGTATAGAACACAGAAAAATCCAAACGGGTAGTTATTATATAAAATTAGTATCTACGTTAGAAATAATTGCGGGTATAATGTACAGTGGTTAGGTCCGTTACGTACGTACCCTTAAGCGTGTTTGTGCGTGATTACACCAGCTGGTAACTTCTAGTGAGTACTGGCTGTAAAGACGAGGTGGTCCAATTTATAAGAGATAACAGTTTGTTTCGAAATTGGAAGAGTTTTACGTTTTCTAGTAATGCGTTCTACCCGACATGCTAAGATGTGGAAAACTGATAGTGGGACTGGTTCATAAACTAAGAGACGCTTAACGAAATATAGAGCGAGCTATGTTGGGTGTATTTTATGAGTAAAACTAGAAACAATTGACATAGTTCGTAAAATTGGTAAGCTAAAATTATTTGTCGTAGGTCCTGTAATTGATACTTAGTGTGCGGTAGTCGGTATCCTCATATAGACCTCGCTGCCAATACCCTCTGGCTTATACGAGGATACTGTAAAGTATTGGCTATAGATCCTACGACTTGGCCTATGGCCGATGGAGCAGATCAGTCGTGGCGACCGCGTCTTGACTAGCGTAGTGTAGACAGATGGAACGACGAGTTAGGCCAAATTGCCGGTGGAAGCTAGATAAGGAGAGCGGAGGCTTAGATTAAGTGGCGTATTTTTATGGGCGTGACAGACATGCGAGTACCGGAACTCTTTTGCTTGTCTTTTTTTATTGGAGGAGTTCGGCAGACAGGCAGACGTCCACTCGATGAAAACCCGGCATGCATAGTGATGATGGAGAAAATTGTAAGGAAACAAGTTCGATGGTCAAATAAAAGATGTTCGTCAACTCTACGGAATTGTTCACTGAACTCGGATCGACATGCACTTTCCCAATTGACATTTTTACTTTGTCCCATACGCTAATAAGCGGGCCGTGTGCGTCTGTCAATCAGCAAGAGTATCGCAACACATGTGAATTAACTACAAACAAATATTTGCTCTTGTACGCATAAAATACATACATTTAAATATATTTAAATTACAGTTATTCATCGGTCAGTTGTAGGCAGTACCTTTAAAGGAAATACATAATTAAAATTATTACAAAATAATATAAATTTAAAATGTTGTATTGGATTAGAGTTTCCTCTCACCTCAACTATTGTCAGGTAGATTCAACGTGATCTTCTTCCCTGCGGTAGAAGAATAGTATATTAGTATATACTATACTCTTATCACTCGTTTTAAAATAATTTCGATCTACCTTTTAAATTATTACGTTTCTAACTCTTTATTTTCGATTACTTAACTTACTTACTAAAATTGTTACACACTCACGTCGTAGTTCTTAAATCGCTGGAAGGGACTAACACCTAAGAGACAGGCTTGGCCTAGTTTAAGTATTAGTACCCAAACAGTCTTAAATTTTAAGACAACATGTAAATTTAATTTTGGTGTCAATAAATATTATTATTATTATTATATACACAAGCCGGTTGCTACACTTTTTGCCAAGGATGAGACATACGGGCTGCCGCATGCTAGGGTTTTCCCTTTACGCTATGACATGAGGTCCAGGTGTTGCAAACGTCCATAGGCGACGGTAACCACTTTCCATGTGGTGGGCCGTCTACCTGCTTGCCTGCAGGTAATAAATAAAATAAGATAAAAAGGGTTCGCGGTGTTAAACATGCCGTTATCCCGCGATCTTGGCAATAGACGACGGAAGAAATACTGAGGGGTGTTGGTGTGGACTCTGTGAACCCCACACTCCCCTATCGAAGTCTCCCCGGCGGAGGGTCCGCGAATGAATTCCCCTTGTAAAAAAAGTGATGAACATATTATGTTCTTATATCAAAACATTTCAAAAAGCATAGATACGATTCAATTCACGCCATAGACTAGGCACGTTCTGAAACGAGCATCGTATAAAGGCTACTTTACAGTGTCAGTGCAAACATATGTACCGAATGACGTTATCGAATGCGCATCGGCGTTTTATCGCCAATCGAATCTCAGACGCGGAGATATCGATACTTCAGATTCGATTCGTGTGTTACAAACGTGAATAAATTGTGATACAGTGAAGAGCAAAAATATGTGTAAACAAATTTTTGTCAAATATGAATAGAATGTCAATAGAATTGTCCACTTGGATAAACTTAATAAAATATTTTTTTATTGCATGAATTCAGCAGACAGGCAGACGGCCTACCTGATTGTATGTATGTATATGTATATCTCATTCAGCTCCGATATATGTGCAAAATTGAATGTAAACAGTATCATGTACTATTATGAGGCCAGCGTTGCAGCAAAGAATAACTGGATTTTAAGGTCTTTATAATGGTTAATTATTATCATATTCTAAATAATATAAAGATGACATTAAACTTTTTTATATGTTTATCATCACCTTGTCTAATACTAAATATTTTTACATCACATTGTAGCGTAAAGATGTATATTATTAATTTATATTTATATAACGTGAGAATTGTTAAAAAAAATTAAAAGGCAGTATCAAAAACAAACCTCCATATCTTGAATAAACAGATGTGGTTCGAATGAAATATTCAAAAATAATTAGTATTTTATTGTTTTATACAAGTATATACAACTCATTAGAATGTATTGGCGGATTATTTACTTTCTAAAACTTAAATTGGATCAAATGTTTGTATATACTTGATTTTAACTATGGATACATATTATACGCCAGTTTGTTTTAATTATCTAAGATATGTGTTCCAGTTTTAGGATCACGTTGAAAATTACATTGAATAAACTCTAAGGTGTATAAATAGTTTTGCTCTTGACTGTACATTCATTCTTTATGTTGATAGATACGATTATCTAATTTGTGTACGGCGTCATTGGATATCGGAGGATTGATAGCGAATACACAGCTTCCAACAGTTGATTCATTGAACTTATATAAAAATATATTTTATACAAGTTATCAAATATGATATAGATTCAAAAGATAGGAGCCATTCTTCGAATATCTCCTTTTTAGAATCTATAACGGAAATTATTAAAAAATTGAAAGATTTCTATACATATTGTTAAGATCTCTTTATGTTGTTATAATCATGTTGAAATATACCCGGATATTCGACATAAGACGCAGATTAGATTTATCCACAATTTTTGAGACGAATGAACGTTTTAAATTAATTTTGAGTTTATTACATTTTAATGAATTAACCAAATTATACTGATATTGCTTTATCTCATAGATTTTAATTAATTCCGGTTAGAGCGCGCTTGTATCTACAAGATCTGATTATCGCAATTGAATCTACAATGCAACTCTTATCTTTTACAACGATAATGTGCATTCAAGTTAGTATTGGCTATATTACATTAGAGGTTGTGTATAATTATACGAATGTTTCTTATGAGCCCGAGGAAAGCCACAACGTCACATCGTCAGAGATTTTTTATGAATGTACTGGATTAGGACTTCATAGTTTTAACGTTAAGTAACTTTTTGATATATACAACTGGTAAAAAAATTACAAGTATATTAAAAATATAGAAAGTGCAGATCATCCAACATTGGTCAAATAGCTATATTCATATAAAGAAGCTTTTTTAAAAGGTTTTTGAATACAAGCTTTTGAGATCCTGGATAAGTAGAGTGCTAGCCAGAACAAGTAAAACGAGCTCAAACATGACGGCTCTGTCTTGTCTAGTACACGAGTTCCTATGGCCATCCATCCATCATCAGATCAGCTCAGAAACCGGGAAGTTGGTCAAATTTAACTTGCAAGATTCACTTGCAGGGGTGGCACTAGCATGCCCAGTCAGAACTGGTGCCATGACGAGGTCTCGGCGCTGCTCTGTCCTAGCTGGACACTTCTGGAGTGTGTGCAGCGCCGTATCCTCGTCGCCAGTGTCACAATGGTGGCACCCTGACGTTGCCTCGTAGCCAATGCGACATAGGTACTTCCCAAAGCATTCATGCCCTGAGAGGACCTGTGTGCCTTAACGTCAGGGTGCCGTATATGCGTCCAAGCTACAGTTGCAAGTCGGACCTCACCGCCTCCACGGTGGCGAGACCCACGCTGGGGTGTCGTAAGCGTTCCTCCACCATGGCGACGTCGCGGAGCTGCGACCGGCACGCCTCGGTTTCCTGACGGACCGGTCTCGTGCTCTTCGGCAGGGCCTCTTTACGCCACGTTGAGCACCCCAAGCTTAAGTCTAGTAGGTTAATAGCCTATTTCTCAACTGAGTTTTACACTTAGCATTGTGACATTAACGCCCTTGTTATATGTTTTATATTATACCCGTAAACCAGTGGTAATATATCGCGAACACTTTTATTAGCTATGAAATTACATTTAATACCTTACCCATTACAGTTGGTAGTCGTAAACAAATAAAATCGTTCGGCTTCTGCCAATATGCAAATGAAATGTGGTGATTAGCTACGGAGCAATTATTTTAATTTATTAAGCAAATGTGAAATTGAAATCACTGCGGGATACTCGCCTTCTGTTCATTTCTATTGATTTATCTATGACACGTGAGTAGCATCGAAATTTCCCAATACAAAATGATAGTTAACTTTTATAATACACCGTTACTATGGATTAAGGATACCAGCAATTACATCTTCTCAGTAAAAATATAACACTGAGCAAGCTCCCAAAGCCTACATATGTAATAATGTGACATATCGACAAAAATCGCGCACCTGGTTTATTACCTTTCTCAAATTTGGAATTATTTTGTTTACTTTATGTTTAAAATTTGCAATTAGCCTATTGTTATTATTTTCAACTTTGTTAGCCGTTCGCAGGAATAATTAACTAGATGTGCACATTACGTTTTCTTGGAAAAAACTCCGTACACGCAGTCGATTGTGGTATTATACAGTTTACTATAAAACAATGCCCGAACGGCGGGATGGGGCAGTCAAGCGACGAATACGTTACTAGCAAGACGTGTGTAGTACATTCGATAAGCGATATAGTGACGGATTGTGCGCGTGTTATTGGATCGTGCAGTGTGTACTGGTTGCGTACAATTATATTTGTACCTGTTTTATACGTGTTTGTACAGTTCTAATAAATTCTATAGTAATTCCAAGGGCATTTTATTCGAGTCCTGCGTAACTTGTAACAATAATAAAAAAGGATATATGACTGAACAGATTTAAATGAAGCACCAGACACAGATCTAGGTTATATTCCAGGTCAAAATTTAGGATATTTTAATCCCGATAAATGACGTCGTCTCCATGGGATAGACGAATATATCTACCTCCGTTACAATTTACTAATGGTCTTATACATATTGGTACGAATTTGTGGGATGTGAATTCAAATCCCGTTGGAATTATCACAATACTTATTAGAAGTACACATACGTAATTCACAGTTCTTACAAGTACACTCAAATGCAAAGTTGTAGCAAACCGTAGAGCAGAAAATCGTAATACTATAAATCGCGCTAAGTCCGTCGTTATAAGTTACTCGTCGTAACGTTTCGATCGGAGTCAAAACGCAACTGAATCTTTCCCGATTGACTGACTGATGTATATGTAAATCACACATGGCCTCCTAGCAACATGCCCACTGTTCCTTTGAATTCTTAACTTGTAAACTTAATAGCGTCTAAGCATGGGCACGAAATAAAAACATAAGATCAGAAGGATTTATGACGTCTTACAAAGGGATTAGCGCGAACAATAGATCACTCAAATTCGAAGGGGCAATAAAACACCTATAAAGGAGTAGTATCGGTTTCGCAACAATATGTTACTATCGTACTGAAATTCACTAACAAATGAGTCGTCGTGATGAAGGGAAGTTTGGCTGAAGCATTCTATGGTACATGCTAAAGATATTTGTAAGGTATATCTCTTTTATCTGAGATTAAAACCGAGGACTTCGCATTGTAAAGATGAGTATAAGTCGTGCGCAAACGGTTTGCCGATGACAAGCCCTCCTGCCTCCCACAACCGCGACCCGCGGTCGTCTAGTTCTTTTAGACAAGCCCCGGTCTCAGTCGTAGGAAGCGGGAGGGGCGCCCATCAGCAAACCTTCTGCGCACGAATTATATAGGAGTCCTTGAGACTACCGGGTATTCTAACTTTATTTATTTAATTTAAATTATTTTAAGATTTCTTGATAGATTGAAAAAAAAAATTATTCGTAATAAAATAAATTTTATACTTTGATATGTCACTTGATGACATATCTTTTATTGGGGCATACTTTTCGGTATTTAAAGAAAGACTCGCAACTTTTATATTACGCACAAGAAATGTCTTGCGTGTGATGGACGTAGGCGACGGTAATCACATTTCATCTGGTGAGTTCTTAGCTTGCTGCCGTAGTTCATATAAAAAAGGCAAACAGACGCAGCGTGGGATTATAGACAGTTCTTTTTCCATCTATTTTTTTAACTCTTTTTTGTATACCAACATAAAAACAGTAAAAAAAATCATATATTTCAGTCAAAGGTAATAAATAGTACAATGGGTGGCTTTATTGCTTAAACCTGCCTTAGGCATCGGTAGCTCTAAAAACAGCACAAATCGTTGAGAACAGATGCAATCCGTTTTTGGAGAAAAATAAATTATTTATTTCTAAATGATAGTCAAGAATACATTTACAGAACTAAAGTAAGCTAGGCATGTTTTCTGAAGGAGTTTCTTGCGTCGCTTCTCTTCAAGCCACATATTGTAGAGCAGTGGCTAATTGACCACTGCTCTACAATAAGGCTCACATAGAGTAAATAATAAAGAAAATTTAAAGTAAATAAATAAAAGTAACAAGTTGGCGATAGGCTAATAAAAACTTTAACTATACTTATTGAACTTGTCATCTGTGTCTTCCGGATTATCTACCTACGGCTACTGGAAATTGACCGAAATGTCGGCATAATTCAAATCAAATAAATTACGCGCTTAAACCGTTAAAACGTAGTTTTATTATGTAAACTAGTTGTGAAAACTTAGAAAATATTATAAAATAAATAAATCGTGTGTATGTCACTGAACTAACTTCTCTTAAGAAAATGAAGAAACTATATTGTAAACTAAGATCTGGCTTAAAGGCTTATTTGCTAAGACAATAAATCGGTAGACAAAGTCACTGACAAAGACAAAGACATTGTGTATCCCCAAGCCAAGCAAGTAACGCTTGCGTTATGGGTAATATACAACGGATCACTCTGGAGTCGATCCCAGACACCCAGACCACAGTAAATAACAGAAAGTTCGTTTCCGAAAATTACCAAGCCAGGCATTGAATTCGGAGCCTCTGTGGTCCAGTGAGTTCGGCCGGCTCTTAACTTAGCCCGCTCAATCACAGAGGCCGTCAAACTATAAAAAATTACCTATCTTAAAAATTTACCTATAAAAAAATATTTTAAAAATTATATGCCGCAATTAAGTTATGAGGTTGGTACTCAGTATTTTGGTGTGCCGAAATGAAATACCGAAATTTATGTATTACCAAAACAACACTGATTTTCATGTAGTACCAAAACAACACTGACTTTCATGTAGTACCAAAACAACACTGAATTTTGTCGTAGAGTCGAGTTCATTAATATATATGCATTGACAAGGATTCAAAATATTGTATGCAGTAGAATGTTAAAAAATATCCTTACAATCAAACAAATCAATAATTTGTGGTCAACTTTTAGATTCATTAATATGTGACAGACTCCGTTCAATAATATGTATGCATTACGATCATAATTATGTGTGCAGTGATGGATTCATAAATATTTTGAATACGATTTACCTTTAAACTTGTCTAAACTGTCAAACATTAGATTTTATGAAACCTTTCAAACTCTTTAGTCAAAGTTTGCGATTGGTAACATTAGTTACTGGTCGAAAAGATATATTTGTTTTTTTCAAAGATAAAGTGTTCATGCTTATGAGACATTTACCTAATATTTTTAAAAGATAAATTAAAATTTCATCTTCTTTATTTATTATTAAAAAATGTATAGAATTAATGAACACACAAAACATAAAATAGTGTGTATGTGTGAGGAAGGTATTCCTAAATATTCCTAAAGAAAGTATTTCGAAGAATTGGGAATACCAAGAAATACTGTTTCTTAATGGTGGAGAAGGTGGCTAGAAGAGGGAGATGTAAAAATACATGTGTCGTTTGGTCGACCCAGAAAAACAACTTATGAACAAGATATGCATTGCATTTTCCACCAATTAAAAATGATCGATAAAATGTCATTGACGTAAATGGAGCGTACACAAGATTTTAAATTAATACTCGCTGGCTAAGCCATATTTCAAAACGGACAAAAAAGCGCTTAGTGCAGCCACTTGTATTCTTCATACTTATGTACCTAGACTATAAAGGTATCTAGCAGACATAAAATCGATGCCTTTGAATTGTAGCCAGCACTACAGGTCGGATTGTCAGAATTCCGTGGACAGCTCACAGAACAAATGTTTCTATACTGGAAGAGCTTGAGATCCGAGATCACCAGATGTTATCAGCAGTGTGCCGACAACGTAAACTACTGAAGTACTTTGACCACATACCGCGAAGGAACCCAGACAACATGCAAAGATTCGTGGTCACTGGGAAAATTTAAATGGGATCTCCAAATCGGTGGCTTGACTAGATTGCTGACCAGATAAACATTTCAATAAACTTGGCCAGCCACTATGTACAGAACCGATCTCCGTGGAGCAGAGTTAATGTTCTTACTGCTATCAAAGTCATAATCCTCAGTAATGAAGGAACAACTAGAAAGAAGGAGCTATTTTTTTATATATAAAAATGAGTCTAAGTTCACTGAAATGTTTTTATTTGTTGATGTTCCATTCAATTTTTGGTTAATAATTTTAAGAGATTCTTTTTTAGTTTCATAGTTACAGAAAAATAAATAAATTTTCCAAACTCTTATTTTTTTTAATTCGTATACTTTATTCTGCAAGTACCGAGTTAAGTAATACAACGAGAACACATTTATATTAATCAGAATCCTAAAAACACTAGCTAGTTACGCGACGTTGCCCGATGGGCAGTTGCACGTATTGGCAACGACGCATTATTACTTGCATATAAGGTAGTGCAAAATGAATTCTAGGAAAAAGAAAATTTGAGTGAAATTTCCATATCTATAAGACATTTATGAATATTTGACAAGTCAGATATTTTTGAATCCTATGTTATTGAGTTATATTTGATCATATGGCTGGTTACAAATTATTGTAAAGTGTCCAGGCATATATTATTGAACCAATTACATGATGATGTATTAATGAACTACAGACTGTAAAGATATTTTTTAACATTTTACTGCATACAATATTTTGAATCCTTGTCAATGCATATATATTAATGAACTTGACTGTACAAAAACAACACTACATTTTAAGTAGTTGTTGCGGCGGCGCTGGATTTAGTGATAAGCGGACTGCTTCAAAGTAAGGAAATAGGAGATTGGGACAATTTTGAATGGGAATCGGAGCACGCACTCACCTGATTAATGGACAGGAAACAAAGCTGCTCCTCTTCTCAGTACACTTCACTGGTCACTATTACGTACGTTGCGGGCGCGACATATTTTATATCATATATTATTAGGTACTAAATATTTAGAATGCGATTTAATTACATTTATTTTATTTGATGTCATGAGATGAATGATTGACGTGACGTGAAAGGAAGGATTTAAATTAGTAGAAGAAAAGTTTATATATGCCGAAAGAAGGTTACTTGGCGATACCAGTAGTACTAAAACAACACTGAATTTTATGTAGTACCCAAACAACACTGATTTTCATTGTTCGCCTTCTAAATCACAAAGGAAGGTGCATAAAATCTGACCAATAACATACACCATCAATTTTGTATGTTCTGTCCACATCAATATTGGTTGCTGGTGGCCACTACATGTGCTATAAAGTGTTACAATACTTTAACAATAAGTAAGGTAGAAGTCTAAATGATATATACTAACGAGGCTTGGTTAAACAAAGCCTTGCCTAAGGCATCTCATTGCAGGCTGACTACCATAATAATATAGTTCAACGGAATGCCTCTAACAAATACTGTGCTTTATGTGCAAATGTTCGAAATCTATTGCAATGTATAAACAGAGGATATATTACAACTAAATATGTATGTGTGATATTATTACTTCTCTTTATGTTTTCACTACAGCGTCAGCAATCAGGAAAATGGTTTGGAGAGGGAACGTAAGTATTCCTTGATGCTATATTCCAAGGTACTATGCGATTCAAATGAGGATAGGATCGACTTTGCGCTATATTATGACGTCATAGCTCTCAATTATGACTTTAAATATTATATTAAAACAATTCACTACTAATTTAACCTTTTTATTTAAATTTGATGTAAGATTATTATTTATATGCAAATATGTTTTTTGCAAACAATACTTTTCAAGTGACACGTGACAGATAAAGGTTATTGACAGTCCTATTTTTATTTGGATCGCATTATACCTGTTACAATATGTTTCATAATTATTGTTTTCTATTATTAAAAAATCATAATAATTATAAGCTAGAATGTCAAACTAAAACTAACTTTAAAAAATGTAATTAAATACTAAAAATTAACTGACAAGGTACCTAAACAAAAGAAAGAAAAGAAAAGAAGACAGAATCTCAAACTCTCAGTATGTAGCCGACTAAAGCCGAATGTCGATCGCGCGGCAGTGAACTCAGTTTTAAATTGAAGGATAAAGGTGGAATGGTTTCGCTTCAAACCACGTGTATATTTGGTACATAAGTTGACCTATGTACTCAGTGGCTCCGTCTATATTTTTATTTCGTCTGAGGTTGTAATAAATAATGTCAAGAGAAGACTGTTTCGCCCTTTATCTCTGACGTTTCGCCATTTGTTTTAATATGGCTTCGCACGAAGTTTGAATCTAATCAGCCGTAAGGCTGATGCTTGTATTTGTGTATAAGTATTCAAGAATATTTAAGTTTAAAATAATCATCTAGTGACCAACAAGTGAGAGCAGGACCCAATAAACTCAACATCTAACGTCCGAACGGAAAGTCTTATAGTTGAATCCTATAAATATCATAATTACTTAAATATTTTATGAATATACTTGTTTAGTCAACTGAGATAATTTTATAAACTTATAAGTTTATAAAGAATGTCGCAACCTCATAGATTTTGTAGAAGCGTACTTCGTCAACGTCATAAATAGGTACAAGTAAAAGGAGTCAAATAACGCATTGCTTAATAACAAAGAAAAAAATAACTTAATTATGTGTGGTACGAGACTAAAGTCAGAATTGGGAGTCGACGAGTAAATAATCAAGAAAAACCGACAAAAATCCAGATCTCGATTCTCGATTAGTTTCTTATTGGCCCCCAATTCCCCAATTATTACTTCAGATTCGTATTTAGCGGAAAAAAATATGTCAGAAAATGTTAGTCTGGCACAACCTTTTTTGTGGACCTATGTTATTGTTTGGAAAATATATAAAACTATTAAATTTTTTGTCTTGATATTTAAAAAAGAATTGATAAGATGTTGGTTTAACGCTTGCTCTTTTATGTGTAAACATAATAGAATTTATTGTAACATGTGTTCGCATCCTATTGTGAATGTAATGTATGCTTCGTTTTTTATTGGACGGTGGTTACGCCTCACTACAGTCCTTGCAAAAGTTATATATATGTTTGAAGAGAAATTAGTTCCGTGAGTTTGTTAATGTTTATTTACACCTCTGCAGTGAGAAAGAGATGGCATGCGAGTTTAGATAGTGACTGGTGAGACCGCACACTCTCCCTCTCTGCTTTATACATAGCACTTCGCAGACCTTTTAGTTCTGCGTAAGGACATAGCTCTCATTTGCTCGTACTACATTCTCGATATAGAAATTATGATCGAAACCTGACATTTTGATAAAAAAATACACTTTTTGAGCCCTCTCTGCTTTATACATAGCACTTCGCAGACCTTTTAGTTCTGCGTAAGGACATAGCTCTCATTTGCTCGTACTACATTCTCGATATAGAAATTATGATCGAAACCTGACATTTTGATAAAAAAATACACTTTTTGAGCGTGGTGAGCGATAAGAAAACAAATCACCTATGTATACATATATACCTACATGTATACTCACAGGGCGCACATGCGGTGAGTGTGGCATTACAAAGATATGATGGATACCTATACACCTATATACTTTCTCACAAACAGCTGCTTACGTATTCTTCCGATTTCGGAGCAGCTCGTCTCGATCCGTGCGAGCTTCGTACAGTCGTACCATATACATACACGTCAAGCGAACGCTCGGCCGAGCTACATGGTAGGCGGAATTCCGTAACAAAAATAAAACCTAACACCCCCCGTGCTAGGTTTCATTTTCGTTACGGAATTTCTTGATTCGGTCGCCGCGCTCAAAGCCCGCGATAAAAGCTGTGCAATAACTTAAAAATTACTGTTGGGAATTTTAAAGTAAAAATTATACCGAATAATTTTGACGTGACATGGTTTGGAATTTAACCCAAATAAAGCCGCGAGTATAACTCTACTTAGAATACCTATTTAACGTGTTTATTTATACAAATAATATGTTATGCAGGTTTTTAGCTGCCTTAGGATACGAGTATGTCGTGCGAAATTATCCAGTACTAAGCGCCTTAACTCAGGCATTAACGGAAGGGACATGTCATTATTGAAGTTAAATACAACTTAATGAACCATAAATCTACAGTTAATGGTCATGAAACCTTACAAATTTAAATTGGAATTTTAATCTCTACATGTTCTAGAGTCTAGGCGATTGTGCCAGTAATAAATTATTTCTAGTTTTATTAGACTTTCATAATTAAAGCGTATGAGAAAGCGTACAATAATAGCTCTATTCCCGGTTAACACAACTTGACATATAGGGTTACCACCTTCCAAAAATTGACATTACTTATGTAGTAAAATATAAGTAGGTAGTGCGCAGAAGGTTTGCCAATGTTCGCCCCTCCCGCTTTCTACGACTGGGACCGGGGTTGTCTTAATAGTACTAAGAACTAACTACACGACCGTGAGTCCCGGTTTTCATCGGCAAACCTTCTGCGCACGACTTACAGATTATAAATAAAGAGAAGAAAAAATCGTGATAGCGTAATGGCCAGCGTACGCGTCCGAAACTCAAAGGTAGCGGATTCGAACCCATATCGTTACAATGACCTGCTAACTGATGAAGGAAAACATCGTGATAAATCCTGTACATCATATAACCTATATCAAGCTGTTAAGTCGCCTTGGAAAAGCCTGTCGGGTATACCGTCCGTTACCCTATAGTAGGAGGCCCGATCCCAGCAGTGGGACTTTATGAGCTGTTATTATTATAAATTAAGAATTACATAATAAAAATAATAAATTAACAGAATACCGAAGTTAACCAAACCTACGATTGAGACGATAGTATCCGGCGAGTTGCCTGATTCAGGCATTTATAAAAAGGTACTTATAAATTCTGCAGATCTTAAGTCCCTTTTAGCCATACCTAAATGCAGACAATTGGAAATATGCGCTAGTGTTCTGAATGGTAAATCGCTGCGCTCACGCAACAATAGGTAGGTAATGAAACAATTTGGCGACAGTACAAGCCGATCGCGCTTGTAATGGTGACCTATCACCAACTAGTTAAGACGGTGCAAGAGAAATGTTTAAAGCGGTATTCAGGATAACTAATAAATAATTGGTGCCAATAATCAGAATTTTGTATATTATTGCTACAGATACCTTTTTTTATGGGTGGGAAATCCGATTCAGGACTTACAACTGTGGGGGAGGCGTGATGGTGGCGTGTGGGATGCTCCACTTTGGGGTAGTAATAGCAACTCCGAGGAAATGTTATGACAACCTGAGTCTAGAATATCCAGTAAAACTTCTTGTTGTGCCTTCCTTTGCCTTATGCCAGGGTTATGGGAAAGCGAAAGCAATATCATATAGGCGTGCTTTAGCAGCTTAGAGCCACCACTACAGTAGTAGGGATATGCTGGGCAGCTTTTTTAAATGATAAATGAATAGATTTGCATTTGATCACGATCCCGTCTGTTGTCGGATAATGATGCGGTCGAAGATGGAGCACGCTTACCTAGATAATACCTATTCACACGAGACTTGAAGTACTTGATTGTACTTTTCAAGAAACACGGACTCTGGTAGTGCTTTTCACAACTCAGCTGTACGTAGGAGGAACGTGAAGGCGAAATGTTCCGTTTGCACTGGTGGCATTTCCACCGTGAAATGATGGCGTAGACCAGAGTCCCTTATCGTCCAATGATAGAATGGTGTAGGGAAAATCAGGTCAAACAGTTCAAGCGCACACTCTCCGAAATCTAGTGGACGGATTTCAAAAATTCTTTCACCATTTGAATGAGTAACACTGACTATATTCAAATTATCTGGTTCTAAATTGTTTTTCAAGGCAGGACAACGTCTACCGGGACCACGATTATAATATATTATAAATTCTTAATCAATAATTTAATTAAAAAAGAACTTTAGTATAAATTACTTTTTATATAACTAAATTAAGTATTATACAGAAAGTACATGAAACGAGCAGTTTTATCGTTAAGACATTCTTCAACGGTTTAAAATATAAAATCGCATCCCAATTATCGCTATACGCTCACAGCCAGTAACTTACTAGTACCACTGATTGCAATATCTACACGTGATTCACTGTTTTCTAAAGATATAGTCCGAAGCAAAACAAGAATGCTTTAGCTCGTCTAAATAGGGAATGAAAGGAAATATTGTAAAATACTATAGCAGCGGCGACTTGTTTTTATTCGAAATATTTGACTTAATGTTATAAACCCATTGATTTTCTTTTCTTTTTAACATTGAATGCCCATTCATTGGATGATTTAATTAAGTTAGAATTTTAAATAAGGATGCAGTTAGACTTTTTTGTGATATGTTTGTGTTGACAAGACAAAGTGGTGATTAGTACCTTATTTTCCGTCTAGATTCAGGTTTCAAATAGAATGTTGTGTAAATTTAATTGAATGTAAACTTTTTGTTCTTTTTGAAAGTATTAGCCCTCCTACGCACTAGCGGTTAACCGCAGGGGCGGCTAACCGCACTTTTCCAGTTTAATATGCAACCGCCTGTGATTCAAATGCGTACAATCACAGGCGGTTGCATATTAAACTATAAAAGCGGCTAGCCGCCCCTGCGGTTAACCGCTAGTGCGTAGGAGGGCTAAGTGGGATTATGAATGCTTATGAAGAAATAATATATATTTTTGTTTTAAATTTTAATGAATAAATTAAAATACCCGCTGAGCTATCTTACAATTACCACGTGCTAACAACGGTGAAGGAAAACATCGTGATGCAACCTGCACATCGAGATGACCGATGTGTCAAATCTGCCAAGCCGTCTTGGACAAGTGTCGCGGGTATACTGTTCGTTCCCCTATAGGGGGAGGCACAAGCCCCTGCAGTGGTACATATATGGGTTGATATTTTTGTTTGTTATCCTATAAATGTAAAAAATCCTTTGATTTTTTATCACATTTTTATATTGACATTTCATGCAGGCACTTCAATTTTATTTACTTGTAATAAAAGAGTGAAATTAATGTTTGGAGCAATATTTCATACAATTAACCGATTGTAAGTTGTCACATTACGTTCCGTTTCACGTAGCCTGCTCCTATACTTGTCCCATTAGCATTGTACTTTCATGAGTCGAACAACGCTCCGAGCGTGATATGGAACGCCTTTTCGGTCCCATCTTAGTGGGATTATAACAAAGTTCTATTTACTATTCATAAAATATACGATCATTCTAATTTCGACCTTTAATATGTGCAATACGGTTTCAAAATAATAGAACAATAGCAAAACTATATTGGTTTCGGGAATAAACTGTCATGTTTTGCTATAATGGATAAACATTTGATTGTTTCGAGCGACTTTTTGAATGCAATTGAATTTAAATTAATTTTATGGAAGACGATAGACTCAGAATAATGCATTCATTGAATTTATTTGGTCATAGGACCTACTTGAAGCTTAATAGGAATTTCATTGGTTGGCTTATTTTAACTTTTGTATCCGATCTGAAAAATAGGAGGTTTTCAACTTGTCGTGTATTTTTTTATATATGTTCCACCATAACTTTTTTGAACCGCTTTTGCTGATTCTTGTTGCGTTGAATATAATTGAAGATAATTGATTTTTAGATTTTGGTGTTGTCACACTAAATAGAAAAATATAGTGAATACAAACAACCTACGACCTCAATTTGTTGTCAATAATAATTATTTAATTCTTTTTAGTTGCCCTTGAAGTCGGTTTCTTTTTGCTAGAAAACTGTCATTATGTAACTTAAAATTTGTGGTGGTTTATTTGGAAAGACATACCCATAATAATTATTGTTTTATTACCAATTGCTGATGATAAACGAAATTAGCCACTCCGTTTTGAAAAAAATATTTTATTATTTGTTATTGTTTTGTTTGTTATTTGATCAAAGGATTAAATTAAAGTCAAGATTCTAACTATTTCATGGGAATCAATAGTTATAATGCGCCAAAATTTGTTCAAAAAATCTCCAAAAATACGAATAAAATATCACAAAAATATATGAAAGTTACAAATGACTGTTTTTGTTTGTTTGAACAATACTGGAACGGACTGTCAAATCAACTGAGATACTTTTTGGACGCGTTCTTTTAGTATCTCACAACGCTCAAAATGCTCCGTCTGCCATTCCTCAACTCGATCGCAGTTCGCGCGAAACCGGATCCGTCCGCACGTAAGGGCCGCAGATGAGGGAAGCGCCGATCCAAGCACCCCTTCTGACCTGGAGGTGAGACCCGAGGTAGCTGGAGATCCAGATCTCCGGCTAGCAAATGGTGGGGTTAGTTCGTAAAGGGGTCAGCTATCTTCCCGAGATCGATCATCTGGAGCTCCGTCGTCCAGAGATGAATGCGCGAGCAAACCCACAGTCCGGACCAGGGACGTTCGAGAATCGGACAGGGGTTTTAGTGGGCATCCCTAATTAGGGCGTGGCAATGGTACTCTTACGTGAGGTGCTAACGCCACTCCAATCTGGTGAATCCCAATCACGAGCCGGGACATTTGCTCCTCGCGCGGCATATGGTCCTCAAACAGATTTCCCCTGTATAAAAAACCCCAAGCAAAAACGGGAGTAAAGACCGGTAATAATGATCCAGTGAACATTGTAAGTTAGACATGCGACTAACTTGATGGGTGGTCAAACATAGTAGATGTCTTTAATTCATTCTTGAAGACGTTTGAGATTTCTCTCATTAGATAAAATATACGGTTTTTTATGGCGCTTATATCTGTCGTTCATCAGATGACAGAATTGTTAAGTGCTAGTTTTGATATAGATAGGTTGGTTCCGAAGATTATTATCAAAGAACTTAAGACAATGTCTCCGTGCAGGAACGGAGAAAGAATACAATTTCCTGCGGCCGGGCGGCCTGTCGTAAGAGGCGACATAACAACCCACAGCCAGGTGGTAGGGCATTTGCCCGACTGGATGGCTACCACCCCTGGTCTAAAGTATGTCGCCATAACAACCTTGAGTTGTGTTCCGGCATTAGTGGACCAGGTTCCAGTCTCCTTTAAGAGGGCAGCAGCGCATTTGTAGCATCTTTGGTGTTGCAAATGTCCATAGGCGATGGTAACCGCTCTCCATCAAGTGGGTCGTCTGCCTGTCTGCTGACCTCCTGCAATAAAAAAAAAAAAAAAAAAAAAACAATGTTTGCATTGTAACGATACTCTTTTGGTAAGGCATTGGTTTCAATATAGAAAGAAAGAAAAATATTTATTCAAAACTACATACACACTAAGACGTACTTATAAATAAGAAAATACAATTGAACTGAAGTTCTGAAACGGTCCTAACTCAGCATGATGCTGGTTGGCTCAACCAGCGCTGGTCTTCCGTTAGGGCCGTTCAAGTGACTTACGGATAGACAAAACGAAACTAACACAAAACAAAACCAAAAAATTAATGACGAGTATTATTATAAACAAACATAAAAATAATATCAGCGACTTACGGTTAATAGGTTATTTTTATTTATTAAATATCTGTGAAATTATAGGTCTGAAAAATTGTAAGCTTTTAATTTGGGCTTTTTTTTATTAAACGTCCGCTGTAGGTGATCCTCCACAAATTCTTGTCTCTTTTTAGTTTAGTTTTACATTTGTATCCGTCGATTATTCAGTTAACTAACATTCTTTTTGTCAAGTGAATTTCATCCTTCCTCATTGTAAACTCATTTATTCGTAGCTATGCTATACGTCAGCATTATATTATTAAGAATTTTACAATTATTATAGTGCATGAACCTGAGGCCACAGCGATCCCCAAGGATTCCTAATTTCATACAAACCTTAACGATCTCATCCAACTTACCGCAGGTGGTTTAAAACAGAACATATCTATTCGCTTTTTGCTTTGCAATTTATATGTACATCTAAACATCGGAATGCTGTAATTAGTCGACCATTAGGAATCGAACGGATGAAAAAATGTTCATTAAAAATTAAATTGATGTCAGATTATTTTAATGTATTCAACTAAGTGCATGAAATGTATGAGAGTACCACACGTTCTTGTTAGTAGTACTGTTTGTATCTGAACTGATCTATCTAGTTTTAATATTTTTTTACTTATTCAAGACTGCTCTTAACACTTTCTTTTTTTTATTAATATAATATAATATAAATATTATAATAAATCACTTATTTTCTATAAGTATAATATAATATAAATTTACATCTACATTAAAAATAAAGAACTTACTAATAATATCTACATACAGCTTAATAAAAAAAACAACAAAAGCCCTCTATCATGGTCTTTTTACGCTTAATTAACATCTTTGTGAAGTTGTAATATTAGGGAAAATTATATTAGCCTTGGTTTCTTGAGATTTGCTTTTTGTTAGTTTTGTTCGTGTAAGTCTGTAAGGCTAAGCCCGCTTACTTACTCGAGCAATACTTAAAATATTATTATTAGTATTATTACTTAAAAATTTAAATAATTGGAATCAATCTACAAAAAAAAGTAAACCCATGGTTTTGATGTTACCTACGATACATGGTAACTAACAAAGAAGTATTTATTGTCATAAAGTTAAGAAAAAGTTCTAAATACATATATTAGAAAATTATAGCAGGAGACTTTCTATTCTATTTTCAAAACGTCAAGGGTCTGTGTTCGCATCACTGCGATCGTTACCGATGCTATACGAGCTGAATATCAAGCGCAGATTTGACTGATGTAGTCACGATTGGGACACGCGCTTCCACGTTTTTCATATGCATTTCACAAGCATACGACTGCTTTACATACTCACATGGCCAGCCCAAAGCCCGATTAGCATTAATTAATTCCAAAACGGGCTCTGCCGATACAGATTTTGAATGACAAAGTCCAACGGAGTTTTACATTCAGTTTTTGATTATCTAAGCCTATTTCTGGCTTGACTGGTCTGATATGAAGCTTACTCATGAGATGGACATAAAATACTTGACCTGACTGACTTTTTATTTAATTCGGCATATAAAATATATTGATTTTTCTCTCTACTAGAATTAAGTAAAATATATATTGCACCGCGACGAATAAAATATTAATGTATCTACGCAGCGGATAATTATAACATCTCCAGAACTTACCCATATTCTCAATAAATATTATTAGTTTTATATAATACAAAAATAAATTACAGTATGAGAATTAAACCTAAAATTAAAAACTGGAACTAAATAATAAAAGGGCATAATTAGATAAAATATTGGTCTCAAAACACTGTCACTTACTTAATAAATGATTTAAATTTTAATGTATTTCTTTTGTTGGTTAAGATAATTTGGAGAATAACAAGAACATTTATCAAATACATATTTTGTGACAATTTAAATATGCCATTTAAGGTGGATGTGGTGGTGCATCGACATTTGACCGACTGTTAAAATAAAATAACCACTGTTTGGCAACTTTTAGTGTTCACCACAAAATATTCCATGGTTATCGATGAAAATGAGTTGGTTAACTTAAACGAGCAAATCTGAGCCGTTTAAACACCGGTCAACTTTAATCGGACTTTTGAAGGAACTTTTTTATGCAATTTTCGTAATTGTCTTACTACTGGTACCGGTTTTTACTTATAATCCACTGTAATTTTAAACAAAAATTTGTTTGTTTAATAATTTTAGCATTGAGTAATGCTGCCTGCTTTAAATTTTATAATGGATGTAGATGACAATATAAATTCGCTAGAATATCTACATAATATAGACATAGTTACAAGGAGGTCTCGAATTATTTAAGTGCGTTAAAATTTCTTTGAAGAATATGATGAAGTATCGTTCGTAACGAGAATTGCATGCATGCATGCAAGCATTTGTCCGTTTGTTTTCAATGACTTTTTATATTTCATAACCAGATCAGTCAAAATCTGCTTTTCACTGTTACAGAAATTTGCTGTACGCTTTTTCTTTTCTTTCATGTTTGTAATCTTTTTAAACAAAGTTTGTAATACTATATTGTTTAATTTGTTTAAAATTTGATACGTTAACCGACATCCACTAGGTTACGTAAGTGCTGCGAAGCGAATGACATAAATTAACATAATAAAATATTGCACATAAGGCGTCATATTAAATTAGACGCTTCTATCATAAAATACCATACTAACCCAGTAACTTCTAAATTTTGTATGATTTCTTTTTAAGCAACAAATTCAAAATTAGACGGATTTTGCAGACGTCAATTGACTTTTTCATTTAGTCTAGTTATATAATCATTCTTTTCATTCGCCGTTCATACAAAACGCCTAATACCGCTCGTTTACCTAACCGAAAAACAGAAGATGTTGGTGAACATTAAAAAAACGCTCCTCAATTATGTCGACCTTTAAGTCCTAATCACTTGTTTAGATAATTCAACGTTTTTCTCCAGTCTATGAACTTCACTCTTAATTGCTCACTTTTTATATTTATAATAATATAATTATAAAATTACATATAATCGAATACAATATAAAAAAACTTAGCTTATTTGTTTTGTATTCTACCACAGTCCCTCAAGATTATAAGTAAAATACTGAGTCTAGATCATTGTCTTCTATGGGTAAGGTGCCAAGAAGGCTGGCACCGTTTCTTCGCTGGATCGCGATACTGATCCGTTGGCCGAGGTCACCAGCCTTCCGATCACCTGAAGAGTCAATGAGTCGTTTCGATCAATTTTGGTAGAGGCTCATGGCCTCAGGACCCCACGGTCCAAGCGTCTCGACAGCAAACGGCACAAACATATAACTCTCACTGAGGGTTGCATATTTGTGCCACTTGAGTGATTCAGTTGTTTCCGCCGCCGAACTGACTGATCTAGAATATTTATTTGTATCATTGAGCCGCAACAGTTGAGATAGTTCTAATTATTCATAATATACCGATGTGATCTTGTGCGAAATAGAACATGCGTCTTTCATAAAAACGAATAATCAAACATGGCGGCGTATTTACTGCTGTATTTAACCGCTAAATGCACACGAGTCATTCCGATTTCAAATAGATAACTGTGATTGGTTCTTGCGGCTTGTGAGGCAGGTGCCAATATAAGCGCCAATGTTTAATATTAAAGAGAATACTGCGTTAGCTAGCAGTGCGTTCTTATTTCAAATATGATCGGAGTCTAAGATAAAAACGCTGTGTGAACATGCGTGAGCGCATGTTTTACTTTACTCAGATTTATAAATAGCAGAAGTAGAAACTGTGTATAAATAAAAAAGGATAGTTTCGAATTTAATCTAAGTATATCACATCCGTGAGTACAAATGTCAAAAAACTAGAGCAAATCATTGATTATGGCAAGTAGCTGATATTATGTTGTCGACCATAGATAACTATAATTGGAAAGGAATTAATGCTTTAAGTTTCAGACACCTTACTGACTTTTGATGCGATGGAATACAATTAAAGGATCTTGAATTTAATTTTATGATCTTTACGTAAGGTGAATAAATGAAAGGGATTGGACGGGTTTCGTCATCAGCGAATTGCAATTCACAGCTGGCTGTAGGTTTCCTAAAGCACTACATATCTCAGCCTGGTTTCCTGATTCAGCCTCTCCCAGTGACTTTGCAAAGGGCAAAAGTACACCAAAATGCGCTTTCCAGTCTAGGACCTAACTGTTTGTTCCATTAAACAGCACTACTGCCACAGACCTAATGCATGATGACCATGGTAAGACCAATACGAAATAAGACGAATACCCTTTCGACAAATCTAATATATAAAATTCTCGTGTCACAGTTTTCGTTGCCATACTCCTCCGAAACGGCTTGACCGATTCTCATGAAATTTTGTATGCATATTGGGTAGGTCTGAGAATCAGCCAACATCTATTTTTCATCCCCCTAAATGTTAGGGGTAGTCCACCCCTAAATTTATTATTTTATTTTTTAGACAAAATTTTTAATTTCTATTTTTTTATGATACAACATTAAAAGATACATACAACCCTAAATTTTCAACCCTCTACGATCAACCCCTATTTTTTACCGGGCAGGACGACGTTTGCCGGGACAGCTAGTTAATTTATAAATATCAGTTATCCCAGTATACACTATAGTCATACACCCAAGTATTAGCTCCAATTATTGTTGGACAAATGAAAGCAAAGGCAAGAAAAACTTATCATTATTACTTCCCGAATTCTACAGAGCTTACATACTCATCGCACTGGGAGGGAGATCTCTATCATGAATTCCACTTCGAAAAAAAAGCCGAGTCGTAATTACGTATTAGTAAACCAATAAAATAACACATAAGCCAACATGACTTTATTCTATGTCTTTTCAAGCCGGATGGGTCTAATCTAATCCAAACGCGGCATAATTACAAGTTACTTTAGTTCTAGTGGTGTAAGAAATAACACGGATTGGCATCGAGACGTGAGTAACGACTACCTTGAGGTATGCGGGGATCAAACACGGTGATGTGTAGTCTAGTGGGTTTTGATTAGCGTGGCATGCTTCTAATAATTATATGTGATTGCTTTAAGTAGCCATGGTAGTGCGAAATTGTGTAAGTAATAAAGGATTATTCACATTATAAGTAAGTCTTAAATCCAACTGTGTCGGCGGGCATCCTGTCAAACGTATTCTCTTAATGTTTTCGTCTAATCCGCAAAGTTCGGCTAAAACGCACAACGGATGACATTTGAGAGTAGGGCCTCGTGTGACAGTCTGTTTCCAGTAAGATAATACTGAGGCCGAGCTTTAAGTCTGGTTCTATATAAATCCTTCAAATCTCGTTATCTTGGGTGTTCTCTCATAAACTAGAACCGAAATGAGGATATCCATAAGAAACCATTCACAAATACGCCACACGAATTTCATGATATTTTGACCCCTCCACCGTCCTTCATAGCTGGCCGCATCTACGAGACTCCTACCTCCCTAGTGTTGTGTTTGCAGTTTTTAATCAATAAATTATGTAATTAAAACAGCAGTTCCATTATCTATATATTCATTTCATACTTGAAGCAAAAACTTTGTAGCCCTTTTTACGAAAAATGCGCGGATGAAGGAGTATGAAATTTCGCACACTTCATTTATATAATGTCTAAGATCCCGCTATACAACGACTTCACCGAGTGTTTATTGATGAAAGCTATTTTATATTTAATTAAAGGTGTCAATAAATATATTGAATATGGGTTGCCTGAAGAAATTCAGTCCAGTATATGATTAATTAATAATAATAAAAAATATTTTTTAATATTTCACCGGTTTGTTTATTAAACAAATTCTATACCAATCGAAAGTATGAAGCCGATAGAATATGCAGATGTTAGGTTGCCTATTCTTTTCCGGTCTTTATTAATTAATCATATACTGGACTGAAATTTTTTAGGCAACCCATATGCAATGTATTTATTGACACATTAAATTAAATATAAAATAGATTACATCAAATAAGCATCTCGGTGAAGGTCGTTGTATAGCGGGATCCTATACTAATAGAGAAGCAGCGACGAATGCTACTATTTAAAAAAAATGAATATTAATAATACATTGCAATCAATAAAGAAACATTACACACACTACTATGTATTTGACACGCCCACGCATGACACTGTTTTGTTTATTGTGAAAGTCAAACTAACAGTGTCTGGGCGAAATCTGTGATTATAGAAGTATAGTCTTTGACAACAGAACCTTAATAATGTTCAAACTTGCAATTTCAATTAAACTAATTATTCTGGTCGAATTTCGACCACGGGCGACCACTTGTATTTATAAAAATACTAGCTGTCCCGGCAGACGACGTCCTGCCCGGTAAAAAAAATAAAAAATTTAGGGGTGGACTACCCCTAACATTTAGGGGGATGAAAAATAGATGTTGGCCGATTCTCAGACCTACCCAATGTGTACACAAAATTTCATGAGAATCGGTCCAGTCCTTTCGGAGGAGTATGGCAACGAAAACTGTGACACGAGAATTTTATATATTTTTTTTTTTTTTTTCGCCGGGCCCCCCGTCATATGGCAAGACAGGGTCTAGTTTTCTTTTTATTTTATTTCTCTTTATTCACTATCTATCTATGTCTCTTGAATTTTATATATTAGAAGATCTGCCACTCGGATGTACGACTAATTCGAGGGCTTGTTGAGGCGACGCGCGGACGCCGCTCGTTAGCCGCTTACGCATGCGATTTATACGCGTTACTGTCGCGCTATGATACAGGGCTGCTTCTTAGAGCATTTGGAGCTAAATTCAGCGCTTGTTATGCCCCTGCTCCACCTGCGTTAGTGTTAGTGACTGCGTCCAAGTGCGATTTACTTATAGCGTTAAAAATAACACGATAACGATTAGCTGCATTAGTGTATATATTACATGAGTTATCTCTCAATGTTTAATGACATTAATAATGTCGCATCTTAGATATCGTATTAAAGACATGGATATACCTGAGTGAGTTAGTAACACTAAATTATCTCAGGTGCAGCAGAGGCATTATAGTATCTCCTACTTTTTTAAACAACACCCAGTGGAATTTTGGTTTGATCGTCTAACGGAACTTACCGCTTTCTTACAGCTAATACAGCACTCAACACTCGTCAAATGAGGCAGCCCTAATACGATAGTAATTTATTATTTCACACCACCACTGAACATTGGACTGATTTACACGCGACGAGAAAAGCGCGAATTTGTTAGGAATGAAAATGACATAGAGCAATTCATGTTCCGTGTCATGGCGATAATCGACACAGATTCTTTAAGAGATATATTTTAAGCATGTAAGATTTATTGCGTCATAGTATATTTACATACATTTTAGAGCTATTGTCATTTTATTTCGAAAAATGTGGAAAGTACTCTAAATCTAAAATAAATAATAGTTGTAGGTTATTAATAGTTTTGAGCAGTAATTATGTACTTATTTTGGAGGGAAATGTGAACTGTATACTCAAAGATGGTCTTTCGAGTTTTTACAAGAGTTCCGTTGAGTGGCGTCAGTCGAAGACTATACATCAGAATTGGTTGTAATTTGATAAAATCTACAGAATCATAAAAATGTTAAAAATGCAGTGTAATTTTTTTTGTTCAAGTACAGACAAGCTCACGGCTCACTTGGTGGAAAGTAGTTAACTTCGCATATAATTTATAATTATTTTTTAGTTTGGGACTCACAACGACCACCGTCACGACCGCCATTTATCCCGTTCCACTTGCTTGCCGGCATTACAATCGTAAACCTAAGTGGAACGGCTATTCGACCCGCCTCTGGACATGGGTCGTTGTGAGCGTGGTGTGAGCGAAAATGATGATGTCATTAGTGACGTTTTCGACAATTGTGGTCACCTTGTGGAACGGCTAACGGAGCATTTTGGGCGTTGTGAGCTACTGATGGAACGCCCTGCCTGTAGTTTCTGATAGAATGACAGATTTGAAGGTTCCGTGCTTGTTAAAACGGCTACGAAACTCTAAGAAACAAGCAAACGTTATTAACTTGTTTGGAAATAGATGTAATTTCTTTTAAGATCAAACTGATTTAAATTGATCAATTCAAGTTAAACATAGTACTTAAGCAGTTAATTCGATTAACCAATACCGACTATTTGTAATTGCGTTAGTGGTTAAAGCAATAGGTAATTTTTTAAAGCTAGTGTAAAGGGATTCAAATATATTGTTACATGCCGACAAAGTGAATGCACACCTCTACCGCATTTGGACATATTTTGTTTACATTGTGTTTAAAATTTGCAATTACGTTTTTTGCAACAAAAAAAAACCAGTCCACGCGGTCAAGTGTTGTATTGTATAGTTAGTATAAAACAATGCCCGAACGGAGGGGTAAAGGAGTTAAGCGAGGATTACGATACGAGCAAGACGTAAATTCAACAAACTACATAGTGTCTGACTTTGCGCGTGTTATTGAATCGTGCAGTTTGTACTGGTTGCGTCCAGTTATGTTTGTACCTGTGATATACGTGTTTGTTTAGTTCTAATAAATTCTATAGTAATTCCAATGGCATTTTAATTCAAGTCCCACGCTCGTCACAATTTGTTGTGGACTCATATTTCATGTGTTGTTTAAATTTCATCACATTAATAGTGATAACGTCACTGTGATGTGTGACGTTCTTAATGACGGTAAATACTGACTAACAACGTATGTATACACTAATGCTATTCATATTAAGGCTTGTAGCAACGCCCTTTAGGTTTTTTCGATACTGACTTTTCAGGCGTAAAGTTGTAGATATTTTTTGTCCTGTTTTGATAAAAATCGGAGGAGTAAAATCGTTTCATGTAAATAATTTGGAGGTGATTTGGTGAATGTTTTTCTTAACTTAAAATAACTAATAAAATTGAAAAAAACCACGTTACGTCTCATTACATATCTTCGTTATATCCGCAAACGCAGTGCTGTTTTTTAAACTAAAAAAAATCGTTTTATTTTCGCGAACCTCTTAGTCACCACTCACGTTAGATATTAATACCTATGTCAAGGAAAACACAATAAAAACTTTGAACCCCTTTTTTCGAAAATTGCGCGGACGGACGAGTATGAAATTTTACACACTTACAGTTTATATAGAAAAGGAGTGAATATTGCTAATATAAAAAAAACATAAAAAGTACATGAAATCAATAAAGAAAACATTACAAACACTACCATGTATTCGACACACCCTTTTTTTTCAAATTAATTTTCAATAAAAATAAATTTACAAAATTATACATACAGTTACATTGCCAAACTGCAAAAATAAACGACATATTCGAGTACACTCTCTGTTTATTGTTAAAATCAAATTAACAGTGTTGCCTAGGTGAAATCTATGATTATAGAACTATAGTCTGACAACAGAACCTTTATAATGTCCAACTTATAATTTAAATTAATTATGGTCGAATTTCGACCACTGGCTACCACTAATAAGCTACTAAAGCTTATTAAAATAAATAATTAACTTGCATGGTGGTTGCGTGTATGTTTGCGATTAGAATTCAAGTATTAAAATATATTAGCATAATTGCTAACAAAACGCTGTGCATGTCATTCCATCTATATTAGTTGTTTTATTGTTTTTCTAGCACCGATCGTGTCAGATAAGTTGGTTACAAAGCTGGGAATTTTTATTGTTTCCTTTGCCATGCTTAAATTAAAGGTGTTGTTAGGTATTAATATCCATATGCACGTTGTACGTACTATAACTTAATTAGCTTCTTTTTATGTATGGAAAATATTTCTTTGAATTCTTTTCTTATTTTTGTACATGTTGGTATATAAAGAAGAATAATGAATAATAACAATTATTGACCAATACAATATTGTAACATTGCAAACGTCCAAAATATACCTATATTATTATAAAATTCTAGACATGCCACGTCTGTACATTAAAGTTACTAAAAAATAAATTGGAATAGACTATATAAACGATGGAGAACATGATGCATTTTTTTACCGACTTCTAAAAAAGGAGGAGGTTCTCAATTTGTCAGAATGTTTTTTTTCTTTTTTTTATGTATGTTCACCGATTACTCCGAGATTTATGATCCGATTTACGTGATCCTTTTTTTTGACGCGGTACAGCTGCCATTTGGTCTCCTGAAAATTTGACATAGTTTGGCCCAGTACTTTTCATTTTAAGAACATTTTTTATGAAAAAGTCCATTTCGCGCGGCACCTCTCATACACTACACTAAAAAGTAACAAATAAATATAAAAAACTTCGTTTAAACTAAAAAGCACTCAAAAACTAAAAAGTATAAAATAACTTATTTCTAAAGCTATTATTAGAAATATATATTATCTAAAACATCTTGAAATCGGTGCAAAGTAAATCATAAAAATTACTATATTTTGAAAATTACTAAGCACCGACTTTAAGATGTTTAAGATAATATATGTTAAGAAGAATAGCTTTAGAAATAAGCTATTTTATATTTTTTAGTTTTTGAAGTCGGTTTTTTTAATTTCTTGTCTGTTTGCTACGGATTCACGTAAAAACTACTAAGCCAATTTCGATGCGGTTTTCGCTGGTCGACAGCTTATTCTTAGACTTAAGCTCTGCGCTACTTTTTATTCTGGGAATCCCGCGGAAATTCTGATTCGGGCCATTTTTAATCATTCTGAGAGTGCCAAATGAATGAAATGAGTAGCCGTCCAGACGGGTAAGTGTCCTGCCTGGCTAGGTGGCTGGTAGTTTCCAGTGGATACATTACTATTACACACTCAGACGCACACTACGAGTATATTAGTTTACGCACACAAGTTTCAAAAAAATGCTTCAACTCAACTGACACTTTTCTTCAGTAGACTCCGTCTATTCTGAAGTGTGGTGTATCAAAATTATTTTCTAAAAAAAAGTATAGGTGTTACCATAAGTTAAACTTCACTCGCGCTTAGAAGTTTTATTTAATTTTTTATTATTATTAATTAAAAACACATTTATTCAGATCAAAGCAGGCAAAGATTTAAATTAATTTTCCTTCGAATCTTTTATTGAATTGATTTAAAAAAGATTATAAATCATATAATATGAAACTGTTTTATAAGCCCGTACTTCAACAAACACAAACGCCATGTCATTAATTTTGCCTCGCGGGCAAAGTTTATAACATAAACTATTCTAATAAAATACACAGATAAGAAATATGCTTGTTATCGTAAATATATTCTTGTTACCTTTTTTTTTCAAATACAAGTTTTATTCATAAACCGCAATAACACTACTTAAACTTGAAGCCCACTTAACAAGCACGTCGGAACTTTTTCTAACTTAGGTAACCCCTTTATTTTGCTCGCGGTTCTGCCTGTGAACTAGTGTTACATTATTATGTTACCATTAATATCGAGTTTGCCTCGGACTAATTAATACCCATATTATATAATATTATGTATTTGTATTAAACATAATAGCAGTATGCGCCAAGTTATGTTATGGACGATTTCCATATCTTACCGACCGTTCATTTGCCTTATTATCGGTTACAATTTGACATAAGCTCCTTACAAATAATGTCTAAATTCAACTGATGGTAGGGCAAGTGAAAGAATAGTAATATATAGGAACCGGCCATTAGTCGGCTTTTAAAAAGTAAAATATACATTGTTTTTCCTTAGAAGATATACAGGTTTAGTTTCTTTTGCCTCCAATTGCAATGAATGTAATTCAAATATGACCTTATTGAAATAAGAATTGTGCAATGCTCAACATTTAAAATGAATAAAATTTAACTTAATTTTTAGAGATTAAATTTATTAATAATTTAATTGTGTTTTTAATTTAATAATAATTAATTTTTTGTAACAATTTATTTTACAGAATTAAATTACACAACATGTTGGGACCCAACATAGAAACGATGAGAGAGATAAGCATAGAACTTATTATTCTAGATATTCGAAATTTAAATAAGCAAGGACATGCGAAAACATAATTTATGTATTAAAAAAAATACGTACAGAAGGCATTTCGTTGATATTCTGTTAGTATACAAAACAAGCGCAACAGTGTCACAGTGGTTTGAATAAAAAGCGGTCGGCCCAGCCTACCGCATTAATGGCTCATATCTACAATTGCTATCGTGACAATCTTCGGATCGTATCTCTTGAATATATCAACTAAGGCGGTATTTAGACGTTTGTGGATTGCGGTCAATTTTATGTCCACTATAAAAAACCTACGAACATGCAAAAAAAAATTGTTTCGTCGTCAGCCAACCATTGCGTACTGTTAGGCCTTTCCAACTCTGCACCACATATTCCGGTTCTTCGATTTCCTCATCTACCCTCTGTTGAGAATCTTTTGTAGGTAGTCAACACACCGGGCTGGAGGGGTGTAGGAACACCACGATTGACGAGACACAGTTTTCAGATTAGGACACGGTGATCGGCACATTATATTGTTCAATGACATCCAGATAAACCTGTTGTACTCGAAGCTTAGTGGTAAAAGCATTCGACTTTTATGACGTGGTTTCACTGACCTCTATTGATAACTGGACAGGCTGCTGTCACTTTAATTTAGTGCTTATTTGATTGGCGCCATTTTGGCGCTGATAGTTACGGCGATTTCATTCATTCATTCGATTTCATTGCACTAAAAAGTTTCTAATGTTAGTCCTAATATTAGTTTCAGAGACTGCCGCAAGTGGCACTTCAAAATGACAAAAATATGACTGTTAATTGCATGTAACTGTACTGTGATTTTTATTTGAAGAAAACATGTCCCATAGTAATATTAGAATAATTACGTACCTACACACATACATACATGAGTAATGGAGCTTTTCAATCCTATCCTGCCATCTCCCTTCCTTTATCGGATAACCAGACGCACTGACATGCGGCACCGCTATATGGTGGACATACCACCTATACGAACAAAGCGCTTTGAGTCCACCTTCATTATGCGCACCGTAAAGAAGTGGAACTCAGTACCGCACTCTGTTTTACCCAAAACCTACAACCTGGGTATATTCAAATTTCGTGTGAATAGGTACCTTTTAAGCGTGCCCGATCTTAGACCATATCTCCGCTCAAATCGAGCGAGTTAATGGTCACATGAGAACCTATACGTGATAAAAAAAACATACATATGTAAGTATATACACCAGTTATAACTTCAAATGCTAGTATGCAATGCGCAGCAGTTCCTTCTTCCTATTAGCAATCATCGCCAGGACGGCGTTAGCATTTGTTGACACCGCTTCCTCATAGTAGTCTGAAAGCATTCGGTGCGCGCCAGGGCAAACATGTCAGAGACGCTCCTATGGCACTAGTTATAATAGACACCAGTGCGGGGGTTAGCATACCAGGCTCTGTACACAGGAATAAAGTTATAAAAGATATTTGCTTTTAATAATACCTAAGTTCTTACTATCAGTAACATCGATGTATATAGGCAATGTTAAGTGGTACTCGTACAGAATATATTGTGTGTTAATGTATTCGAATGTTTGTTAACGCGTTTGTAGTTGAATAATTGCCCGCCCTCTTTGCAAGGGACTTCCGAGCCTTGTTTACCTATAAATACCTGTATTGTTTGCGATCTACTGTAAGATCGCTTCTGAAACTTTCTCTACTCGGAATCCACAGTACTGAAGATTTTAGTAGCAATCAGTACCTACTATTGGATAATTTCTGTAGTTGAACGGGCAAAACCTTAGCCGGCCGAGTTTGGTGGACTGCACAGGCTTTGAGTTCGATTCCTGGCTTGGTAAATTTGGTAAATGAACTCTCTGTTATTTACTGTGGTCTGTGTATTTGTGATTGGTCCCAGAGCGGTCAGTATTTTTGATTGCATAAGTTCAGCAGACAGGCAGACGACCTACTTTATGGAAAGCGGCTACTATCGCCTATGGACACTTGTCCATTAAGAGAGCAGCAGCGCAATATCTATTGGTGATGGTAACCACTTTCTCTATCTGCTGAGCTCATGCAATACAAAAACAAATAAAACATCCTCCGCGCCTTGTTTTGCAAACGTCTGTAGGAGATGAGGGAGTTATCTGTTTATCGTCTTCAGGCAATAATTGTCTGCTTCCTCAGTGGGAAAGTTAAGTTGTTTACTAAATAACATGACGGTCCCGTAAATAGGCAACATTAAAATGTTAAATTAAAATAAGACATTAATTATCATGCTGACATGTAAGCAGTTAAAAAGATCGATAAAAACATATTTTGCAATTCAAATATGTATAAACGATTTGAGTTTTCAATCATTATTAATTATCAAAACAAGTTATAACTTATTTAATTCGATATCTCATTTTGATCAGCTACCGTCAAATAGTTACCGCGTGTCAAGTCAAGTGAAACTATCAGGCGCGTCACATAATTTCGATGCTGCGTTTATCTATGGATTATCTATGAATGCCTTTGCGTCATTCCATAAGTTTGGTTGGTTTTTATTATTAGGGTTTCGTAGTCATTTTAGTGGAAACGGAACTTTGGTCTTTTGGTCAAATTTCAAAAATCCGTATAAATAAAAGCTTTTATTTAACTTGCAATGGATGTATGTATGCAAGTTAGTTCGGGTGGAATCTTGCAAGTTAAATTTGACCAACTTTCCGGTTTCCGATTGAGCTGAAATTTTGCACACATATGTATATCGCGTGACAATGCAATAATATGAACCATGGAGCTGATCTGATGATGGAGTAGGAAGGTGGCCGTAGGGACTCCTGTAGTAAACAAGATAGAGTCGTCGTGTTTGGGCTCGTTTAACTTGTCTTGGCTAGCACTCTGCTACATGTTATCCAGGATCTTAAAAGCTTGTAAATATAAACATTTTTAAAAAGCTTATTTTATATTGGATGTTAAAAATGTTAACCATAATAAAGGGACTTTTGTTAAGGGTATTTGATTCCAAAGTCGTAAAATATGCGATGACTTAATTTGTGAATTACGCGATGGAAACTTCGAATACAATCCACGGTGGCAGGTCTTGAAAATTAATGGTGTCAAAGTTAAATTAAATCCATTGAGTAATTTTTGAGAATATCGAATTTTTATAATTCCTTTTTATAGCTTCGTAATTAAACAACAAAACAAAGTGCGATCATCACCTATACGGAACTCTTTACAAAAACTTAAACACGCTTACCCGTTTTTTACCTCAATTTTTATCGTCGTTTTTTCTTGAAGTTGCTCAGAGATTGTAAAGCAATCAATTCACTTTATTATATGTTTATCAACTTATTTTAATTGTAGAGGGAAGGAAAAAGCAAGTCACTTGCTTACTGCATATTATTTTTGAGTTGAATATAATTGGGTAATTTGACACATATTACAATAAATTCTATAATATATTTATTCATATAAACAACTAGCTGTCGAAAAGCTTCAATCGATATGCCGACAGCAGCGCCACCTACCGGGTCCAATTGTGAACCAACTCAGAAACCTTCTCTGGCTCATGCACAACAACTTTGCTAAAGATCATCACATGATCAAATGTGAGTATAGTTTACGATTCTATAAAGGACATACAGACAAACATTCATTTTTATATATAAGAGATAAACTCTGTTTAATATTATTTACGCCAATCGCTGGATACTTTACACATAACAATGTTTCTGTACAAAAGCATGACCGCTTTAAACAGTTTTTGATAAGATCTGATATACTGAAATATAAATTATTTGTAACAGAATGCCTGCTTCTTAAGTAATAGCAAAAAAATAAAAATCTCGAATTATTTATAACGTTTAAAAAAGATAAAGATGTTGTATATATGAGGGTAAAAAAAATAATTACAAGTGACACGGAAAAATGGGTTGCTAGACACCTCAAAAAAATCTTACCAACTATGCTCTTAATTTTAATAAGAAGGTCCTCTGCATCGCAGTTTTGTTATTTTTTTTTCTCAGTCCAATAGAAAAAAAACGTACCTCACCATTTGAATGATATTGAAGATTTAAGTTTGATTATTTTAAGACAAATTTCTTTTTGTTTATGAATTTTATAACTCGACAGCAAATGAGTATTATAAAATGCGCAATACAATTTTTATAGGATATTAACTGCTCTATAAAAATGGTACCCTTTTTTTCAAGGGGAAATCAATTTGCGGATACCCTGCCGCGCAGAGCGGGGCAGTGTGGGACTCATCGGCCAGATGGGCTACCGGAATACCCACTAAAACCCCTTAGTGTCCTTCTGTCGCCATATGTCAGGGACCCCGGACGTGCGTGAGCTTTTCGCCGCGACCCCGACTGACGTGGGCCCCCCGCCCACCCCTGTGTGCAAGCCGCTACGGCCGCATTTTTGGCCGCCATAGCAGCCTCGAAGAAGGAGGCAACGACGTCTCAGCCAGGTTGGCCCCCGACCATGGCTTGAACTACGGCCGAAAACGACAAATCTAATCCAATGGATGCTAGAAGGGCACGGTGCTCCTCGTCCCAAGCTGAGCATACTTGGAGAGTTTGCAGTGCCGTGTCTTCGAAGCTATCACTGCAGTGGTGGCATTCTGACGATGGCTCACGCTCTATGCGGCACAGGTACCTCCCAAAGCAGCCGTGTCCGGCGAGGACCAGTGTCAGGCGGAACGTCAGGGTATAAAAATGGTAGTCTTTGTTTTGGCGATTAAATTAAGCGTCCAAAAGATATTCATCATCAAACTTTCATGTGTACTATTGTGTAATAATAGGTATTAATAAAAAAAAATGCAAAGAAGACATTGAATTCGAGAGTACTTAACTAAAAGGCATAATATAAATATTTGTTACATCTTGAAATCGAACTTGCCGTAAGACCAAAACGACCCAAATTTGTTAGATAAATAATAATAATATACACATTACACGATGAATTAAGAAACTCCTCCTTATTTTAAAGTCGATTAAAAAAGCCAGTAAAGATTGAATTAAATCTGGTATTCGACGCCAGTCCTTTTTTATCATATTACGTTGACTTTTCTGCACCTGTACGGATGTGTTGCCAGTCGCCACGAGGCACATCCATCAAACAATGATCGATGGACGGGTTCTTTACACCTATTCGACGTTGAAAGCTATTTTCGTTCTTCTATAGGAAGCTATAATAAAATATAAAATTCATGAGCAATATAGATACGTTGTAAAAGGAAATTATGACGTGATGGCATGAGATCGGTTGCGACGCGATGTTTTTGCGCGGACATTTTTTATTACTGGCAATACTATTCGTTTTTTGAAGCGTGTTTTCGGAACAATAAACATTTTAAAACGTAATGTTTCAAACATTATGTTTTAAAATGAACATACATTTTAAGTGCATTTGAAATTGATTGTAGATTGTATTGCATTCTCACCTCATTGTCTATAGATTCTTTTTTCAAAAATATAATTATATTTATATTTGAGGGTATTTTTTTTATTGCAGGTGATCAGCAGACAGGCAGACGGCCCACTTGATGGAAAGCGGTTACCATCGCCTATGGACACCTGCGACACCAAAGGTAAATCGATATTCAGGTTGCATCACGATGTTTTCCTTCACCGTTGTTAGCACGTGGTAATTGTAACAATATGCACATTAGGTCAGAAAACTGCCTAAGTGGTGCATTCCGGCCAAGATCAAACCCGCGCCCTTTGAGTATGGGATGCGTGCGCTAGCCATGACGCTACCACGACTTAAACATATATAACACACACAACTAGACAACAAGACACATAGACGTCATTAAAAATAATTATTTCTTAACTTAACCTTATCTATCTTACTATGTAAATATAGGTTAGTGACACTCATCATTTATTGGTGACGAAAAATCATCATCGAAAGCTATTATTTAGTGTTGGAAATTTTTATATGTTGACTTTTGACTAAGAGGTAATAATATAATAATTATAAGAAGGTAGAAGGTAATTATTATAATAATTATAAATAAGAATTACCTCGTTCACAGCAAAATCAATCGAATTACAGCAAAGTGGGCACCGTTTTTAGAGTTTTGTTGTCAACCCGATGCGTGAATCCGGCGTCACCAATTACGTCAGTGAAACCAAATAAGTGTTTAATTTTTTTTTATAAAACGCAGAATAAATGTCAAAACAACGCACAGCCAGGTGGTATTTGCCCCACTGGATGGCCGTATGTCGCCATAACAACCTTGATTTGTGTTCCGGCATTAGTGATCAGGTTCCAATCTCCCTTAAGAGAGAAGTAGCGCATTTGTAGCGCCTTTGGTGTTGCAAATGTTCATAGGCGGTGGCAACCACTTTCCATCAAGTGTGCCGTCTGCCTGTCTGTTGAACTCATGCAATAAAAAAAAGAATATACTGTTAGTTGTGGGAAAATCTTTGGTTGAAAATCCCGGTGTATGAAACGGGCATCACCGAGGGCATAAGTCAATTTGACCTAACAAATGGCGGGTTAAGGTACCTAAGTAAGCATGTAACGTAACGACGATCGGATCGACCAAACGATACAGGTATAAACCCAAGCTTACTACTAACAAACTGCTTCATTACGTGTCGTATCTATCAATGGAAATGACAGTTCGATGTACCATTAAATACCGTACGAGATGTTACGTCACAGCGAACACACGCACGGTCGTCAGTCACGACTTGTATATTAATATCCTAGGATCGTTAGCGAATTCTTATCTCCAACTTGACGAGTCAGCCGGTTTCTGTCTGTAAGAAAGATTTAAGGTTTGTTAGTAATATGTACGAGTTTCAACTGTGATAGTTCAAAGCTGTCTTTAGGTTGAAGATGGATCTTTCTACTCAATTAAACAAGTTAGGAGGAAAAGAGACAGCAAATTAAATTATCCTTGTCTTTTTAAAATTTTTGATTCTGAAGGTGTAAAATTGAGTACTCCATGCACGTGCCAATATGTGATGACTGATGATTAAGAAAAAAAATACCCTTTATGCCGCGGTCAAACATTGGTCATATTTCACCAATGCGGTATTGCGGGCAATACTCCAATGTGTGGATGAGTCTTTGGATACAATGTGAACATTGCGTCCAATCATTGCCCAATGTTCAATGCAGACGCGCAAGAAAACTTAATTTTAAATAAGCTCAAATGCGAGGTGAACGAAAAGGAAAAAGGGAAAGTGTGCGCGCACACATTGATCTGTAATTCGTCACGAATTGCGGTTAATCATCCCCCACTGCCTTTTCTTTCGTTGTTTTCTTGTACGTTGCAAATAATAAACATGTGTGCCTAAACCATATAAGTAGCTAGTGCAAATGAGTTATCATCCCTAGTCTTTCTAGTATATGTGTACAAATTTGGGATTAAAGCCAATGTGTGGAGCAGTAGTTTGGTTCAATATTGGCCATTTTAAATTGGAGCCAAGCTTGGACACATAATTGGAGGTCGTGCTTTAATATTGTATGTATGTGTAGAACGTTTGCACTCTCAGAGGCATTCATCAAGCGTTTACAGCCACAGACACGACGGCGATTCGCGATAAATATTTACAAGCGACGACTGGTGGAAACATTCGGAAAATGTAATTCATTCGGTCCGAGTAAGAAACGACTCTGTAAGGCTTGTCAGGTAGCCTTCGCCCACGGAAGCCGCCAACAAATTTTATTGTATTGATAGGAAGCCAAAGGAATTTGTTTAGAACATTCCTGAGGTTGTTTTTTGCATTGGTGTATTTCCTGTGTGAGGTTATTATGACTCTGGAACAAAAAGAATGGCAAGGAAAAAGTTAATATATTTATTTAATATTCCATAGTTAATTGGTGCACCATGTTAGTTAAATAAAGATACTACCGACTTTAGAATGTAGCAAACGGGCAATGTGATGAATCCGGTCAGTATGAATAATGACAACCTTTTCTTGGGCAATATAATAAAATATAGATAAACTGTAGTTTTTTGTTTATTAAATGAGGTTAGGGTGTAGTTATATGAAACTTTTATTTATTATGTGAGATATAAAGTGAATATTGGATGGTTATATACTTATATAATAAAAATAATCACGATTTTTTCAAATATTTATTAGATTTTATTATAATTATATATGTATTTATTATTAATAAACTTTAATCAATATTAAAAAAATCAGATCTGTTCATAATAAATAAAAGTGCGCATACTTCACCCTTATGTAAAATCAAATTTACATAATTCTTATTTCGTTTTGATGTAGGTATTGTTGTAGAAATTCTGACAAAGCCAGTCTCAAAGGAGGCTAGTTAGTTAGCCAGTTCATTATTAAACATTTAATATATAAGTTATTGTATGTTTAGGAGATGATGGGGCTGACATGCCTATGAGGCAAGTTCCAAATAAATATAGATAGAAAAAAATCTTATGGAAATATAACCGAATTTCTCACATAGTCGGGCTAGAAGTAGGAAAGTATTCATATATTTTTAAATTTATCAGTACAAATGGATTTTGTACGGGACAAATGTACCTGTTCGTACGTGTTCGACGCAACTCTAGTGCCTCTATTGAAGTGAAATGAAATGAAACTTTATTTATTTTCTCACACAACAATTTACAAGTGATATAGGACCTGTTGTGTGAGACTAGTGCCCATTGTAGATCTGTGAAGATCTGTATTACACCACCAGTGCTCCACTCCATGGCAAAGTAAAAATATTATGGAACGATTATTTTTATCTAGATATACAAAAAGAATTAAAAATTACACATCATTTATAATACTAAAATACACCTCCTAACTAATCGCAGGAACAATTATTCATTACAGAATTCGATCCTTATTTTTGTAGGTATTGCGTACTTGCAATACCGCATGCCTAGTCTAGGGTTGTCTCGTCTATAAAATAATTATGACCACTTTTTTTTTAAAGTTGTGTATCTAATAACTGTCAAGTGTTTATACGTTTGGATCCACTTTCACCCCCCTTATTAGCTCGAATAAATCGAATAGTTTAAAAAAAAGCGGAATTCTGACTTATGGGGACAGGATATGTTTATGAAAACGGTCACTGCAGTAATAAACTACAAAAATTACTTTTAATATTAAATGTTGGACACTTTGTGGGGATATATTAGGGTACCTCACCTAGAAACCTTATGCTTTCATTAATTCCTCTCTCACCGTGCAACCGGACAACCAGACGTACGAGCTTACGGCACCGATATAGGGAGCGGACGAAACGCTATGCTTCAACTTTTATCGTACGGACTGCTGAAGAGTGGAATTATTTTGTGTGGTCTGTTTTTCTGAAATTTACAATTCAGTTGTATTCAAGTTTGGCATGAACAGGTATTTTCTTATTAAGCGTGCTATTTTAGATCGTATTTACACCTCACATTAGATGCAATGTTGGTCGAAAGCGAACCTATTAAATATTTTGTTATTTATTTTAAAAAATTGCAGGAGTTCATCAGACAGGCAGACGGCCCACTTGATGGAAAGCGGTTACCACCGCCTATGAACATTAACACAACACTCCATAAGCGCGCTGCTGCTCTCTTAAGGGAGACTGGAAGCTGGTCACTAATGCCGGTAAATAACTCAAGGTTGTTATGCTGACATACTTTAGACCAGGGGTGGGAGCCATGTAGTCGGGCAAATGCCCTACTACCTGTCTGTGGGTTGTTTTGTCGCCTCTTACGACAGGCCACCCGGTCGTAGGATATTGTATTCTTTCTCCGTACCTGCACGGATAAAATGTTATAATAGGGACATAATTATACTTTGCTTTTTCAAATCTCCTAATTGACGTGTATTTCTTTGCATACTTTTTAAGGTTTGTATAGCTTTATGTTTGAGCAGTGTTTGACCTGATATTGAATGATGACTGATGACTATTGAAATGCGTTTCAAAACTATAGTAGAATTATTTTCTCCGTGCAGTTTGGCTCATAAATAATCGGAGCGCTGAAGCGAGTATTTCGCTCTCTCTTCCACTCACGGGCGTTATGGGCAGGCATAGTGATACGCATTATTGTTTGCGATAAACGTTATGGATAGTGTATTTAGTTTTGTCATTTTGTGGGTTAGTGATATAAATGAATGAAAAAAATAGATACAAAAACGTATTTATTAAAATAAGAATAATAATGATTTAAAATAAATTATTAATTATATTAAAAAACTATAAGTACAAAAATTTAGAATGTAACAAGTCATATTAAAAATAAATATGAATACTTATATCTAAGTTTAAAATTAACAGCAAAAAAGAAAAAAATGCTAAAAGAATGATAATTTTCTTTGATAAAAATGAGTTTTTATCGATAATGGCGTTGCGCCCGCGCAACATACTCACCGCCTTAGCCGGGCTGAGGCCGAGTTTTGATTTATGATCCAAACTGCACGGAGAAAATAATTCTACTATAGTCCAATAAACTAATTATTATTTATATTCCATGTTCTTCTTTAATCCCATTGAATAACGGGCTTGCATTGATACTTGAATTTTCCTTGTTTTGAACGTATGCAATTGAAAACTTGTAAGAAATATTGGAAGACCTACGCAAATTTATTAATAATACAATTTTTATCTTATATATAATACTCTCTAAATCACGTCTGTTTCATATAACTTGCTTGTGAATTATTATTTATCAGTGAAAAAAAAACAGTAGTAAGATTGGACAACCCTGGAGTCCGTGTAATCGCCTGGATCTAAGCGTTATGCATCGAATATGTAAATATGGCTTGATGTGGACCAAGATACGCGCATTTGGCCACAAAAGATACACATCGACCCCTGTCCAGATAAGACTGTTCTATTTATTAATTATATTAGAATATCTTATATAATATCTTTTAGTTAGCCTCACTTTTCTTTTATCTAAAAATTTATGGCCTGATCAAAAACACGTTTAAGCTAAGTATTGTTACATTTATTCATTACTATCACTTTTTAAGCCAGCCTCAGCCAATGTCAATCAAACTATATATACAAAGTTTTAGGCAAGAAAGGCAGTTTTCTGACCTAAGGTGCACATTGTTACAATTATCACGCTAATAACGGTGAAGGAAAACATCGTGATGCAACCTGCACATGGAGATAACCGATGTGTCAAACTTGCCAGACCGCCTTGGATAAGTATGGCGGGTATACTGTCCGCTCTCCTATAGTGGGAGGCCCGAGGCCAGCAGTGGGACATTTATGGGCGGTCATATACATATACAAAAGTACAAAAATCAGAATGGTTAATAAATAGTACAGCAGTTTCGACACTTTCGACGTATTCTTATCTAAATGTAATCTACGTCAAGTACAATTCGCAACTGAAGTATTTGTAACTAATGAAGATATGATAGATTTTGACACTGGATATATAACTAATATATAATGTTGGAAACCAGATTGGCACCTATAGTAAAAATGCGAGTATAAAGATTTATTTAAGGCTTCACATCCTGTTAAGTTCTGTTAACATTTGGAAGTAAGCTCGAGATGTTCATCTCACCGTCCTGGCAAAAGGAACAACGAAGTGTTTTGGTGTGTTTTGGCCTATCCGAACCAGTAAATCGCGGACTTCTTGACAAGGATCCAGCACTGTGTACAGTCCATAAATGGATAGACTTCGATAAAAAATGTGTTCTGGGACACATATTAGAAGTGAAACTTCAACGGACAAGTGGAAAAACTTCAACTGACAAGTGACAAAATGAATCGCAACAAAATTTTAACTTGAAGTGTTACGGGCAGATTGTTAATGTACTTGTCCAATTTGAAAACCTGCCCGTAAATCTTCAAGTTAAAATTTTGTTGCGATTTTGTCAAAAATCCACTCGTTTGCAAAGCACGAGCACAGTAAGTTGAACTTATTTATGTACGTAAATGGTGTTTTCATAAAACACGATCAAAATGCACATACTTATATGACTCTAAACTTCGGCTATCATGCAACCAGTCGCAGTAAACCATCCACCTGACAGTGCGGCCAAGTGCCGCCTAACCGTAGGTTGGTCGTGTGAGCGATACATATCGGACTAATGATTGATACCGCCTCCCATTTGCCAGGCCAGTTCTGTTCGATATATATGGCCAGAGAACGAGCGATTTTTCTATTTTTATTACTATGAATTACGACTTACATGCTGACAGTGCACAGCGGTCGCTAATCGAAACCAGTTTATAAAGATATTATTCCGATATTTATGCAAAGTTAGCAACGTAATAAAAACGTTATTATATATGTCGGCTCACTCACGCCAGGAGCGGATGACACTCTCAGAGTATAATACAATAATAATCTGAAATGTTATAATCAAAGTTTATTACACTAGAATTATTACTATTACAATATTAAATACAGCACAATAATAAACAGAAATATTAGGACAACTCCAAGAGTTGTATTTGTTGAATTGTAAAATATTCATGTCAATTTAATTTGAATATTCAGTAAAGCATTAAATAACACGCTGGAGCTTTTGGTGTGGTATCCCGATATAGTAGTGGCCCCATATCTAAGTAGATCGGAGGCAGCGATGCGCACTGCCTGGGACACATCCAGCTCCCATCGTGACTAATGCACCATCCCCTCGATCTTAACTTCACCCGGAACTAAGAAGTGTCTTTTGCATTATTTGCTTTCATCTGCGAATAATTGATTGATTTCCGACTGTTATTCTAGAGCCAATTTCTCTTCTTTTCGATGTAATTAAAAATATGCTTTTATTAAAAAGGTTTTAAATACAAGCTTTTGAGATCCTGGATATCATGTAGCAGCAGAGTGCTAGCCAAGACAAGTAAAACTAGCCTAAACATGACGGGTCTATCTTGTTTAGTACAGGAGTATAACTTATTTCTAAAACTATTATTATTAATATATATTATCTAAAACATCTTAAAGTCGGTGCTTAGTAATTTTATGTTTAAAATAAAGACTTCAAGATTTAAATATATATTAATAATAATAGCTTTAGAAATAAGTTATTTTATACATTTTAGTTTGTGAAGTCGGTTTTTTTAAACGAAGTTTTTATTTTTTATTTGTTACTTTTTAGTGTCTAGCTATGTATGGGTGGACTTACGAATGGTGCCGCGCTTCTTAAAAAATATAGGTCCCAAGAAACGAGAACAAAAAAATGTTCGTAAAATGAAAACTACTGGGCCAAACTATGTAAAAATTTTAGGGGACCAATTGGAAGCTATTCCGCGTCGAACAAAAAAGAATCACGTAAATCGAATCATTAATCACGGAGTAATCGGCGAACATACATAAAAAAGCAACAAAAAAAAGATCCCGACGAATTGAGAACCTCCTCCTTTTTTCGAAGTCGGTTGAAAATAAGTTGTACTGTTATGAAAACCTTGTTCCCGCGAATATTCGTTGTTTAAAGACGGCGCCACTTGATACCGACCGTTTACGGAAATCGGTTGGTTTTAGCACAAAAATATAAAGAAGGCTGTTGATTGTTGGAAACGATTAGTCTGTCGCGACCTATGTACCAGTGAAGGTCAAAGTGAAGTGCAAGTCGATGATTAGAATGGGGATTGTTCACAAAAAATTACCCTCTGATTTTATATTTTTATTACGTAAAATAGGGTGTTTTAAGATATTAATTTGAATATTTTTGTATTTTAAGCGTTAGTTTTTTTATAATTCGACTTTAAAATTATTTCTCCGATGAAGTGATAAGGGACAAGTTTACATTGATTTATTTACCTAGAAAACAAAAATAATAAAAGTAAATTTTATCTATATATAATCATAGTAATCTGTGCTACTATTTATTTGTCACTGTAATGAGTAACATTACGTATCGTGATCATTTTAGTGTTTTTTGTCGCTAGGCTTATAATTTTTCGTGTTCAACCATTATTATTTTCTATAGTTATCTTAAAAAAATTAAAGTGGTCTTTAGGGAAAATCCATGTTACAGAACTTAAATCAAGTAATGTACAGCTAGAATTTTTTTTACACCTAAAGCAGGCAAACAAGCACCCGGCCCACCTGATTGGATTTAGTAAGGTCAAATAAAGGTCAAACGCATTTCTTACAAAATACAAGAAGATCGTACGTTTTTTGGAATTTTAACTAGACAGAAATGATTAGGGACACTATTCCTCGAAATGGTTTTTCAAATAGCCAGATTGAAAAAAAGTGAACAAGCCCAATTGTGTTTATACGTGGAAAGTGAAATAAAGGGTTGATATCATGCATTGTATTTTTCTGAAATTCAGCCTCCCACACAACGCTATTGAATAACGAAGTTTTCGGTAAATGTATAGCTTTCCGGTACACGAATTTTAAGTAGCGGGGTGGTGAAATGGGGAGGGGAAGAGGCATACTTACCTTTACTACAACCCCTAAGGTCCGGAGGCCTTGTTTTTTTTAATAAACATAACCTCACTTATTTTTCGCTAATATTGCACTTCTATCATAAGTCCAAATTTGAAAAATCTTTTCAAAGTCCAAAAAAGCCAGTAATCAACATAAAAAGAACCAAAAACCAGCTTAATTGGATAAAAGTGAGGAAAAACACAATAGAGCACATTCACATATACACAAGAGTAACCATTCAAAATGGCGACCAATAAAGACGATTTTTTAAAGTAATCGCATTTATATATATATATCCAATATTAAAGAAAAACTATTCTGCAATGTACTCAAAAATTGATATAATTAATATATTGATTTATTGTGATATTAAAAAGCAACGTGATAGTCGTCGTAAATTGATAAATAAAACAAATGTTTCATATGAGACTTTTGAGGATTCATACTGTTTGTGTGTATAAAATAAATAGTAAATGGCAACCAGTCGGTTCTGGCATGTCGCTGACGCGGCACAGCGGCCGGCGTATCATTTCTACATTAAAAACAGTTTTAGTTTTACAAAAAGTTCTGGTGGTTATATGTAATTCATGAGTACATTCATAAGCAATTCGTGAGTACATTCAGAAACTCAAATCACGCTTTGTTATTATCAAAAGTGACACAATATTACAACAAAAATAAGTGAGGTTATGTTTATAAATTTAAAAAAATACAACCTCCGGACCTTAGGGGTTGTAGTGGGGGTAAGTATACCTCCCCTCTACCCACTACGCCCACCCACTACTTAAAATTTGTGTACCGGATTGTTAAGTCGCAGCCGATGTTTTTTTTTGTGGAGTACAGCAAACAGGCTGGCGGCCCACCTAGTGGAAAATGGTTACTGTCGTCTATGGACGTTTGCAACATCAGAGAAGTCACTCAACGCGCTGCCGGCCGCAAAGAAATTTTATGACACCCTTTTTGAAAAATTCCATATCGTAGCGCTGTGGGAAAACTTCGGCTGGGAGCTCTTACCAAATCCCCACAGTTCGCAAGAGAAATGTTGAACGTTGTGACGAAGATATTAAAATATACTGCAAAGTCAAGACAGTTAGAGTATTGTTGTGGGATGTTTCTTGAAACACTTTTCACTTTTGTTCAGTATTATATTTATTTTAATACTATACAGCAAGTACGTTCTTATTATTTTAAATATTAATCTTATGCTTTTATCTTATGGCTTAATGCCTCCGTGTTCAATCTAAGAGGGGGCGAGGGGGTCAGCGGTAAGTCACCTCTGTCACTGCTGTCAACCCCTAATGAGAGTGACGTTTTATTCCATAGATTGCATGTTTTATTTATTTCACTACAGTTACTACTAGTCATGGGAAAAATCACTCACCAAGAAGAAAAGAGTGATATGTATCTTTTTGATACAAAGATAAATATCCCTCTTTCATATCTTTATCTCTTTATCTTTACAGTGAATAGTGTCAGTGTCAATTGCAGACAAGATGAGTTATTATCTGCGTGTGATATACTGGCAGAGCCGACACGCGTACCTGTGGCAACCCAAAAATATAATAAAGTAATTACATTAAAACTAAATTACACCATAAAACTACAATGTTACGATTTATTTTGGCTTGCAATTATATTCGGTTTCCTCGTTCACTCACTACGCATGCGCAGTGCGCGGGCCAATTATTCTCTCTCATCGCGTGGAACAGGAATGAACTAAAGAGTTAAAGAATAAAGATACATTTTAAACGCAAGTGATATACGGATCTAATCACTCTTCGCGTCGGATATATATCTTTTGAGTTAATCACTCAGGAGCTACACACCTCTAGTTACTACATGTTACTACAGTTACAGTATGGTAGATAATAGAGCAATATTTGAATACACATAACTGATTTTCAGTGTATTAGTCCGTGAGAACACTTACTCAATGATCTACTCAAGCAAAACCATATAGCAAGTACTATTATGAAACGTGGTAAGTAAATGAACAAAACCAAGTTTAATCTTAACATTTTCCATCAGCAATCCATCTATTTCCATATAAAGAACCGAACAAGCGTAAAAAGTTATTTTCCGACTGCGATAGTCACAAATAGTAACATACAAGCTTATCCCGCAATTCGATCTCTAAGTTTATGCGTCGACGAGTTAAACTGATGTTTAGAACTTGATTCAATCTAGTTACTGTATCTATTAGTGAATTAAACTCACATTTAGATAAGATTAACTTGTTTGTACTAAACGTTTTACCTACATTTTATTTATGATTAGACATTTGTAATATCAGTTTTAAATTTGTATTTTCTTAGATTTTTCTATCTTTTAGATAGGACTAAAATTACTTCAACGCGTTAATTGCTCAAAAAATGCATTTACGAAGCCTTGTACATTGTTCTAAAGTTTAAAATTATGCACCATACACCGAAACGTGCGGTGAAATAGGTACTTGGAAAAAAATGATATTCCACCAAGGAGTTTCACATTATGAGAATAAATAAGCTGCATAATCGAACCTCCTTAGAAGCGCTTTTGAACAATTCATTTGTCTGCCTTTAATACTACAGAGAAAAGACACAAAAGATTTAGTTCTAGTATTCACTACGCGCATGTGACGCCATTTGCAAATGCGCGTCAGTTTCATATTAGAAATATTAAACATTGTTGCAATTTTCCGACTGATATTTATGATTGTGCTTCATTGTTTATTGTACTGTTTTCTGCCAAATATGTTGAAAAACTTTGTATGACACACGGCGGTTGTTGGTTTTCACAAACTCGGGACTATGGTAAGCTACTCCTTTGTGAAAACCAACTCACCTCACTAGTACCATAATAGTTATTAATAATACTATTGCAGAGGGTTGGTTTTTATAAACGAATAGACAAACGTAAGCCCGAAACGAAGTTGAGAATTTACCATAGTCACGAGAGTAATATAGCGGCACAACTCTTAAGCGGTCACCATGGCTTACGAACAGTGAAATTTTGGTTCTATTTCGAAGTAGGTTATGAAGATGTATATAAATCGCGTCACATTAGCTACTTTAATGTCTAAAGCGATTTTTACTATTTTGCCAAGCGCTCAAGATCCGTACCGGGAATCATAAGTATTGTAAATGCGTAAGCGGCACTAAAAAAATATATTAAGATGCTCAAGAACCTATTTTCTCTCGTATTGACTATGAATATGGTGGCAATTGAGCCGTGTAGGGCGAAGGGAGTTATTGCCGTAAATTAAAGTGCCGTTTGTTGGGCAAATCTAAACTGGGGTTTACATTTCAATGGCCCCGAGTGTATAACTTAGAATTTGCGTCCTGACGCCGTAATGGATGGATCATTTGCATAATGTTTGGATTGTATCAAAATGGAACTAGGTATTGAAGATAAATTTAGATTGCAGGCTTAGGATACGTATTTTACAACAATACTAAAGGCGTAGACGTACTTAAGCGCTTGAGATGTGATCATCGGTAAAATTAAAATCTTGTTTGAGTTTCTAAAATATAATGCATTCAAAAATACTTTTGAAGTAAAAGGATTGTCATATCTAAATTAGGCAGATGCTACGTGTTACAAAACATTCTGGAATTATTTACGTATACAATGTACGGTAATGCTAAAAGGTCACTAAAATAACGTCAGACTTTTTAATTATCATCGTAATAAAAACTAATTACTGTATAAATAATAATTAACTGCCTATTTGACTTAACTATTTTATAGAGTGATAACTTGCTATACTCGTAATGCGTACACGCATGCAATATGCACACACGCATATATACTCTTTTGTTTATTGTTAAAGTCAAATTAACTGTGTAATCTTGGCTAAAGCTGTCATTATAGAAGTATAGTCTTTGACAACAGAAACTGAATAATGTTCAAACATATAATTTAAATTAATTATGGTCGAACTTCGACCAATAATAAGCTATTAAAGCTCATTAAAATAAATAATAAACTCACATGATAGTCGCGTGTATGTTTGCTATTACAATTCAAGTATATTATTAAATATTAGCGTAATTGCTAACAAAACGCTGTGCATGTCATTCTATTCATATTAGCTGTTTTATTGTTTTTCTAGCGCGGATCGTGTCAGTAAATAAGGTGTTTACAAAGCTAGGAATTTTTATTGTTTCCTTTGACATGCTTATATTAAAGGTGTTCTTAGGTATTAATATCTATATGCACGTATTATAACTTAATTAGATTCTTTTTATGTATGGAAAATATTTATTTGAATTCTTTTCTTATTTTTGCATATGTCGGTCTATACAGAAGTATAATGCCAGGAATAACAATTGTCATTGTGTCAAATACATGGTAATGTGTAATTTGTGTTTTTATTGATCTGTTGTATTTTTATGCATAAATAAAAAAATATAGCATTCTGCAATCCTTCTCTATATAAACTATAAGTGTGCCAAATTTCATACTCCTCCGTCCGCGAAATTTTCGTAAAAAGGGGTACTAAGTTTTTGTCTCACGTATTAATTAATATGATGATATAAAATCTTGTCGCGAGATTGACTTGTGTAGATATAATTACTTATATGATAAAATAAATACTTTTTTTCTTAGATTTTGTTATGTCATGATCAAGTTATATAATTATTATATTCTTGTTTATTTACATAAATAAGTGTCTTGCAACAAGCTTTTATGTCATATAAATTGTTTAATGTAATAAATTCATAGGCTCAATTTAATTTAGAGTTTATTTAATTCGTTTTAAATATAAGCTTGTGATTAAAAATGCCAATAATTCGTTTTTATTTGTACTCTTCTCAGTAAAAACTTGATACCCGTATCACGAGTCCCTACACAAAAAATAGCTAGTCAGCCATTTTGGGCCATCCGCCATATTGGATTTATAATGACGTCACTTAGCTAATTATGTACTGTACTACATCGCCACTAAAAGTGTGTGTAAAATATTATCTCTATCGGTGGAGGATAACTGCTTTAACATTCTGATGCAAGATTTGACCCAAACATACATACATACATACAAACATTGCAAGTTAAATAAGAGCTTGTGCGACGTTTCGTAAGATGATAAAAAGGATTATTATCCACCCAATTCTGTTTGCATGAGTATTGTTTTTGATGTGTTCAATATCCCACGCTTTATATAATTATTTCACGGTTTACAGACTTACAAAACTATTTCTTTTCACTCTTAATCGACAGAATAACGAATTCATTAATAGCATTTAAACTTAACAGTTTAGTAACAATACCATTTTGTCTGTGCACTAAACATTGTAATAAGGGCATTTCAATGTAGGCGTGTGCGTGCGAAGTTAAATTGTTATGGTACGTTTATGTCCCTCTCCGTCATTTGGTGTTAGGGTTGCCAGTTTATGTTTTTGATACGCTGGAAGGAACACAACTATTTTACGGTAGACTTATCAATATAAGTAACTTTTGGCGGTCAGTGAATAAGAATACTATCACATCGAAAAATTATTTTTTTACAGGCTCACGACCCAAATGTGATGGAAAGTGGTTACCATTGCCTTTGAACACTAGAGGTGTTGACAATGTGCTGCCAGCCTCGAAGGGAAAATGTAATAATAATAATCGGCAGACCAACACACACATTTTATATCCCCAAATAAAGCAAGTTCTGCTTAATAATAATAATAACAGCCCATAAACGTCCCACAACTGGGTTCGAACCTCCCACCATAGGGGAACGGAGAGTATACCTGCCATGCTTGTCTAATGCGGCTTGGCAAGTTTGACACTTCAGTTATCTCCATGTGCAAGATTCATCACGATGTTTTCCTTCACCGTTGTTGCCACGTGGTAATTGTAACAATATGTATATTAGGTCAGAAAGCTGCCTAAGTGGTGCATGCGTTCCGGCCAGGATTTGAACCCGCGCCCTTTGAATTTGGGACGCGTGCGCGACTCATTACGCTACCACGACTTGTTATGTTTGGATTATGGGTAATATACAACGTACCACTCGGGGGTCCGATCCCAGACTTACTACATACAGTCAATAAATAAATATAATAACGGAAAATTCGTTTACGAAATTTACCATACCAGGAATCGATCCCGGAGTCTCTGCGCTGTAGTAAGATCGGCAGGCAAAAGCTTCTTAGCCAGAACAGAGGCCTATATTAATAATGATTTTTTTTGTTGATATTTTAAATTCTATTATCCATCTCTTTTTTCTTTTAGCATATACCAATTACTTGGGGTCGGAATATATGTCTTTTCCTTCCACACTCCTCTACTCTGACATACATCTTCTGTCACACCACATATCATCATATCATTCTTCACACAATCCATACATCTTTTTTTCGTGTACCTTTAAATTTGTATCCATCTGTCTTGTAGTTTAACATTATTTTTTAACCGACTTGAAAAAAGGAGGAGGTTCTCAATTCGTCGGGATCTTTTTTTTTGTCTTTGCTTTTTTATGTATGTTCTCGGAGTAATCACTCCGAGATATATGATCCGATTTACGTGATTCTATTTTTGTTCGATGCGGAATAGCTACCAATTGGTCCCCTAAAAAAATTACATAGTTTGGCCCAGTAGTCTGAGAGACTTTAAGATGTTTTAGATAATATATATTAATAATAATAGCTTTAGAAATAAGTTATTTTATACTTTTTAGTTTTTTAAGTCGGTTTTTTTAAACGAAGTTTGTATTTTTTATGTCACGTGACTTTCATCCCTCCTCCTTATATGCCCATACCAACTTAATCTTCTTCCTATTAATTTTTCAGTCAGCTTTCTATTCTATATTATATAAAAAAAATATAATAACTGTAGTTATAAATAATCAGATATCATCCTGCTTACAAGGAGGAATAATAAATTACTGACAACCCTGTGTAAATGTAACCGATCAATCTGCGCGCGCGCCGGGCGGTAAATTAGTGTTGCCAACAAAAACCGATAGCCTCTACGCAATGTCGTAAGGAACAGTACAATGTCGGACTGTTCTTTTTGTTCCATTTAAAATTAATTGCACAGATTGGGGTTTGGGTTAGGATTGCATTATCAACATCTAAAGTTGTATTCAAAAGTATGCCTCATTTTCAGCAAACAGGGTTCGCACTCGGCATATTGCTATGCCGGAATTATAAACGACACAACGCTGATATTCAGTGCACACCTTCCTTTTGGCGTGAGACCAAAAACGACCCAATTTTGCCAAATAAAAAAAATGATTAAACTAATTCTACTTGTGTAATATTTGATTAGTAAAACAAATAAATAAATTTTAAGAAAACATAAAAAATACTTTGTTTCTTCAAAAATTAAAATAAATACTCGAGTAATAACTTGTATCGAATCATCTATTCGAATACAATTCGATAGAGTGCTTCGCGAGCTATGATCTTATTTCACGAGTATTACCACATTCTGTGTGCCACGTCACTGACATGAGGTAACAAATGACATTCTACTGCATAACCTACAAATATTTAATGTGTTTTTTACCATAAATATATGACGTGTTTAATATATTTTAGTTTCCCCCTCTATATACTATATAGACCTCTATATACTATATAGACCTCTATATACTATATAGACCTCTATATATAGGTACTCTATATACTGTGTTTACTTCATAGTTTAATTTGAATCGTTCTTAATTCAAGCTGTTGTATGTTCCCAGTAAAAATATACGCTTCTAACTTTTCTAATAAAAAAATGATAATTTGGAAGGCACTTCAAGATCGCTATATATAAATAAAAATGTTCTTTTGTTTTTGGCAATATTGAAAACATAGGTACCTTATAAATATGTGCCTTCACACGCGAAATTAGGTATCTGGGATCGGCTCCATCTCTTGATATTACGTATAATATAAGCCTAATTTGCTTAGTTTAGGCATATACAATGTGTGGTATTTGTCTAATTTAAAAAAGCTGCAGCATACTAAAATGTTCAATCGCATGTTATTCTTCTATCTAGAACCTTCGTTTGCCATTTAGGAAAACCCATAATACGAATATTATTGTTCCCTATTACCTTATGCGCTTTGTGTTGTCTAGACGTACAATGGAAATATAAGAAAGCATGACTTGTATGTAGCTTGTATCCTGCCTATGTTGCCATGACGACTGACAATGCGCCCGCGGCGTCTTTGATCCATACGCATAGGCAAGCCACTAAATAACGCCAGTAAGGTAACATTGGCAGATATTGGTCAGCCTTCTACGGGATTTGTAAGGCTGTTCACAACACTCGATTCTCTATGATTTAAACAGATTTATGACAATAGGTACAAGATACTTTTAATTGCTTAAACTTCGGAATCACTGCACGTGACACGCTTAGCGGCAAAGGTTACTTTAGAAGTTTAGATGACTCATCGCTAATATATCTATAGTATATTACTGCAATATTATATTCAAATATTTTTTTGCTAATCGTTTTAAGGAGACTGGCTAATAGTGGAAAAGAAAGGTCTAGCCATGCTGCCTCTGCCAGATCCCGGTGGCTTGACGTTGTGTTGTGAAGAATGATATGTGAACCAATGGTCTCTAAACGGCGGATGCTGAAGACCGCGTGAAGTGGAGTAAAAAAAGAAGGAAAGCGGACCCTGGGTGTAGTAGTGAACCCTCCGAATGCAATCGGGATTTTACGCTCGGGTGGTGGTGAAGAATATTGATGCAATATTATATTCAAATATCAGGATAAGATTTTTGAAGTTATAGTTCTTTAGGCGCGTTAGGGAAAAATGTAGAGAGTAAAATTTTACGATGCGCGCGCACACCGTCACACGAAAAAGCAACACCATGAAGTAAGCTATAGTCAACCGGCACCCTGAAGTTAGCTATAGTCAACATTTTAGTTTGTCAGGATGGCCGAGGTAGTATGGTCGAAATTCGACCGTAATAATTAATGTCAAAGACTATATACTATATACTTCTATAATCACATATTTCGCCCACGCTACACTGTTAATTTGACTTGAACAATAAACAAATTAGTGTTATGCGTGTGTGTGTCACATACATGGTAGTGTGTGTAATGTTTATTGATTTAATGTATTTTTTATGCCCAATTATATAAATTATAAGTGTGCGAAATTTCATACTCCTTCGTCCGCCCAATATTCGAAAAAAGGGGTACAAAGGTTTTGCTTCGCCTATTAATAATATATAGATACTAGTGATATACTTGATGTAATGATTCATGATCATGCAACAACGGAGTTGGCCTTAAAACATTTCTATAAAAGACAAATGCCCAATATAGGAAAATAATATTGGCTCCTAGAGGCTACTTCGACTCCGAACAATGAGTCCTCTCAAATTTACCTAAATTAGGTGTTCTAAATGTGGACACGCCGTGTTATACATTACAGCAGAATTTCGCTGCGGATTTATGAATAGATAACAATCTTCCTACAAATGTATGAATCAGAGATTTCTTTGTTAGGGTTTCGTACATGTCATCACTACATAGTATAAAACAAAGTCGCCTTTTCTGTCCCTATGTGCGCTTAAATCTTTAAAACTACCCAACGAACTTGATGTGGTTTTTTCCAATAGATAGAGTGATTCAAGAGGAAGGTTTATATGTATAATACATGCATCATATACTAAGGCAACATTGCTAATTTTAGAGGTTTCTATGTAGTGATGCCCGTGCGAAGCCGGGGCGGGTCGCTAGTTTTAGCTAAAATAGAATCCCAAAAAGCGGTTTTTCTTTGCTTTTAAAGTGAAAATTCTTCAAAATCGTTATGATTAGAAAGTCGATGAAACGAAAAAGTAACATTAAAAAGAGATATTTAATCATTTAAACACTATACTCATAAAAGTTGGAAATATTTTGAAGTTTTGAAGTCCATAAATCAAATTGAAACTAGAGCATTTGTTTCTTATTCTAGTTATCATACGCCTCTCGTGTTATTTATTCAAAGTCAAAATATGAATTTGAATAATATGTGTTATAATTCATCTTAAATATGTCAAATATGAAATGTAATATTTTGTATTAAAATACAAAAAATGTAAAATAGTATAAAAATAATAAACCTTATAATCTTCCTAATTCTCTTGATACTCCATATCTATTATTACAATTTTATTCATCTCATTCTTTCGTAGTCTATTTTTCTGATGATTCACTTCTGCCGTATGTAAATTGCACACACGCTTTTTTAAATATATTAAAATCATTTTCGAGTATTTCATTCATATTTCATCATTTTCGAGTTCATTAGCGCTGAACAAGCATGCTTTGAGCTAAACAAAGAAACATTACAATTAAATAGAAGCTTGTAAAAAGAACAACACAAGAAAAACAAACACAGTGACTTTCACACTTTTCTGTTAGTATGGATCTAGCTACATCACTATCTTATAATAGGACACATGAATAATTATGTGTCGCCATGTTTGCGTTGACACGTTTTTGTGGTCGTGATAGATGGTGAAAGAATGCCATAATTGCCGGCCAACAAGTGCTAGAATCATTACAATTTCTGAAATAGATTGCGTCTTGTTTTGCCTCCCTTAAGAGACCCGTTACACAATCAATCTAGAATCAATGATCCACTTTGTATCAAACACTTGTTTATGACTGATGGGACCATACATAGAATCTGACATTTAATTTTCTCGTAAATGTTTCTTACTTATGACCAGGTCCGTTTTTACCCGGTGCAAGGGCTGCAGAGACCTAAGGGCATAAGCCAACTTGACTTGATAAGTTTTTCGAGATTTCGACTGACGACACTCAAAATGACTATTTAAGGCTTGTAGTAATGCCCACGTCCTTGAAGATTTTTCGGACGATGGCGAGGATTTCATAAACGCGGTTGTTTTTCAGATGTATAATTATTTTACTGTGAATAAAACAAAATAGTATTTAAAAATATAAGAAATTTATAAATAAACAAATACAATAACAGAAAACTTTACTTATTTGTATTGTATTCTACCCATAGTCCCTCAAGACTACTGAGCCTAGATCACAGTCTTCTATGGGTAAAGTGCCCTATAAAATATAATAAAACTAAAATATTTATCATTTTTATAAAGATGTAGATTTTTATCCTGTTCTGATAAAAATGGAGTGTGAAATGATTTCTTGTCATTAATTTGGAGGTGATTTTGTGATTTTTTTTCTTAATTAAAAATAACTATAGCTAAATTACGAAAAAACTACGTTACGGCTCATATCGTGAAGATTTAAGGTGTTTTTTTTGGTAAATTATTGATCCAAAATAACCAACATAAGGATGTTTCGCCCGCACCACCCCACCTTTGACTTTTGGCGGCAACAGAGACCTTAAGTACATTTTTATAAATCAACTCTCAGTTAAACTATCGATACCAATGTGTAGTACCTTTAACTGAGATTATCCATATAGACTACATCTTCCTGCCTTTCATCTACATGTATAAATCCAGTAGTTCCTGAGAAAAATGACTATGACATGTATGTCCGAGTTCTCTTTTTGCTCAAATTGATTGGGAAACCTTAGAAACATAACACAAAAATTGAATGTTAATTTTTAATTTTTTAATTTTAATTTTCGCACACCGGCGCCCAATATTTTTAAGCCGACCCAGCATATGACAATCAATGTAAATTAATGAAGTAGTAAGAATAACTACCAAATGTAAAGATAACATCATGGTTTAACTAGAGAAACGTAAATAGGAAACAACAAGCATCGTAATGATTCGCAACACTTGTTACGAGAATATTTTATCAACTGATTATATACTGTAATAGTTTTTTTAAGCAAAGCAAGAGTTGCAACTCATATTTCCTACGTATCTAATTAAGATGTTAGCGTTAAAAACATTTCGATAGGATTAATCTGTTGTATGTCGTTTTACATATTATATATTCTACATCAATTTTCTTGACTAACCCTTTAATCTAAAGTCAAAATGTTATAACTCGTATCTTAACGTCTGGGCGAGTCCCAGCTCAAGTATTGGCATCAGAGAAAGTCTGTATGATTGATATGTCCAACCTCGCTTTATGTATTCTGCATAAATTTTCTTGACTAACCCTTAAATCGAAGCGCTACCGATGTTTAAAACACCGACTAGAAAATATTATCTGTCGTTGGAATATGATGATATTTAAACATGAATGAATGAATGAATGAATGAATGAATGAATGAATGAATGAATATGCTTTATTGTGTTTTAAAGATACAGTTAACAGAAACAGAATTTTACAATACAATAGGCGGTCTTATCGCTATTAGCGATTTCTTCCAGACAACCTTTGGATGGACAAAAAAATTGATAAGAACAGGGGTATGTTGCATTATTCTCACTATCGAATCAGTATCTTATAAATATACATGTCTTATAAATACATACATGATATAATATACATACATTAATAAAAATATAAATATTATACTAACACGATATATGTAAATAAAATATTATAAAATACACTTACATAAATAAATATAAGATAAGAAAAATATGACAATGACTGCTGCATCTTTAATTTGAGCTATTTGAGCTATAATAATCCTTCACAAGTTTATTGAAAATGGGCAGTGATTTGGCTAGCTTTATATTAACAGGCAGCGCGTTCCAAAGACGAACTGAACATATGATATATTAATCTATAAACTTTTATATATTTTGTAGATATGTATTCGTTTTATGTTTACGTACAATGCGTGTGTCTGTCTGCTGTCTTTATCTATATTTGATACGTGAAGCAAAAGCAAAGCAAAAGCTTTCTACCCCCTTTTTACAAAAAATGTAAATATTATGAAATTTCATACACTTATTGTTTTTAGTGCAGAATTATATCAAATATTAAAAAGATTATGCATAAAAATACATTAAATAATACAATAAAAATATTACACACACTACCATGTATTTGACGCACATGCATATGTACTCTTGTTTATTATTAAAATCAAATTAACAGTGTAGCATTGGCAAAATATAAGTATATTTTTTGGCAACAGAACCATAATAATGTTGAAAATTATCATTTAAATTAATCATTATGGTCGATTTTCGACCACAAGCGACCACTATAATCACAGATTTCTCCAAGGCTATACACTATTAATTTGACTCTAACAATAAACAAAAGAGTATATATGCGTGTGTGTCAAACATTTGGTAGTATGTGTTTTTTTTAAAGAGATTCAATGTATTTTTATGCATAATTTATAAAAAATATTAGCATTCTGCACTCCTTCTCTATATAAAGTATAAGTTTACGAAATTTCATAATCCGTCCACGCAATTTTCCTAAAAAGGGGTACAAAGTTTTTGCTTCACGTATTAATATAGTGATTCATCTGTATAACATTGCTTGGTAATTTTACACCACACATTTGATACTAACCTGTGTATTATGAGCGTGTAATGTGCCTCCGACATTAACATGGGCATGACTTAATAGGCATGGGAAGGCCAAGAGTAAATAGATGAAGAATGTAATATGAGTAGCCAGTTTATAATAATGCAATTACCTTTTTTCATATATTGTGTAAATTTATTCAGAGTGCTCACTGAATGCTAGCTATATTTCGCTGTGAAGTCATAGTTGTATTGTTTTTTACATAATAATAATATAAGTGCGGCAGGTTAAAGGCTAAAGAACCCACGTCTAACTCCAACAACCTGTGTTTGAATCTAGGTCGAGAAATGTGCTTGGGCAGTCTTTGTAAGCTAATTTGCATATCATGACAATGGTCTTGGTGGAAAAACAACACTGGACATTAAATGGTGAACCTTGTTCAATCTTAGAATATCATAAACCTAGTGGCTAGCTTGCTTTTTATTAAATTGTAAGTTAAAAATATATATAATGTTGTTAAATTCTTGTTTGAAGTTGTATCTGAATCGATTTTGATAATTCTTTTTGCGTTGGAGTCTTATTTAAATTGCTGTTTTTGTTAATACAATTCGGTGTATCTTGAAAATTTGTTGTTTTTCATATTTTACTTGGCACTGACTTCCAGATGTTGTAGAAAATATTTATTTTATGCTTTTTACTTAGTACTCTTGAAGTCTTTTTGCTTGGCAAATTTTATAAGTTACCTTTGAAATCTCTTTTTTGCAAGAATTTTTTTTGGTTACTCTTGAAGTCAGTTTCTTTTTTGCTAGAATAATTTGATAATGTATCAGCTGTTATTACCCTATTAAATGTGCCCGTTAGTTTATAACTCTCTTGCCTGAAGGGACAGACCATAAAGCGTTCACCGATGCTTTATGCAAAATTAATTGATAAACGCTTAGATGTTTCAAATGTATCATTTGCAATAGTCAGCAAGTTATGGTATCAAGTTGTAAATTCTCTATAATTAGGTTAATCTGTATTCGAGTGCCTAGGGCTAGGTCAGCCCGCTATATTACTCGAAATAACAATTCGTTCATTTTCCCCTTACATTACAATTATAATATAAATATTAACAGCCCATAATGTCCCACTACTGGGCTCGCGCTTCCAGGCAAAGAGGGCGTAATAATTAAGCGTGGGCGATGTGGGCCATCATCTACCACCTCGCCCTCTTAAAGGCCTTGCACCTCGAAGACACATTTTTTTGTCGCGTTTAAAATATCGAAATATTTTATTCGTAATAAAACAATGATCCTTACTCATACTATGGAAAAACTATAATTATTCTTCGTTTAATAAGGCTAGCGACGTTCGCAGTAACTGTTATGGGGAACCACCTCCGGTCAGTGCCAGTAGCTTTTTTTTTGCGTTACTAGAGTGTACCATTGGCTGGGCGTACATCCCCATTACCTAGAGCCGCTTCGCTCTTGTAAGCAATGGGTCTCCAGAACGTTTCTCTTGTGCACTGTGGGATTGAGCTCCCAGTCGTGGTTTTCCCATAGCACTACAATATGTTTTTTTTAAAGAGTGTCGAGGCCGGCAGCGCGTTAATTACTTCTCTGATGTTGTAAACATCCATGGGCGACCGTAATTGTTTGCTGTACTCCAGCTATAAAAAAAGGATCGCAAAACGCATGTTGCCTACATGAAATGTAGGTCTTGGCTAACAGTGGCCTCCGGCTTACCCAAGACGAACTGGTGGGCTTACACACAGGTTATCTCTTGGTGCAGGTTTCATCACCATGCCTTTCTTTCATCGTCAGCATGTGGTGATTGTATCAAGATGCACATTAAATTAGAAAACTTCCGAAGTGGTGCACGCATCCCAGTCAGAATTCAAATCTACGTCTCTTTTGAAATGCAAGTTTGAAAGTCGAGAGTGCTACACACCAAGTTACCTGGGCATCCCTACATAGTACACAGAAATCTACTCGTTCAATAATTAATTTCGTCAAAGCAATACCAAACACAAATAAATAAGTTATGGATTACCAAAATCGATTTATGTCAATGAATTTCAACAATTAATAATATGACAACTCTTTACACGACACGATTAATTTATCCCTATTAATATTATAAATGCGATGAAAGTAACTCTGTCTGTCTGTCTGTTCCGTTTTCACGTAAAAACGACTAGACCGATTTGGCTGAAACTCAATATATATATGTTTTCGATGCCGAGAATGAACATAGGTTACTTTTTATACCGAAAAATGGGATAGCTTCCGGGATAAAAATATATTTGTCTTTCTGTTTGTTATGCTTTTACGGAAGAATGTCGGTCACTGTGGCCTTTTGGTCATTTAGACCATTTTGGCCTTTTGGTCAAGTTTTGTAATTTATGTTGTTTACAGATAGACGGGGGATGGTATAGTTAGCGATATAAAATGAAGTGAATCTTCCGTGGGCAAATACATAAAAATGTAATATAATATAACCTGTAGCGCTTGCTCTATAAAGAAGAGACACGCACTAGAGGTTAACCCGCGGCACAGCCGCGGCGTAAACTCTAGTTCATAATAACTATACCCAGTTCAACAACAACAAAAACTATTATAAAAAAAATATCAATATGAATAAAGAAATAAAGAAATTTTACAATCTTCTCAAAAATCTCATCTCAAAAACCTTTTTACTCCTGGACCCCAGAATATATGAAAGCTTATTAGCAAAGGAGACCGTCCTGTGCTGATTTTCTTTATTTTGTGTTTTTGTAACAACTAAATTAGCCAAGATGACACAAGGCTTTTATTTAGCGAATTCTTACCAAGGTGATGTTCCTCAGTATAATCACGTAGCCTTCTAGGCATACAGTTATTTAAATGCTGTTACTGTAAGTATGTACAAGATATTCAATGCAATTTAATTAAATAATAAATGTCTTCATATAAATCAATTCTGAAACAATTACCGTACAATATATTCTATTCCTTGTCTACGTTTAAGGGCAGTCTCACACCACGTTTTAGGCATAATGGTGGTCCAAATCAAATGCAAAATAAAGCACAATGGAGGCTACCATTTAGTTAGAGTGCAGGAGTCGTAAACAATTGGTTAGAATCTTATGTAACGATGCGCAAAAACTTAAATGCATATTAGATTTCATTTTGACTATGTAGTGTCTAATATTAGGTGTGATCCTGATCCAACGTGCACCTGTTTATCGTAAAAAAATAACAAATTAGTTAGCTTGCCTGGATGACATTGTTTTAAGCGATAAGCCGCCTATTGTTTTTACCATGACTATATTTTAATTGTGCATTTGGTGACCAATAAAGTGTTATCTATTCTATTCAAATCAGGAATTAAAATGAATATATTAAATACTATTTGAGTTAGAATGATGAAATCAGTATTTTATTTGTATGAAACATTGTTACAGTAGGTCTTGTTTACATAATTAAGTACAGTCATATTTCACCATGTACACAACATTTGTACTTATTTAAATTATTCTAACATTATTTATATAATTGAAATGCCAGTAGTATTAATTATACTTCGTTAACAATAGAGTTTGCTTAGGTAGAATAAATAACCTATCTAAAGTTTTAGAAAGAAGAGGATAATATAGTATTTAACATGGTAATATGGATCTGTAACGTATACTTAATATATTTATAACGAATTTATGATATTTTATTAAAGTTGGAGAAACAACTCGGAAAATAGAATACGATATGTTTACACATGTTTATGATACACATGTTTTACTTGTAATAGTAGCAGAACCATCGTATATTCATTGAATTGGAGTAGAAGTAGTAGCAGAGTAGATGAGTGATATGTTGACCACCCCTGCAACGCCCGGGCATATTTAAACGCATGCCGTGGTGGTCCGACACTATATAAGACCGCCGTTGTTATAAGGTGGAGTAATGCGGCGATTTCAACTTAAATTGAAATGTATTACCACTAGTCAAGAATGCATTGTGGCTATTATAATGTGTACAGAGAGGAAAGAGAATTTGAATCGAACAATGTGTAACTGTACAGTCTGTAAAAACAGTTGGAATTGAATCTATCAATTTCAATAACCAATTATCATTTTTTTCTTCCAAAATTGATTAAACTATAGGCATTTCCTGAAAGTATTTTTAATTTTTTTTTAATTTATTACGTTGTAAATATATCTATCTGTCTGTAATGTAAAACACCTATAATTTTAAATAAAAAGTTAACAAATACGGGGCGCACATGCGGCGAGTGTGGCATTATAAAGATATGATAGATACCTATACACCTATATATTTTCGCACAAACAGCTACATTCGTCCGATTTCGGAGCAGCTCGTCGTCCATATTTTGCAATATCTGACATACCTCGAACCGCTACGAGAGCTCGCGGGTCACTGTGACCACTACACGTCTCCGCTCGCCGCGCCCGCCTAAGGCCCCCGCCACCGCGCAAGGTAGGCAAAGTGGGAGGTGTTGGTTTATTTTCGTTACGCAAATTCTTCCTTCGGTTGCCGCGCTCAAAGCCCGCGATAAAAGCTATACAATAGCTTAAAAAAATCATTAAGAGGCTTAATTATATATTGTATAATTTGATTAATTGTACAGGCCTTTATAGTACAAAAGAATAATTTACCTCCGTTATATGTACGAGAGATGACCTCGTATCTTATTTTTAGTTTGATCATTTTTTTATGTTTATTTCTTACCTCTAATTAACAAAATTATTAGAGCTTTATATTCGTGTAAGAATGGAGAAAGAATATTAACTCATGCAGCCGGATACCTTGTCGTAAGAGGCGACAAAACAAATCACAATCAGGTGGCAGGGCATATGTCCGTTTGGATGGCTACCGTTCTTATTTTAGAACAAGCCGCTGTTACACCCTAAGTTCTGTTTCGGCATTAGTAGCTAGGTTCCAGACTCCTCTTTAAGGCAGGAAAGACATAGTACAGTTCTACGCAAATTATAACTTCGATCGTTAGTTCTCATTTACACAGATAACTGCAGACCGGTTATAATCTGTATTGAACTTTATTCGCAAGCGGAAATCGCAGTGTTGCTTGCTATGCATTCTTAGCTCTGTTCCGCTTACACATGTTTCCCGCGCTATTAAAGTTGGTCTACTGCGCAGGTAAGTACTTCGGGAGGAATCATCAGTTGTGTAAAACTGTAGCACCGTTGGTGTTGCAAAGTCTATAGGTGACGGTAAGAACTTCACATCAAGTGGATCCTTAGCCTGTCTGCTGTACTCCAGCAATACATGAAGCTAAATTAGCTTTAATTTTTTTTTGTTTTTTTATATTATATTAATTTTGCATCTTGGCATTTTCACCACTCTTTGTCACCTTTTAGTTTGCATTTTTTTGTCACCTTTCTGTTTAGTTAAGGAAATAAGTAGGAGTTATAGTATTTAACTCCGTATTTATTTGACTTTTAATTATATGGCTTCTTGCTAATAATTTGGTAATCATAGATGAGTGCGCAGTAGACGCCTTTTCATACAAAATCAGGTATAAGCAATACCCGTCAACAACTAGAAGCCATAGAAGTTTGTTAGCCAATATACCAAATTTAATGAATAATGTATGAAGTTTCAAAGAACTAACCTAACACCTCCAATAGTTTAAAAAGTCGTATAGTTCAAAGAACTTTAATAAAAAGAACATAATAATAATAAGTAAGTAACAGAAACGCTTAAGTACTAAAAAGTGTTTCCAACTTCAAGTTTGTTTTACTTTACTCCCAATAATGGTTTCTTAACGCATTATTTATTCAATAAAAGTGAATATTATAGACATTTTCGTATCTCACAGCTTAAAATATACATTTAACGTCCAAATATGGGATCGTAGACACCTTCATACAAATGACATAATCAAGAGTGCTTGGCACTTAGAGAAACTATTGACTTCTGTTAAGTGAGGTACATGTCGTTTGATACATTTATATAAACGTTTTACGAGATTGAACGTATCTGTATGAATACTACCTAATACAGTTTGAATGTAAGGTTGCTTAACTTTTTAGTTGTTGTATGTTTATTTATTGCTTCTTAATCTACTACGAAAGGACAATATAGACGAGCCAACTATGTTTTACCAAAGGGCATATTGTAATGAATTACCAATGTTTTTTGGGAGATCTCAATAGAATCACGGTGAGCAGAACGGTACCTAATTAAGGAAATTTTTTACTTCGTGCCTGAACGGCTGAAAGTACCTGAAAGGTGATTAAGATTCAGCTAATTAAAGCTCTTAGGAGCAAATAAAATTAATATAATTATTTATTATATATGTATAATATATACATTATTATTTTGCCACGTGGTAGGGTATTTTCCCGACTGGATGGCGACCAACCCTGGTCTAGAGTATGCGGCCATAACAACTTTGTGTTGTGTTCCGGCATTAGTGACCAGGTTTCAGTCTCCCTTAAGAGAGCCGCAGCGCATCTGTAGTACCTTTGGTGTTAGAAATGTTTATAGGCGATGGTAGCCACTTTCCCTCAAGTGGGCCGTCTGCCTGTCTGCTGAACTCCTGCAATAAAAAAAATGCGCTGCTGCTCTCTTAAGGTAGATGGCCTGGCCACTAATGTCGGAACACAACTCAAGGTTGTTATGGCGGCATATTTTTGACCAGGGGTGGTTGCCATCGAGTCGGGCAAACGCCCTACCACCTGGCTGTGGGTTGTTTTGTCGCCTCTTACGACAGGCCGCCGGGCCGCAGGAAATTGTATTCTTTCTCCGTTCCTGCACAGATAAATAAAAATTATCCCTTTTAATAACAAAGACCGAACAATAAAGCATGAAACATACTAGTAACACTGGTTGAACAATTTTCTTGTTTTAAGATTCGCGTAAAACTGTAGTGATCTGAACCGATTAATTTAACAAAGTTGTCAAATGGTCGTTTGTACGTTTTTCCCGAGTTTCTTTGTAGATAAAGTTGTTCGCTTTATTCTATAGGTGATAAATCGTTGATTACGACCACAAAAAGTAATAATTTATTCATATACCGAGCGTTGTTCTTGGGCGGTTTTTCTGCTTTTATAATGATTCCGGCTTGATGGAGCGATGGCCTGGTTATAACGTGTTATTTATATTAACAGCCATCAACAGCACTCACTACAACATTCTGGTCCTGAGTTCGATTTTTGGTATACTTTTAACCGAATTCAAAAAAGAATGGGAGGATATCGACAATTTGCCATGTGTATAGGCGTATAAAATATATTTATATATTATCTGTTCAGCCATGACTTTTTGTTTCTGAACCCATTTTGATCCTTCTTTTTGCGTTGGATTCAGAATTGCTTATATAAATTTCATTGTTATTGGATACCATATGTATCCATTATATATATAATATTAAGCTTATTTATTACACAAAGCGATTACACTAAGTCACAAAATCCCTTTAATAATATATTTATATTTTAACGTATGGACAGCGTTGTGGGCTGCATTATTACTTAATATTTTAAGTTGTAGCTCTGTATTCAAATTGTATAATATAGCTTTTTCTTGTTCCAATAAAATAAAATATACAAAAAATAAAATGTAATATAAAAGAGGAAAATAAAAAAAATCTAGCAAAAAAAAATCAACTCCAGCAATAACTTAAAAAATAAATATTTTGTACAAACCATAAAAAGGTTTATATTTAGCAAAATTGTTTTTGTTTTATTTGGCACTGACTTCAAAATGTAGAAAGTATTTGTTTTTCGTTTCAATTTGAAGCCAGTTTTGTTTCTGTTATCATCATATTGTCAGCTGGGTCGTCAACCTTCCTGTTTTATAGTACAAAAAAAACCTGAATCCTAAAACCATCCCGCTACATTCATAAAAAGACATACCGGACTGGTCCGGCAAGGCCGCGCGTGCTTTGCGTAGGCGCGATTTAGCGTACAATAAATTACGGACATATATCGGCCATTGCCGATAACCTACGAGCCCCATAAGCTCGGTTAGTCTAATAGGCATTAGCTTTAGTGGGAAATTGTGCTGTTATATTACAATATCTAGTGTTTGCATAAATAAATTCTATTCTACGTGCAGTAACGGAAAAATAATACTAAAACCTGCGGCCAGGCGACATGTCGTAAGATGCGACAAAACAATCCACAGCCAGTTGGTAGGGCTATATCCCGACTGGATGGCTACCACCCATGGTCTAGAGTATGCTGCCATAACAATTTTGAGTTGTGTTCCGGCATTAGTGGCCAGGTTCCAGTTTCTCCTTCAGCAGCAGATTGGAAACACATCTGGTATGGCTAATGTCCATAGGCGACAGCAACCACTTCCCTTCACAGTTAAGCCCCCAGCCTGTCTGCTGTGCTTGAGCAGTTAAAAAATACAACTAAACACGTTTCTGATGGAGAAATTTCTGGACATATAGAATATAGCACTCTACATGATATTATAGTCATTAAAGAATAACAGGAGGACTGACAATCCCTCAGTATCTTTCCAATGTACTCATTGCCCTCAGTAAAAAACGTAATTTTGTTAAACTCCTATGAGTAGAGACAATATGGCGTCACAGCTGACTGGCCTCTTGATTTTTGCCTTTTTTTAAACCAAACTAGTCAACAGTTAAAAGATTTTTAATATTTAAATATAGTCAAAATTAAGTTAATCAATCTCCACAGATGTAACATACCTAAATGCTATATTATGCATTGTATATACTTATCATTTATATTGCGATGAATGTGTGGTGTCACGATAAAGACAAGAAAGACGCGTCAGGAACTTCCGCATCCGCCGCAGTCTTCATGTGCGTGACATAGCAGATAAACAGCAAGAGAGTCGCTTACGCTGGTACGGCCACATCTTACGAACACCGTCTAATTATGTAGGGAATAAATGTCTAGCCATGGCGCCTCCGTCAGGTCCTGGTTGAAGGGGAAGGCTCAATAAATGGCTTGACGTTGTGAAGGCTGATGGTATGTACGTACTAATGGTCTCAAAACGGGGGATGCTGACGTCTGCGTGAAGTGGAGTAGAAAAAGTGGGAATGCAGACCCTGTGCGTCGGAGAGAAAGCTCCGAACACAACCGGGATTCAACGCCAGGATGATAATGATGATACTTAGCATTTATCATTACTTACAGACAACACCATCGTCAATATAAAAAAATATCTATCTCTGCAAAGAGTTGATTGGAAGAGACCGCTTTTTAGCATTGTACTATATTTTATACTTTTCAACTTTCATTTGTTTATGCTATGGTGTACAATAGTTATCTGTATATCTGTTTAGATTATGAAAAATCTATACTAGCGCCATCTAGCGAACAAGGTGAAACTACCCACCAAGGCATTACCAAGACTACCTAATATATACCTCTCTAATTGATATGTGTTACGTCTCTTATCATACATACATACATACATAACTTTACGCCAGGTCCCTTGCGGGGTAGGCACGAACAACAGAGCACCATTTAGGCTTATTCTTACACACCTCACTTGCTTCTTTGACATTCATAGTTCTTCTCATGCACGCTCGACTGTTCTTAAGGCTCCTGACATTAGTATTATATTATTATATATACATCACATTAGTCTCTTATCAGTAAGGATTATAGTCGCACTAGCCAGGACTTAACCGACATCATTTGCCACATGAGTTCAAGACGTGAGTGCATTAGCCACTAAGCTACGTGGGTAACAGACAAGATTATAATGTATGCATGTGTCACAAAAAACCCAACAAAGCATGTCCGGTTCAATTACCCGCAAGGAGCACTTAGCTTATAAATAAATCTCTCTTTAATCTCCCCCTAAGGGAACAAGGCGTGAAGTTAAGCATAAATTTCAATAACAAAACGAATCCGACAATTAAAGATCAGAAGCACCGCGCAATGCTAATGTCATTGTTAACAAAGTTTTAATCACAGTGCAAGATTTATGCAAGCCCGGATGGCGTGTGTTAAGGCATTTTTCCACTCCAAAGCAGAGTGAAAGCTAAAATACTAGTTATAAATTCTAATGTTGTATACTTTAGCAAGCATATTTACGGTACCGTGCTATTGAATTTCAGCTTGTAATCCTTCAGCTAATTAAATTTTAAATACAAAAACACGAGCAACTGCGTGATAGACTACGAGTTAAACACCGGTAACGCTAGCTAATGGAAAGTCCATGAGTTGGGCCGCCAGCCTGTTTGCCAACTTCACGATAAATAAATTTATATTCTCTATTCTTATTGCCTATTTCATTACTTCAGTAAAATATTCAGTGCATATTTGGTCGTAATATTTTATTATCACGCCAGTATTATGTTTATTTTTATTTATAAATTATAGTTTTAAGATGCTCTGCATTTACTAGGCACACAGTCTGACTGTGTATTTCGTTATAACTCTTGCATTTTGCGGAATATAATCCCCGTCTTTGAGACAATGTTTTTTTTAATGCCAAATGCTGACAAAGAGACAGCCGGCCGGCCCCCTGTTTACCGCCGTTTATGGACGTATGCGTAATCAACTTGTTGCCGGTATCGAAGAAATTTTATAACGCGCTTCTTAAATTATCCCATGTCGTAGCGCAGAGGGAAAGCGGTGTCGGGAAGTTCCTTCAAAGTCGTTATTGTACGCGGAATAAACGTTTTAAAGAACTTTTGCGTAGTTAAGCTTGGCAGCTCAAGAAAGTGAGCGTGAACATCCCGCCGATGGCAAGCGATGCGGTGGTGAAAATGCGACATTGGCACCAAATCGAACAGTTCCTCGGAATACTCCCCATTGTACAATACGCAGACAGTCGCAAAATCTATAGGTTGAGTGATTCTAAACCATCTGTCAGTAAAGGATCGTCAACAATACAAACGACGCTACGTTGAATAGAGTCGATGGGGATCATTCTGGTAAGCAGGTGTTCTGGCCCATAGATATATAGCAACGTATAGATTTTCACAAAAATCGACCCATATTAAACGATAAAAACAGAGAGATAAACTCACTTCTTAATATAGACCTATATTTTAGACTACTTGTATCCACCACTTCATTCTTATTTGGAGTTGCACTCATTCATATATTCTGAATTCTATAAAATGTCGCATTAACAAAATCTTGTTTTAATCACTAAAGTTTTTATTTTAAACAGAGAGACGGACTATCACAGAGACTGACAGACAGATAGCCCTTTATTGATATATCTATAGATATAGATGTTTGTTCTCTTTATAAGCAATGATTTCAAACTGTGATATAGCTCAGTCTACTGTGTTACATGTTTATAGCCACGCTTTTGGTGTACAGACCACTTGCCTGTATGAGTAAGTACATGCCAGAGGCACTTGTCGCCCCATGATTAAGAGCAGCCGGTTCAGTTCCCGTCTCAAGACATCTGAATAGGCCAAATATGGACATGTGAAGGTTTGTTATATTTTACAGTGTTGTTCAAGTTTATCTTAGCAAATTTAGTGCGGGGCGCAGATTCCTTGATGGAGTTAGCTTGGGACTATAATGGCCTTACTCATAATCGTTTGTTAAATTTTAAGAATCTGCTCAGCAACTGATTAACGAAAATCTTACCCATAAACTTTTTTTAAGGATAAGAGGTGGTGGTAAAGTAAGTCATAAATAACTGTCAAAAATAATCAATATCGAGAGGTAGTTTAAGTGACTGCTAAGAGGCAAGATGGCAAGTTATATTTGAAATAGCCATTGATTAGGGGCTTAAGAGTCCCTTGTTTAAGAAATGGCTAATCTTTTCTTAACGATATTATTATAAGTAAGGCCCAAGTGTTAAGGCGCATTGTCGCTTATAAAGTAGAGAGTAAATAAGAAAGGGGCAAATAACAAGGGATTGTTCTGACAGTACTCTGACGCCTTTCATCAGCCATTTTCGTTCCATCCACACGATAATTCGAATAAGTTCTAGGAAGAATAAACAAAAATTTATTTAGAACTAGCTTCAGACCGCGACTTCGTCTGCGTGGAATAGTTTAGCAAAAAGTTTGGTCTTAGCGTGATGATATAAAGGTTATAACCTTCCTCAATAAGTGGGCTAACACTGATTTTTTTTTCAAATCAGACCAGTAGTTCCTGAAATTAGCGCGTTCATTCAAACAAACGGACAAACTCTTCAGCTTTATATATTAGTACTAGATGTGCCCGTGACATCGTCCGCGTGGAATTTGTTTTCTAAGCCTCCCGATTTTGAAACATTCTTCATTGGTGCTCTGCTCCTATTAGTCTTAGCGTGATGATAAATAGCATAGGCCTTCCTCGATAAATGAGCTGTCTAATACTGAAAGAATTTTTCAAATTAGACAAATTAGTTCCTGAGATTAGCGGGTTCAAGCAAGTAAACAAACAAATTCTTCAGCTTTATATATTAGTATAAGATATAGATGTATACAAAGATTAAAAGTTCATCTCATATGACTCCCGTTAGCCAGGAAGAAAAAATCATGAACATCAAACTCGATATACCTACAGTTGTTTATTAAAGAAATTTACTTCGGGAGGCGGTGTACTCGATTTTATACGATCAAGACCCAAGAGTCGCAATTAAATAAATTTGAACCATTTTGTCAACGACTTAGTTAATAATAAATACAAGTTATAACCTCAAATGACAGCGTTTAACCGGTTGACCTGAAAAACATGCAGAAACAAGTTATAAATTAACAGTACTGTCGTCAACACCGCTGATTAATAGGCGATTATATAATTAAAAATATATTAGTGACATTTGTTTATTTAGCAGTCGCTGTCATTTTAATCGTGTAATTTTGATAATTACAGATTACGTACATATAAATCTATAATTACAAACACGTGCAAAGTACAACCAGTATACTCGTATATTATAATTCGACGACACGTTTGGTCACGAGTGTCTTTGTATGGGTAATGTGGAAATTCGCAATCTATATCAAGGCTTCATGACATATAGGCAGGCGTATATGCAAAAATGCCATTTTTTTGTTGTTCACTAAAACTATGCATGTTACATTAAAAGACATTAGTCTAGCCTACAATGATATATTAGTAAACATAAAATATTAAGACAAACTGTATAATAGGACTAGATTTAATAAATAGATATAATAATAATATATAAAATATAGTAGATATAAAAATATATTAGATATATAAGATTAATTGGAAAAGAAAATACAAAAAGAAAAATAAATAAAAATATTCCCCACATATCTCCCTTATGTAGCTTTAAAGATAGGTTAAAAGAGACGAGAAAAAGAATATCTCTGTCTTGGAAAATGACAGAGGAGAAGGCGATAAAAAAAAAACACCAGTCTAGCCATACATTTGTTATGACCTTTCCCGGCCGATTTCGGCAATGGTGACTGCATTTAAACTCATTTTCATTTGTCTGATTGAGGTGAATTATTTTTGTATATGTTCAAGTGGGTCCCGGGATGGTTAAGATTCATGATTGAACACCTCTTCAACGGTGGGAAGGATTATGATGATTTTTTGTGTTTTTTCAAGTATATTCGAGAATGGTTTAGATCAACAATTTGAACCGATTGATGGCGCAATCGGGGTCTTGATTTTTAAGTTTTAATTTAAGGTCAAGAAACGTCTGCGAGGTACAGCAAGTAGAAAATAGTAAAACGTTTTATAGTAAAAAAAATAAGCTATTTCACTACAAATAATGTATAACTGTACTATGTAATAATTAAAAATAAAACAGTAACATTTGTGTATACATACGGCAGATGCAGTTATTTGAAATCGTATAATATTGATAGATACAAATATGGCATACATTGTTTCCATACATGCATTGTTTATGACATTGTTTTTTTATTTTTTATTGCTGGAGATCAGCAGACAAACAGACGGCCCACTTGTATGGAAAGCGGTTACCATCGCCTATAGACACGTTTATATCCCACTGTTGGGCTCGGGTCTCCCTACTTTTCAAAAGGCATTGGAAAGTATATTCGCCATGCTTGTTCAAGGCTAATCCGTGCGTATGATACACCGGTATCATAATGATGTACAAGTTTCATCACGATGTTTTCCGTTACCAGTAACATTTGCCACATGTTACATCTTAAATTTTGCTACAAAGACCAAAAAACACGAAAAAGAGCTCCAGTTTGTTACTTTTGTTACCTTGTATTAAATAGCGCAACATGCTAGATACTACCCCTATACTTAAACCGGTGTGATATCAGATGAATACTAGGAATTAACACGGCTACGCCTATCAGTGGTCTTCAAAAGTGCACTGTTGCCCCCCAGGCATCGCTGTAGAAGCAACGAATTAATTAAGCCAGTTCTAATATTACATTAACCACGAAACTGTAATTCGAAATGTATGACTTTGTTGCGGATTTCCATAGGGTAGTGCAATGCATGTTATAGACAATAATTACGATTCCAATATCAAATTGTCTGTCTGTTATTTTGATGATATATTATTTGGTGTCTATAAATAGTTAGTGTCAATTGGGAAAACCTTTTTTAAATAAGCTTTTGTTTATCATAGAGAGAGAATCAATCAATTCCGTTCACCTAAATACAATATTTTATATTTTTCTATGTATCGCTCTAAAATTTTATCGAGACGTCACCGAACGCTAAGTAAACCTCTCTCGCGTCTTAAATAAAGACTGGCTTCTATTTTGATCACAGGTTTAGCATTGCTATTCAACGCAGTAACGCCGCCAGCTGTTTGGGAACGTTCTCGGTAAGTGACAGTGGTTTGGGACCAAGAGTTGTTAATGTGTGTGACAGTTTGTTGGATTTTTTGTGTTGAGGTGTACCTTAAAATTAGTTATAATATTATTTTATTACTACGTTTTATTCTATACTAATTCTAGTGTGAAGTGTTGCTGTTACAATGATGTGGTGAGGATAGCTCCTGTGAAGTATATTGCTATAGCGCATACTATTTATACTATCTTGCCACACTTCAATGACGTTTACACAAACTCAAAATTTAATTAAACTGTTCAAAACTCTCATGTTATAGGAAAATCGGACCAATTTCCAATATTGAAGACTTCAGCTGATTCTCCGGTAGTAAATGTGCTCCAAACAAAAACCCATAAGCGAGAGAAAAATAAAAGATGCTTTTTTTAAACTACATCGTTAATAATGGTCTTATTCATATTGAGTTTGTAGGCCACTTTTAGTTTCTTAAAGAAGCCTACACAGAACTTACTGTAACTATTGAGTTAGAGTAAGTTCTGTGTAGGCTTCTAGGCTAAAGTTAGGCTTACAGTTCTGTGTAGGCTCAAAAATACGATCTCATTAATATTGATAAATAAGATCGTATTTTTTATGTATATGCCATCTCTATATAATATTACCTCTATGGTATTTATTGACAAGTTTTTGTGCAGTTATAATTTTCGATGAGCTCAGTAAAACACAAATTGTAAATTAACAAGGAATTAATTTATGTGTTGCAATATAAATGTGAAACACATTCTGAATTCTAATAATTATTCTTAAAAAAGTGAATGCTTAAGCGTTTGCTAACAAAAATGAATGTGTTTTTCGTTGTTGAGCAGTTTATTTATTTTATTAACGTCATGACATTTCGTTTATAGTTAATGGGAATTTTTATTGCTGGCAATATATTAGTGAAATGGGGAACTGACATGCTATGGAAGAAAAGTACAAATGTAAAATATACAAAAAAGAAAAAATTAAACAGACACTCCAAATATATTTTTCATAAATTAACCTAAAAAATAGAACTAATAGTAGAATTTATGGCTAAAACATGTTCTAGGAATCTCATTTGTACTTTGTATACAATCTTTTTTACTCTATTAGAAATAAATTAGGAGTACCTTGATTGATACTTTGTAAAATAGTACGCATTTTTATATACGAACTTATTATACATTGACCAATATAGGGACGAGTCACTTTTTGTCCTGAGCTCGTAAATGCGTATGTTATTATAACAAAGCAGACCGTTGGCTTACTTTCAAAATATTTTTATTTTATAATTTAAATATTATAAACTAATACAATCAATGGCTGCCCAGATATGAGAAAAGAGACAGTGGAAGACTTAGAAAGAGATGGGAAGATGTTTTCGTAAAAATGTATAGAATGAAATGGAGAAGAACAGCTGGAGATAGAAAAGACTGGAAAGAGTTGGGGGAGGCCTACGCCGCAGAGGTGACTTCCATTATTTAACGTGTACACGTATTTTCTTATATATTTTAAAAACTAAACTTAATGGTAGAAATAAAGGCTTTTCTATTTTATTTTAATACAATCAATAAAACTTAACCTTACGTTATATTAATTTAGGTCTACGTCTTCTACGTGTCCAGAAGGTTAGATATGTAGGTAAGAGTCAACCCTCTCATCACCTAAGGAGTCGATAAGATGCTTTTGGCATAATTCACAACCAAACTTCGCATTCGTTTCCAACTAAACTCAAAGTACTCAGGCGCAAATACCTACCAGTAAACCAAGCAAAGCATGTCTTTTTGGTCTATATTCAATCAAGTATTTGCGAACTGGATGGCTAATAGCTTATGTAACTTTAATCTAAGTAGCAACATAAATATAAATCTTATCAAAATATTTTTTATAAAAGAAGAAGAAGAAGAAACAGAATATTTTTTAAGTTCTCGCGACTTGTATACATAATAAAACTACGTTTTAACGGTTTTCAGCGCGGTAGTTTATTTGATTTGAAACGTTGGATAAACCAAAACCAAAAAAAATACCGCGCTTAAAACCGTAAAAACGTAGTTTTATTATGTATTGAGAAGAAACAGTATACTGACAGAAGAGGAAGAGAAGATTAGAAGACTGTTTAAAAAAAATATTTTAAGTTATTATGAATATTTTTTTATAGTACTTCTTCATAGTACATATAAACATTAAACATATCTCGACATCGGTCTTTAAAGCTGTAACTTACAATGAATAATTATTAGTTGATTCTGATAAAAAATACAATTAAACAAGAGTTTTTTAAAGGTCAGTGAACTTGAAAATATCGTATAATAAATATAAACTGTTCACGTCTCCATTTCCAGTTACTGCATGTAAGGAACTCATCGGATAGTATAGCAACATTGTTTGTTAGGACTCTTTTCTTTATAGGTGTAAATAGAAAACTATTTTTATGACTGTATAACGGATGTCTTAAGTGTTTTTACATCTCACTTACGAAGTTTGTTTTAATGTTGTTACTTGCGTATTAGATATTTTCGTGTGACTTCGCTCGCGTACCTAACCTTTACATTTAGGTTATGGCGTTAAAATATCAAAATTTAAATATTTGATTGAAATACTTGATGACTTATTGCACATTTTCCTATTGAGTGAAAATATCTAAACTACCGGAGTACATAATTCGACGGAAAAATATTAATAAAAGTGTGATTACATAAATGTGTGATGAAAAATGTATTTAATTTTTAAGCAGCATTATGTTCTTGATCGTCTAACAAGCCCAACTCTTTAAGTAATTTTTAAAAAATCATACAAACAAATTGAGAACCTCCTCCTTTTTGAAGTCGGTTGAAAATCTTATTAAAGTAGTTGGAAATTTCATTTTGAACTGGTAACATGTCTAAGGTTGACAACTGTTCCGCCATTTTGTTAATTTATGTTTCATTTCTTAGACGTTTATTTCTTTTTGTTACTACAATTGCTTTTTTTCGTCGTTGTCGTTAAGCTTTGTTTTAATTTTGGATCAATGCCACAATACAACTCAAGGTTGTTATGGCGGTATGTTCTAGACTAGATGTGTTAGCCATACAGACGGGCAAGTGCCCTGCCCTGCCCTTTTGGGAGCGTAATATAGGTACTTAAAAACATATCATCCCAAAAAGCCAATTTGATGGAATATTTTCACCTGCCAGATGATCGAGAATGTAATCCATAAGTGCGTGTGACTAGCACAGCACTATGCTTAACTTGAGGTGATTTGTTCACGGAGATTCCGTCTATACTTTTAATTAGTCTAAGGTCTCAGACTGTAAAAAAATGTATTTTACAACCGATCTGACGGCTGCATTTACAATAAACAGCATATTAAATTCACGTATATTAAAAAAATAATGGTGTTACATACAAAAATGTAGTCATTTATGTTGGTTCGTAGTCATATATTAAATGAGATATAAAACAGCAATTTACGATAATAGCGCAGCATAATTAACTTTAATAGCAATTAGTGTATCGGCTATCTTTAGCAGTTATCTATTCGGTGTACCTCAATCACTTAAGCCATTCGTTCACAAAGTGGTCTATATTGACCCCCAGGGATCTGGTATCCGATCTGTGTATTCTCTGCTAAGAAAACTCCATGCGCTCCAGTTCCAAGGAATGCCCATAACCACCTCTAAGATTATTGGGATCATGGTGTCGACATTACAAACGATGTACATATAGTTCAGGGGTCACCTTGAAGACAAGGTAAAACTTGTCTCAGAGACATTGGGAGTGCTAAACCGATCCAAGCAGTACTTACTCCGCGGAAACTCCTTGTGCTTTATAAAGCCCAGGTGAGGCCGCATATGGAGTACTGCTCACACTCGTGGGCCCGGGCACCCGCCTACCACCTAAATCCACTGGACAGTTTTCAACGTCGAGCTGTTTGCATACCGATACAGTAAAGATCTAGGTGATAGAATAATGATATTGTTACGAATTTATAAGATGTATATTCGAAAATGCCGTTTGACTTACGAGTACCACAAAGTTTATTAGAAGTACGCACACGTAACTCGCAGTTCTTACAAGTAAAGCTGAATACAACAACACTAGACAGTAGGGCAGAAAATTCTTATCACATATATCCCGTAAACCTCGTCGTTATGAGAAACTTACTCCGAAAGTGCACTAGTAGGCCGAAAGGGCTCCTTCGCAGTCAGAACACGACTGGCGTATTTCCCGACTGATTGATCTTCATCCATTTGTAAATTAGACATGGCCTCTTAGCAACATGCCGCCCACTGGTTCTTGAAATCTTTAAATGGTCAGCTTAATGCTTCCAAGAAATCGCATGAAATACGAACAGAGGAAAGAAGGTTTTATAACGTCTTACGGCGGCGTGAGCAAAGATATTAGCGCGAATAATAATAATAGATAACTCAAATTCAAAATGGTAATAAAAGATTAGTATCAGCTTGCAAAAATATTTAAGATGTACTGAACCCACCTCTCAGGCGACTACAGCTTTCAATACACTGTTTAAATATTTTAAGCAAGCAGGCAGGCGGTATACCTATTCAGAAGTAGTTATAGTTGCCTATAGAAATTGTAACACCAGGCGTCAACGAAATTTTTCAACGCTCTTCTTAAACTGATGCAAAATTAAGACGCCTTCCAACAATTTTTGAAGTAAATCTACTGCGTGACATGTGTTGAATAGCACTAAAACAAATTTATATGTTTTATGTTTTTTTAATATTCAATATTATTTATATGAAACAAGTTTAAATCGATATTAAAGTTCTTGAATGCAAACTTCAAAGAACAAAGTACTTTCCCAATAAGGAAAGGTAATGATTATAGCTGTATGTACTAAAGATTTGATCTTACAATTAGTTTATAGGTGGCGATAATCTCTACAAATGTTTCGAGAACAGTTAATTTGTTCCTTAGAGCACTTTCAGATCATATCCTCTTTGCTGCACAAGTAATTTGGAAAAGCGCTCAGTGGTGTAATCGTGCAAGTTTTTTTAGTATCTGGTTTCACTTTATTTTTATATATAAAACTAGCTGTCCCGGCAGACGTCGTCCTGCCCGGAAAAGCTTCAATTGATATGCCGACAGCAGCGCCACCTACCGGGTCCAACTCAGAAACCTTCTTTAGCTCATGCACAACAAATTTGCTAAACATCATCACATGATCAAATGTATAGTTTTCGATTCTATAAAGGACATCCAGACAAACATTCACTTTTATGTATAAGATTGTTTTGTTCGTGGTTGACTGAACTCCTTTTAAAGCCCCGGACCAATTTTGATGATTTTTTGTGTGTTGAATTCGATTCGAGAAAAAATCGATTCAATTGGAATTGGTAGGTGATGGTAGGTGATAGTGGGAATTGGGTTCTAGGGTATTGATAGTTTTGTGTGTTTGAGTGGTACCTAGAATGGTTTATTAATAATGGTTAGATATACAATTGGACCGTGAAAAAAATATTTTTTTCAAAGCACGACAACTGACGTCAGCCGCTCGTCTATCTCTGATATGTCTCTATCATATTATAAATTTATAACCGTGACGAGATTATATAGTAAATTTAAAAAAGACAAAAAATAGGAGGCTAATTCAAAGCAGCAAGTTTTAAAAAAGCAATTTTAAAAATTTTCCCGAAGTTCCCGAAAATGTTACCATCCCTAAAATGAAGAACGCTTACCCAAAAAGAAGGAAACCAGCTGTTAGTGGCTGAACGAAAGGTTCTTCGCAAGATTTTGGGTTTAACGAGGAGAGAAGACGGCAGCTGGAAGGTCCGAACTAACTTCGAAATTGAAAACCTCGTGGCCGAGCCTAACATACTAGGAGAGATAAAATCTCACCGCCTCCGTAGGCTCGGTCACGTGGAACGGATGGGGGAGGATCGAAGCGCGAAGAGGGCCTATTTGGGACGTTCTGATTGGCGACGTCCGGTCGGTTGCCCCAAGTATCGGTGGAGGGACAGAGTGGAGGCTGATCTGTGCGAGCTTCAAGCCCTTAACTGGCAAGAAATCCTACAGGACAAGAACAGGTGGCATGTTCTCGTTTTGGAGGCTAAAACACATTTTGGGGCGCCGAGCCAACGAATTTAGTTAGTTAAAATGCTGCCGCCCGGATTTATACGTAAATCCACCTCAGAGCGGCAAAAGAGGTTGTTTTCACAGGTTTACATGATGAACTTGGTAAGTATCAAAATAAAATGTTTCACTTTATTCTATGTATTACAACTATATCTAGACATGTGTCAATTTCACTAAGCGATTTTCTAACGCGATTCACTCACAAAAACATTATCGTCGAGGTAAGATGAATGAAGTTTGAATGACACAGAATAAAAACAGAAACAGTCTCTTATATGCAAATCATTTCCTGTAAAACACACCTCAAACTCGTGACTGCGCTTACCAGTTTCTGGCGAATTGAGGTGAATAATAAAGAGTCAGCTATCTATCTGTCAATGTAACAGATAAGCAAAACAATAAAGTTTCGATAAATATCGAATCCTTATCAATTAAGCAAAGTTCTCCGACTAAAATTGCATTAGGTCCCGAAATGTCGAATGACTCAGATATACTCACGCTGGTATTAAATCAAATGAATATGTAAATCCCATTGAAAATCGAACAGATATTTAGATAAATTAGTCATTGCTTAACTGGTGTCGGGTTGGATTCCAGGCTCTTGTTATCGTAATTAACGCATAAGCCACGCTCCAGTTGGCGGGCGGTTAAACGCCATAGTAGTCCGTTATAAAACGCTGAATTTTGTGTCGCTTTATACACCAAAATTTCAACAATGTTTTGGAGTATTCTGTCAATTACTTATATTATATGCCTGGCAGGCAATAGCTCCCACCGAAATAGGTCTTTCTTTTTTAATATATTCGTTTTTATTTCCCAATATTATTACTCTGTTAAAATCTAAACTTACACTAAAAACAGATTTTTGGGTTCTTAAAATTTTGGAAGTGCCTGCCGGAGATATACTGCTAATTGGCTTTTGTTTTTCTCAATTTCGCAATTCGCAATTAAACAAATTAAAATCTTCAGAGTGCCTCAAGTAAAATGTGTGTAAAAAAAACACTACTTTGAAATATTACCGTACAAAATCAGCTAGCGCCGAAAATACTGGCAGATTCGCCATCCATCAGTCCATATTTAGAACCGTTAAGATTTCGGAGATACTTTTGTCCCTCCCCATTACGAGCTTGTCGATTTTCTATCGGATACACTTTTGAGAGCTTGGAAATCAGATTTTTGATCTGATTCCGCCGTCACCTGTTCATCATCGGTGGAGCCGATGGAGCAGTATGCGGCACCGATATATGGTGGATATACCACCTATACGAGCGACGCGCATTGAGTTCACCTTTATCGTGAGTACTCTCATTGCCAGAGTCTGTCTTCTAGATACTTACAACCTGGGTGTCTTCAATTCTCTTGTGAATGGGTATCCTCGTGCGTAAACATGCGCCATCTTAGGACATATCTCCGCTCTACATCGGGCGAGATCACGATCAAATACGAAACTAGCTTTATTTATATATGTATATATTTCTTCGTTCGTTCGTGTGTATGTCACTGAATGCCTCCTAAACGGTTAGACTGATTTTGATGACATCTTTTGTGTATGTCCAAATTGGTCCCAGGATTGTAGGTGTAGATTTACTATTGAATCCGGTAAGTGGCACTGGATTCGAGTTCTAGGATTATGATGAAGTCTTTTGTGTGTATTTAAATGCAACCCATGAGTGTATAAATTCGCAATTGGATCCTGCAGATGAAGGTGAGATCGGGTTCTAGATTTTTATTTTTTCAGAGCAAGAAAACATGTGCCGGGTCAGCTACTACTACTATAAAAAACGATTGCCATGCGGCTGTTTGTCCGACACTATATGAAAACGCTCGTCTGCGGTGTCACCATGGACTGTATTGCCTTACTTATTGTTCCAATATCTCAATATGCCAACCGCGGAGAGTAACGACTCCTGTCTATACGAAGCAAGTAGGACTTTTCAATTATATTCAAATAGTTCAAACACAATTAAAATCACACTTGGATGTAGATGGCGTAGATTAATGTGGATTTCATTTCAAAATTGCGAGTTAATAAAATCTCCTTATATTAATTTATAATTTCAAGATGTATTAATTTATATTTTAAGTAGATATCCAGTAATAAAACGTACACCTATTGGTATTTAAGGTTCTTAACAAGGAATTATTATTATTTATTTCTTTGACAACCATGGGCCATAAAAATGGCCCGGACATTCGGAGGGCTTGCGCGGGGCCATGGAAAGGCCAACACGTAGAGGCCCTTTGACAAATTTAATGTAAATATAGCGTGACACTAACCGGCGATTATTTATTTATTATTTAAGTTTATACGAGTAATTTCAGGACAACATGTCATATAGTTACAATACGAAGGTGAACCAGAAAGTTCTTGGAATCAATATTAGAAAATGTAAAAATTGAAACAAAAGTATTTTATTTTTCTATTTTTAGAATAACGCGTTTCTAACTTCCTTATTCCTTGTGAAAAAAAATTATTTTCTTGACTCGAAAAACTAGTCTACGGCAGCCACACCCCGTCAATATCGTAAAACTTAGTTCCACCAATTTTCTCTTTTAATATTGGGAATATGCGAAAATTCATTGGGGTTAAGTCAGAGAATATGGTGGGTGATCAAGGAGAAGCCAGCACAGCGGATTGCGTTGAGCGCAACTTCCAATCGACTTTTGCAACAATCAAATTGAAAATATCAACTGTTTAGTAAAATGTGCACGTTTAAGCTGTCCTAATAACTTTCTCCTTTACCGTCAGTCAAAGACCTACAATTTGGCCCTATCTATCTTTTTGCTAGCTTCTCAATAAAAAAGTTGATAGACTAATACTTTCATTTTATTTCACATGTATACACACATACATATATATATATATATATATATATATATATATATATATATATATATATATATATATATATATATATATATATATATATATATATATATATGTCGGAGGGAAGCTATGAATCGGATGATTATTATTTGGATGTATAATGCACAATATCATTTGTTTACATTTTAATTACTTCTAAAATTCTTAATTTAATTTAATTTGATTTCTTAAAATTTCTTAAATGTTTCTATAACTTAAAGATCGTTCTAACCTAATAAAAGTTATGAATATTGTAATTTAATAAACGACCAATGAGAGCAGAGCATGTCTTGAGCGCGGTCAAGACGCCCTCTATACTATAGTAGTATCTACTTCGGTAGACGGAGGAGTTTTTGTGGCACATTTGGTTGATGGCAATAGGTCGAGTTGGACCATGGAGAATTTGAAAGAAAGTTTTAAGTTAGAAGTATGAGCGGTGCCCTGAACCCGCTGCTCGGTCTAAACTATGTCAAAATATTGATCGAATCTAAATTAAAAGTGTATAAACCGTGGCTATCGTGTTTTATGCTCGCATGTTACCCTGATGACGCCCACTAAACCTGCAATAACTAAAGGAGATGTCGTGAGAACGAGGCCTTCTCCGACATATATATATAAGAAATAAACATATATTAAAAAAATATAAAAAGATGACGTCCGTCGGCAGCGGGGCCTAGGGCCCAAGCTACTGGTGGTTAAGGCTCCAGAGACAGGAACTTCCTCACAATGCGTGCCGTGCTCAGGAGAACCGCCTTCTGTATCTGGCCCTTCACCCATTTACCAACCGAGAGCCTCTCTAGGTGTAGGTCGAGGTTCTTCGCTATTAAACCGTTAACGGACACTACTATCGGTACGATGATCGTTGACTCTAATTTTATTTATTCTTATATGCAATAATAGGTAGCAAAACTCGCTCAATAAAAAATCGGTCTTGATAATACCATTTTAAAAGTCATTTAAAAACAAGTCTTTGAATACCTTTCCATACATTCCCCATCAGCCTATCTCTAGCTACAATACATTACAGCTAATTAACTGTTAGAGCTCAAAGCCAGTCACGACCGAGCTGTTCTCGGGACGCGCACTATTTACGTGGTAGCGGTATGAAGTTAGCACCACTTCAACCCCAGTGGCCCTTTTAACTGTTGTACTTAATCGTGTAGGGTAACCAAAACCTATGTGAGATATTATAAAAGATTTTTTTAACGAAACCATACTTGAGATAAACACATAACATACAACCTTATTTGATTCGAAAGAAAACACATTTCTCTTTGCCCGTTAGTATTAATTTTCAATTTAAATAAAACTTAAAAGATTTCAAATGTATTTAAGCGCTATCTGTATATACTTACGATTTAGACCTTTTATACGCAGATCAAAGGAAATTGTTCGTAACAGTGTATTGGGTTACGAATAAGGGTCAAAATGCCTAAGAATAAAGACATCTATAATAAAATAGAAGTGCGAAAATTCTTATTCTCTGAAGTTTCGCTTCTACTGCACACACATATATTTTTTCTTCAATTACTTACTCCCCACATACTGCACATTATTATACCCCGACTTCGCGAATTCAACTTACGCAGTTATCGCTCAGTCCTACCAATCACGTAAGTTCGAGGTTTTACAGTATACTATATTTTAAGAAGAGAAGTAACAAAAAAATGTGGTATTTAAATATAATTACATTTATTTATACAACCTATTCTTAAAACATGATATTTTTTTCAAAGAACTTTGGATGACAAAGTTTATAACGATAAATAAAAGATAATGAAATAATGTTACCTATTCAATTTCAACTTGAGCAGATGAATCCTGGAATGGAGACCGCGTCTCGGTAAACGTAGTGTCGGACGCTCTCCAGTCCGATGGACTGACAAACTGTTTATGGTCGCTGGTAGGCGCTGGATGAGGATGAGTGCCAGGATGAGTGGCGTGGACTTGGGGAAGCCTAAGTCCAGCGGTGAACTGCGACTGGCTAATAATAACAACATTTTATACTAAGTTCACAAAAACTTATAATAAATCAAATATTTCTGAATATAGTTTTATTTTTAAGTTACGTGCAAATAAGAAATTGTATACGAAGTAAATTCCGACTTGTCACTAATCTGACAAAGACACCATGGTCACAGTACTCGCGTGCCCGCCGTCCGATGCGCACGCGCACCTGAATAAAATTAATCCACATTTAATCTTCAACAAACGCAGATAAATTCTTAACAGCTGCAATAATTTCAATTTATCCCCGCAGTTCCTTGTTAGCGAATAACTGTTGGGATACAAACATTCGCAACGTGTTTAACATGTTACTGATAGCCTTTTTACCCGATTTATGTTTGACGGCTATTAATAACTAGCAAGCATAGTAGCCAGCAGCAGGGACTATGCATTGGAAGGGAAGCATCTTTATCAACGATTAAGTACAGCTTTGTGTGTACTTATCGTTTTTTCCTTTAGAGACCAAAAATAATAAGATACTTAGTATTGCAGAGAATTATATATATTGTATATAATGGCGCCCATTTGGAGAATGTGCCTGACCTATCCTGTAGGTATGTGTTGTGTGTGTCGTGTGTTTCTTAACATTGCTTCTTTTAAACTCTTATTGTTATGACTATCTCAAAATATAAATAATATGTATTTAATTTTTTTACAATTGTTGTGCATATTTTTCTTATTTTCTACTTTTTAATTGCTTCAGTGTCTGTGTATGTGTGACTTGACTGGCCCTAGCGGAAGATCAGCGCTGGTTAACTGAACCAGCAACGTGCTGAGCTAGGACCAATTTATAGCTACACTTTTTTTGTTTCTTTTATTGCATTGTTTTATATTTATTTATTTATGCTTATATATTGTATTTTCATTTGTGTTGTAGTTCTAAACAAATGTTTTTCTTTCATTCTTTCAAAATTCCTGGAGCTGTTGCTGTCTTCGGAACACAACCTTTAATCTAAAATCTCAGGGACAAAATTTGAAACAAAGATATCCGTAAGAGAACCAAGATTACTGCTTGCAATATACAAAATTTGAGGTGGAAGTCAATGGCAGTGATCACGGCCGTCACAGAACCAATGGTCTATAGAGTAAACAGGGTTTGGACAGGAAACTATGTCTTCGCTCATGTAGAGTAGGACATCCACCCAGCCTGGTGGACTGATGACCTAAGCAAGAATGTTGGTAGGGACCAAATTAGGAAAGCGGAGCACCGAAATATGCGACGCAAACTTGGAGACGCCTACTTCTAGCATTGTATAGCGAATTGCTGACAAAGTAATTCTTCAAAACCGCCGAATAATTTCTATATTCGTCATATTACCATAAAATTATAGTTTGAGGGCGCATTTTAGACATTCAAGTGAGCATTAGCGGTAGAGCAGTGGTATGGTGAAAAGGGGGGGTGTTATCTGGAAACATTTGCATATACATAGAATAACAGTGCTTCCTACACGGCAGCGGCGGTCCCGTCTATACGAGCTCTGATCTTACTGCCTTTCCAGAATCATCCCGGGTTGTTTGGAAGAGATCATTCTAAAGAATAAGGCCGCCCATTGTTTCTGCCTTTACACGAAATGACAAATTTACTTTATGTGTATGTAGTGGCCATTAAAGAATTTTCTCTCTGTCTATCTAGCCATTAACTGTTCAGGATTATATAGGTATATGGGACTTATGGGAATCCATCAGTAATTTAATATTCTCGTCATATACACAATAAGGTCAAGATTTAATCTAATAATGATAAAATTTCCGAGATTCATTGAAAACTAGGACGGCACTTAAAAAAATTTATGTACATTTGCCGCTTGAGAGAGCTCATTGCGATTCCAAAGCTGCATCGCAGCCTTATTAGATGAATTTATTGCCGATTTTGCATAGCTTACGGGTAAAGAAGACGGAATCTTTTAGAACGTAGTACTCGGCATTATTAAGTGTCCTTCTTTAGGAAAACGATTTACTCCATATTCCGAATGGTGCAGACACTTCAAAATGCCGTCTTGAACGTCTCGTGCAGACTTTACTGGTTTTAATGTTTTTATACAAATGTCAGAAACAAAATATATAAATATCCTCGTAATGTTAATGTGGGTGTCATGCATCATTAGTGATATTGTTTTTAATTGTTAATGATATTAAATACTCACAGTCTGTGTAGACATTAATTTGGTTATTTGTAACACATTGGTAAATACCGAAATCAAGCAATGTGATGCCGTCCTATAAGGGACACTTGGAGAGGCCACAAGGACTGGAATCTAGTCACTGTTGGCACCAGGCCATAGGAAGAGATCGGCATCAGAATTGACGCTAACAAGGAAAGAAAGAAATATAATATTTTATTCAGGACAAAAATAGAAAGACGTTAGAAACAAGTAAGTCCTAAATGGAACCCACTCTCAGCATAAAGCTAGCCAACAAGGACTGTGCTGTTCTTCCGTCTGGGACCAAAAAGTGAAGTCACGGTGGACAATAAAACAAATTTAACATTAACATAAATATAATGCAGTTTGATAAATGAATAACAAATTAAACAACAATGTTAGAAACTAATATTTTAAATAACACATCCCTATTAATATAATAAATGGGAAAGCACCGTCTGTCTGTTCCGTTTTCACGGAAAATTACTGGACCGATTTGGCTGAAATTCGGTATATATGTAATTTTATACAGAGAGTGGACAGGGATACTTTTCGTCCCGGATAATGGGATAAGTTTCGAGATAGATTTATGTAACGATTAGCCCAGAAAGTAGGATAGGTTTTTATTTTGTGATAAGCCATTTTCGTCGACTTGGTCGATGTGGTCAATTTGGTCAATGTGGTCGATTTGGTCGATGTCGTCGATGTGGCGGATGTGGTCGGTGTTGTAGATGTGGTCGATTTGGTCGATGTGGCCGATGCGATCGATGCGGTCGATTTGGTCATTTTGGTGTGCATATGTAGTTTTAATACCGAAAATTGGCATAGATACTTTTCATACGAGAGATGGCATAGTTTGTAATATAAAATGAAGTGAATTTTTCGGGGCAGATAGCAGTAACATAATTTAATACAATGTAACCTGTGCTGTAACCTGTTTAAACGAGAGGCTTGCACCAGCCGTTGTCTTGCAGAAACATAATTTCCGGAATGAAATATATCCTATGCTAATATCAATTTTCGTAAGTATCGATAAACTATACTAAATTTTGAAGAAATCGGTTCATTTTTAGGGTAGTTAAGAAGAAATAAACTACCAAGAAAAATGACTTTTATATTTCTACAATAATTTGGATCTCTAGAGTTATGATCTAAGCTTGGATCATTGAACGGATATAATAAATTTAAAGTACATTTAAATTACTTGCTATTTTAAATATTATATTTTCCCATTCACATAATAGCATTCTGTCGTTCAGTAAAATGGCAAAATAATAACCATATCAAAGCCAAACCATAAAAGAGACAATACAATAAATTTAATATCAACGTCGCCACGAGAACAGTTTGGTCAATGAATTATTATAAGCTATTGTACACCCGGCAACTGGTTACCAGCAACTTAGTCCTCAGCAAGAAACCTGACATAGTTAGTATAGTGACCATAGTTTTTATTATTATATATCATCTTAGGAGGGTTTTTTGGGAGATTTCTTACTATTTAATTCTTGCTTAACAAATTGCGAAAGACCAATAAATTAGCATCAAATTCATAGAGTTCTGTTTTTGTGATAGTTAGTGTAGATACTTAGCAGCGCGGAACCCTGAAAAATTAAAACTCACTCACAATTGGAGTTTTGCAACATTAAGTACGTTTATCTTTTTATAATATTTAGGAGCTGACAAAATGTCATATAATATGAACTGATGGATATTATTTTAGATCTTGTTTCATTGAATTAAGGTTGAATATTGTATAATAAAAAACTAATCTAAGTTGAACTATTTACAATCAACTCACTGTCTACAGTATATGTCTATCGCACACTAAACACTGAGAAGAGAAGGGGGAAGCGTCTGTCCGAAATACGGCTAGCGCTGTGGGTTAGAGTGAGAGAGGAGGGCCCTGCCTACCGCTGCCGTATGCGTGAAAGAAAGGGTAGCTAGACAGGCTGGCACCGTAACGAGTTACGTAACGTAGCGGTTTACCCTCCCATAAGAAGTTATCACTTGAAAAAAACGCAATGCTTGTATTATTTCCATACCGGCGGACTTATATTCAAATCGATTCAAAAGAATTCCAAAAGAAGTGTTTGTAGACAAAAGTAATGCTGAATAGGAAGCAATATAAGCGTCCTAAGGCGATTGAGTTGCCGGCAACCAGTCGCATAATGCGAGTTAGTCCAAGTGAATTTATTAACAAAATTTACGGTTGGCGCGGTCAAGTGATAAATTAGATTTATCTGGCCTAAGACAAATACCTGCTTTGAGATTTAATTCAGCATAAACCGATAGTGTGGCCGTTTACTGAACTTCACTATCTCGGTTCATTTCTATTCGTTCCTGATGCATTCTCGGCTGCCGTTTAATACCATTTATATTCACTTAAATATTTATTAAAATGAGATTAATGTGCCTTTTCTTAGGTATTTTAAAATACTTTGTATTAATTTTTACATACATAATAAAACTGTTTATTTTTAATTTATTGCTGGAGTATAGTAGACAGGCTGATGGCCCAACTGTGATGGAAAGTACTACACCAATGTGCTGCCGGACTCGTAAATTGAACTGGAACCTGGCCACTAATGCCGGAATACACCTCAAAGTTTATATGGCGGCATACTCTAGACCAGGGATGGTAGCCATCCAGATGGGCAAATGCCCTACCACCTGACAATGGGTTGTTTTGTCGCCTCTTACGACAGGCCTGGCCGCAGGAATTTGTATTCTTTCTCCATCCCTACACGGATAATAAAGTAATGATGATGACATTAAATATTAGAATGTAAAAAATAGAGTTCATACGTTCATGGAGTCAGGTTTAAAAAATCAAAGCGTGGTTCCTTAACAGCGTTATAAGAGACAGAATGCGTTTTTAGATCGATTTCTCAACAGTGTTTACAGTAGTTATACACACTTTATTGCGGTGAAAAAAATATATGTCAATCTTGATCATATTTCTGAAGTAAACTTTGTACTCGGAACGCATTTGCGATAAATTTTCTCGATAGAAAATAATTGCAAAGTAACCTCTAAACGAGTTATTCAATCTTCGTTATTGTTATTACTGTTAATCGTACATCGCTAAAATAAATAACAGTAACATATCATATTATAACAAATACAATTATAGAGTTTTATTCGGTTACTTAACTTAATTTGGAAGTAATTAATTATTTTATTAAAAATGACTGCAATAATCCCGCCTGCCGGTCCCAATGTATGGAATTTATCATTCCGCAGGACGGCTTCGTGCTTAACGGTCATGTCGCTTTTTGTAGCTCCGCTGCTAAAAAGTAATTTTAAATAAATGAAGGAGCAATAATAACCAGAATTTTGACGCGGTCGCGCTGTACTTATTTGGCGTATACGGTAAAATTCTGTTCTAAATCACAGGATGTGTGGGTTCGAACCCTATTAGTTTCACTTCATCTAGAAGATTTTTTTATTTTTATATGAAAGTTGATAAAATGCTCTGTTTCTCTTCCTAAATAATTTTATAAAATGCAAGAAAATACTTTTCTAAATTTTTATATTTCATTTCATCTCTACTTTTATACTATTGACAATAAAACGTATTTAAATCAATCTTACAGGTAAAATAAAAATTCGAAAGCGCCATCTATGTTTCTCAATAGAAAATTACGTTGACACGTGGATAGTTAGAAATAATATGAAGATTCAAATTCAAGTTGAGTGCTCGCTCCATTTTCCTTTTCTAACTATTTTTTTTATTTAGCCCTATTATGTTTTTAACACGCTTTTATTAGCTTCACCTGTATGTATGTTTGTAACCGACCCCTTTGAGCTCGATTTTGTCCTACTTTGAACGATCAGATTTAATTCAAACTTTGCACACCTGTCAAAGGTCGATGACAATGCAATAATATGGTACCATGGAGCTGATCTGATGATGGAGTCGGAAGGTGGCCATAGGAGCTCCTGTACTAAACAAGATAAACCCTTCGTGTTTGGGCTCATATGTTTATATCGCGTAACAATGCAATAATATGGTACTATGAAGCTGATCTTATCATGGAGTCGGAAGGTGGCTATAGGAACTCATGTACTAAACAAGATAGACCCGTCGTGTGTGAGCTCGTTTTACTTATCTTGGCTAGCCCTCTGCTGCTACATGATATGCAGGATCTCAAAAGATTGTTTTAAAAACATTAAAAAAACAACTAAAAAATGAAAAATAAATAATAGTTAAAAAAAAAGCGCTTTGAATACACCCCTCGCTTTTTTTTAAGACTCCATTCATCAGAAACCAAATGTATTAAATTTTATTATCTGTTTTTTAGTTGGATTTTTTATGAAAGCGTGTTTTTTTTAGTTTTTTTGAAACTATTATTATTTAATTTATAGTTCTTATCTATACAGATAAATAAAAGTGAAGTGCCTGTTTGAAATCCCAAAATAAAATCTAAAATAATCGGACTAGGCGATTCCGAAAATGCTATTTATAGAATTTTTGCCTGTCCGTCTGTGTGTCTGGATGTTCCGGCTAATCTCTGACACAGTTGGATCGATTATGACGTAATTTTCATTGGCAGATAGCTGATGTTATAAGAAGTAACTTAGGCTACGTTTTTAGGGTTCCACGAAAAAAAATCCACAAGTATATTTGTCTCACTGTTTGTTATCCTTTTATGGAAAGACTATTGAACCGATTTGGCTGAAACTGGGTACATATGTTATGTTAATACCGAGGGTGGCCAAGAACTACTTTTTATCCCGAAAAATGAGATAGTTTCCGAGATGAAAATATATTTGGCCGAACGGGTCTAAATGATCAAACGGCTGAATAGCCCAAATGGTCGAATTGATCGAAATGACTGAAATGGCTGAAATGACTGAAATGGCTGGAATGGCCCAAATCACCGAAATGGCTGAAATGCCCCAAATTTCTGAAATGATTGAAATGGTCGAAATGGCTGAAATAACCCAAATGGCCAATAGGTCGAAACGACCGAAATGGCTCAAATGGTCGAAATGGCTGAAACGACAAAAAAAATGATATGGCTGAAATGGCTGATATGGCCAAAATGACTAAAATGAGTGTAATGGCCGCAATGACCGAAATGGCTGAAATGACTGAAATGGTTGATATGGCCCAGATGGCCGAAATAACCGAAATGGCTGAAATGACTGAAATGGCCGAACGGGTCTAAATGATCAAACGGCTGAATGGCCCAAATGGTTGACTTGACCGAAATGGCTGAAATGACTGAAATAGCCGAAATGGTCGGAATAGCTGAAATGGTCGAAATTGCTGAAATGGTCGAAATGGCTGAAATGACCCAAATGGCCAAATGGTCGAAATGACCGAAATGGCTGAAATGAATAATATTTTTGATATGGCTGAAATGGCTGATATGGCCAAAATGAGTGAAATGGTTCAAATGGCCGAAATGACCGAAATGGCTGAAATGCCCCAAATCACCGAAATGCCTGAAACGACTGAAATCGCTGAAATGGCCGAAATGGCTGAAATTAATGCAATGGCTGATATGGCCCAAATGGCCGTAATGACTGAAATGGGTGAAATGGGTAAAATGACTGAAATGGCCCAAATGTCCGAAATGGCTGAAATGGCCCAAATGGCCGAAATAGCTGAATTGAGTGAATTCGCCCAAATGACTGTAATGGCCAAAAACACTAAAATGGTTGAATTGACTAAAATGACTGATATGGCCCAAATGGCTGAATTGATTGAAATGGCCCACATGGCCGAAATGAGCGAAATGGCCGAAATGGCCAAAAACACTAAAATGGTTGAAATGACTGAAATGGCTGAAATGACTGAAAAGGCCCTAATGGCCGAAATGGTCGAAATGACTGAAATGGCTGAAATAACTGAAATAGCCCAAATAGCCGAAATGGCTGAAATGGCCGAAATGGTCGAAATAGTTGAAATTACTGATATAGCCCAAATGACCCTATTGGCCGAAATGGCCGAAATGGTCGAAATGGTTGAAATGACTGATATAGCCCAAATGGCCCTAATGGCCGAAATGGCCGAAATGACTGAAATGACTGAAATGGCCCAAATGACTGAAATAGCCGAAATGTCCAAAAACACTAAAATGGTTGAAATGACTGAAATGGCTGAAATGGCCGAAATGGTAGAAATGGTTGAAATGACTGATATAGCCCAAATGGCCCTAATGGCCGAAATGGTCGAAATGGTTGAAATGACTGATAAAGCCAAAATGGCTCTAATGGCCGAAATGGTCGAAAGGTTGAAATGACTGAAATGGCTGAAATGACTGAAATGGCTGAAATGGCCGAAATGGCTGAAATGGCCGAAATGGTCGAAATGGTTAAAATGACTGATATAGCCCAAATGGCTCTAATGGCCGAAATGGTCGAAATGGTTGAAATGACTGATATAGCCCAAATGACCCTAATGGCCGAAGTGGCCGAAATGGTCGAAATGGTTGAAATGTCTGATATAGCCCAAATGGCCCTAATGGCCGAAATGACTAAAATGGTTGAAATTACTGAAATGGCTGAAATGGCCAAAATGACTGAAATGGCTGAAATGGTCGAAATGACTGAAATGGCTGAAATTACTGAAATAGCCCAAATGGCTGATATGGCTGAAATGGCGGAAATGGTCGAAATGGTTGAAATGACTGATATAGCCCAAATGGCCCTAATGGCCGAAATGTCCGAAATGACTGAAATGGCTGAAATGGCCCAAATGGTCCTAATGGCCGAAACGACTGTAATGGCTGAAATGGCCGAAATGGCTGAAATGACTGAAATAGCCCAAATGACTGAAATGGCCCAAATGGCCCAAATGGCTTAAATGGCCCAAATGTCCGAAATGGCCCAAATGGCTGAAATGACTAAAATGGTTGAAATGGCCAAAATGGCCGAAATGGCTGAAATGGCTTTAATGGTCCAAATGGCTGAAATGGCTAAAATGATTGAAATGGCCTAAATTTCAGCAAATCGTTCCAGTAGTTGTTCCGTGAAAACGGAACAAACAGACAGACAGTTTCTTTCGCATTTATAATATTAATAGGGAAGAGCTAATATGAATTCATTGTTATTCCATAATACAATGAAATAATTTCAATAAAATTTACCTACCTAAAAACTAATATCATTAAAATATTTTATACTGCATCAAATTTAGTTAGAAAAAGTGAAAAAAATAACAAATTTTTTGGGGATCGAGTCCTATACCTCCTCACCAACAGAGTATTAGAATACCATTAGACTAAATATGTTTAATATTAAACGTCGAATTTTCAATAGGTATTATCCATGTGATCTCTCACTTTAGGATTTAGGAAATTTAGGATGTTTTGTCTCGCTTCCTCTTGTTCTCAGCCGCATGAATAGTGTGATATCGGTGCCGTGGACGTTAGCTACGTACCTACTTATCAGAGAGTACTTTATATACTGCTTATGTTATGTAGCGCATGTTCGGTGATATACAATATTTTACCACACGCACGCACGGCTTAAACTGGCGCTGTTCCATCGAAGTAAACATTGGTTGCGCGGGGGTAAACTATGTGAAACACCGATTTGAATTAGGAATATACAGGCTCAACTCATTGTTGTTCCATAATACAATTAAATAATTTTAATAAAATTTACCTATCTAAAAAGTTTTTGGAAAAAAAACGTAAAGCCTGAGGGGAGGGTTCGAACCCTGTACCTCCTAGTTACTGTTGAGCATGGTAAGCCGTTGGGCTAAAGACGCTTAGGAAGATACGTCAAAATTTCAATAGGAATTACGCATACAAACGGTCTATCTCACTTTAGGACAGTTTGTCTCGCTCTCGTGGGCCTTAGAATCAAATAAATTGAATCAAGTCGTCATGATCGCCGTGCGCGTCGGTATGATCAATTGCAATATTTCGCCACGGTCGAAGTTTTATTTGGCGCTGTTCCATCGAAGTAAATATCGGACGTGCGGGGTTGATTTTATGAAATGCCGATTTGAATTAGGCGTACATAGCCTCTTAACGACTAATATGTATTTAATTCAGTAGGAGAGCAGATAGAAAGAAAGTGTAATAAGTAAGTGTAAGTAATAAATAATAAGCCCATTCTTCAGTTAATTAAGTTTCTGTTTGTATATGATTATTGTTCTTTAATTACTTTTCATTCCTAATTTGTCTTGTCTAGTCTTTGATCTATTCTTGTGTTGGCTTTGGTCTATTCAAATTCGCTGCCAGTCATGTTTCCATGTATCAATGTTACCCCTACATGGCGAATCCTTCACGTTTCCGTCGCGTTTCCCCCGGTCAGTTGTCAATCGAATTTCCCCTCGTTAAGAAAAGGTCTTTTCAAATATGAAGGATGCGTCGGCGCCGGAAGGCGTTAATCGTCGTTCAGGCTCCGTGAGCCAGAGATTTCCAGATATGAAAATGCAACATCCCTATTAATATTATAAATGCGAAAGTAACTCTGTCTGTCTGTTTGGTCAATTTGGACGGTGTGTTCGTTTATGTAATTTTGGTCGTTTCGGTAGTCTCGTTTGATTTGTTCGTTTCGGTAGTTTCGGTAGTTTTGGTTTTATGGTAGTTTTAGTAGTTGTCATAGTTTTGGTTATTTTAGTAGTTTTGGAAGTTTTTGTAGAATTGATAGTTTTTTTTTTGCTTATTTTAGTATAGAGTAAATAATAACCATAAACAAAATTAAAACTAAATAATTAAAATGATGAGTTGGCGGTAGGCTAAATAAAACTTTAACAATACTCATTGACACTTTTCATCTTCGTCTTCCGTGATCACGGCTACTGAAAAGTAGCCGAAACGTCGGAATAACCAAAAGGAAACCGCGCTTAAAACCGTTAAAACGTAGTTTTATTAAATATCAATATCTTCAAATCTATAAAAAAATAGTTCTCAAGAATCCCTTGTTTCAAATGAACTATACATAAGGCCTGTAAAACTTTAATAAATAAATCTGGTTAATACAGTAATCGTAAATAACACCAAAAATCTGATAAGCAACATTAACATTGCTCGATCTAGAATCACTTAATTAAAGGGGCATAAAATCCATCATTTACGCCTCCTCTGCAAGTCTTACAGCTTTCGCCTTAAACGTTTATCTAGAACCCATTATATCTCTAATAGCGGTTGCTTTATGCAAAGGGGAAATCTTATGATCGCAAAATCAAGGTGTATGTACTTGATTTGATAGTGTTACGAGCTACAGGACTCGAATTAAATTGCCGTTGGAATTACTATAGGATTTATTAGAACTCTACAAACACGTATGAAACAGGTACAAATATAACTGGATACAACCAGTACAAACTGCAAGTTTCAATAACACGCACAAAGTCCGTCACTATATCGCTTATCGAATGTACGTCTTGCTTTGATCGTGGTTCTCGCTAAACTGCCCTCTCCACATTGGGCCATTGCTTTATAATGTACCAATGCCATACCTGGCAAGCTTCGACACAATTTCCCAGAAAACTGCGGTACGGCCATAAACGGGTACAATACAATAGGATGTTTTTCCTCAGTTACAAATTTTAAACACAAAGTAAACAAAAGAAGTCCTAATGCGACAAAGGTAATAAACTGCGTTTTATGACCGGCAGGTGTGCCTTCATCTTTCTCGGCATGTAACAATAGCTTTAACTTTGTTACTGTCATTTAGGGGCCTATTTCTCATTCAGTAGATAAAATTATTTTTTTGTAGTATAGGTTCACATTTGACCATAATTTCACCCTATGTGGAGCGAAAATGTGGTCTAGGATGGAGCACTCTTATCTATAAGGTTAATAGGTAAATGTATCAACCAGATTGAATTACCCGTTTGATAGGCACAGAACTGGCGGGATACGACGGTATTCAATGACCTTGAATGATTCCAGTATATATCATGTATCACTTTGGTTGAATTATCTAAATTGAAAGGTAGAAATGAACCGTCTAATATTGGCTCAAGAGTGGCGTGTTCAACTGTTCATGTGCGCTCATGTTTAATGTTAACTTGTTTAAAACACAGTTAGATACATTTATTAATAAGCGTAAAGAAATAAATAAATTCTCTTTCTTATGCTTTTATTATATATTCACGATACGATAATTTATTTATAAGCGGTTAAAGGTCTTGATATATCTGGCCATTGTTGTCCGAGGTGGCATTTTAGCGTGGAGTGTAGCAACTGGCAACCTGCAGGCCATTCTTGGCATTTAAATATTAAATTAATGTGCATTAAAGTGCCGTTTTATTATTTTACACAGTTTACATGTTTCGGGTAATCTATATAATGTTTTAATTAAGTAGATAATAATGTTGTTTCTACTTAATGATATATTTTTATTATTATGTAACTAATTCGAAATACAGCTAGAATATTCATTGACATTAGACTGCTGAGAGTCCCAGGAACTCTCCGTGCATGCTTCTGCGCTGAATGTGGTCCTTCTCCCGATGGGAGATATGGATGGTGTCCAAAGAGTTTCCCCTGCGTTATAAAAAAAAGATATGTCCACGCGGCCTCAGTATATCTTTTTCCGGCAAAGAGCCAACGAAGGCTAACAAACGGTTTTGGAGCGAATTTCTATAATGCGGCTTTGCAACACCTAAGGCGTTAGAAATGCGCTGCTGCTCCCTAAAGGGCGAATAGAACCTGGCCACTAATGTCGGAACACAATTCAAAATTGCTATGGCGGCATACTCGAGACCAGGGTTGGTAGCCATTCAGACGGGCAAAAGTATTTACCACCTGGCTGTGGGTTGTTTTGTCGCCTCTCACGACAGGTCGTCCTGCCGCAAGAAACTTTATTCTATCTCCGTTTCTGCACTGATTAAATTGATATATACCTAATATAGAGTGAGGTGCGTGTGTGGTAGAGGGCTACCCCTGCTACCCCCATGCAGACCGTGGCGGACAGCAGTTCCGGACGAGTCGGCCCAAAGGTCCGGTTGATACATACATCAGTCTACTGTTACTTACTTGTCCTGTTGCAAGAATCTCTTTCTGAGGATACAGCAGGCATCTTTTTATTACTTCTTTTCTTTAACTTGAACGGTATTTGGCTAAGTTCAACTCACATATAAACTTATGCATTACATTGTCTCATAGCCGAATCCACCCCCGTGAATTTAGCTAGCCTGGTAGGGTCTTGGGATAAAGTAATTAAACCACACCTTAATGAGAGGTGGCAAGGAAAGCTCTGTGTTTCAGAGAAGTTCTTGTTGTGTATTTTATTATAAGCTTCATATGTGTATTAACCGGTTTGATTCTTTCATTCCCCTCTTATACTCTTCTTATATATAATAACATATAGGGCTCTTTAATTATTCAAATAACAGTTATAACATACAGGGCTTTAAATCCCAAATAACAATGTTGAATGATAGATTAGATGAATTTTGCCAGGTGGTAGGGCATTTGCCCGACTGGATGGCTACCACCCCTGGTCTAGAGTATGTCGCCATAACAACCATGTGTTGTGTTCCGGCATTAGTGACCAGGTTCCAGGCTCCCTAAAGAGAGCAGCAGCGCATTTGTAGCACCTTTGGTGTTGCAAATGTCCATAGGCGATGGTAACCGCTGTCCATCAAGTGGGCCGTCTGCCTGTCTGCTGATCTCCTGCAATAAAAAAAAAAAAAGAATATATACATACGTTTAAATGTCACCATAGTCAAACGATACGCAATATTTTCTGGTCAACGTTTTAAATATTAGTAGCGATTTGGTTGATTTATTCACACTATGCAAAATGCTAGACTTTACACTCCTTTTAAATGTATAGAATAGTATAGGTAATTTAAATTTATTTCTGGTATATCAAATTTAATGGAATGAATAATTTATTAAAGTAATTGACAATCTGAGATCGCTCATTATTCACTAATGTAAAATTATTTACAGATTATTCTGATCGCGTCCGTGGATTATAGACAATTAATTGACAAATTTCATATAAATGTTAAATCGAGTTTCTCTCACAATAGGCAAATATAATAAATTGCCCGAAGCTTATTAGTAATTTGTTATTATATCGCTTGCAAGATAATAATATATCATACAATGAGTTATTGTTTATTTTAGAAAGGATATATCCATAACTACATATCCCACGTGTAATAAAAATGATGGCATCAGAAGGAGATGGATACGCTTTCATACATTCTTGGGCCCAGTGGTATAAAGTGGATTTCTTTTTATTATGTTGATATTTTTTATAATTGTACTGGGTTTAGTTATTTTGAATAAATTAATCATGTGGTGTGTTTTCATATTGTTTAATTTGATTCACATAAATCGATTCTCGAAGTTGTGGTAGCGTAATGGCTAACGCACGCGTCCCAAATCCAGAGGGTGTGGGTTCGATCCTAGCCGGAAAGCATGCATCACTTATATCGTTTTTTTGACCTAATGTGTGTGTCTGTGTGTTATAATTACCACGTGCTAATAACGGTAATGGAAAACATCAAGCAACCTGCACTGATATGTCCAATCTGCCTGCAGGTATACTGTCCGCTTCCCTTAAAAGGGGAGGCCCGAGCCCAGCAGTGGGACATTTTTGGACTGTTATTATTATTATATTTTCTAAGAAATCGTTCTTTTTGTGACCATATTTTTAAGATTTCTCGTGCTCCAGATAGAATTTAGGGCTTATAGCGGACGAGGAGGATACACTTAAAACAGTTTACAGGTAAAATTCAATGAAATGAACTCATTTCTTAGATCCAATGTTAGTATAGAAACCGATTAATAAGTAAAACATCACTTCGTTAACAATTTATTGTTTTAGAATAATAATAGGATTATTAATAGTATAAACTCTCAACCATAATTTGTCAACGCAGAAATCTGACGCGATCTACGCAAACTCTAATAGACCGGTTACGGGTTGGAACAGTGCAAATATTGTTGTTTAGTGTGAATAGACCATTAATTCAGAGAATAGTGATGTAGATAATCCTACTTAATCTTAATGGTTAGCTGGAATAACAAATAAACTCGGAGGCGATTAACGTCTGCTTTCTTCATAAACGTCATCGATGATACCATACTTAATGTAGTGGAGTGGAATCGTTTTTCATTCCAGAAACTGCGTTTCTCTATGAACTCTTTGATATGGTTCCAACATTGTATTTTCACCATGACATCTTTTTCATTAAATGGAATGGAAGTACCTTTATCTGGTGCTCGCACATTATTTCCATCGGATTCGGATAGAGCCTGGGTACATCCGGTAAACGAGTCAAATTCCCAAATGAACACAACTGGCAAGCATTCTCAAAGGGAAGCAGCAGCATTGCCTCGCTACCTCGTCATTCACGATATCTATCTGTGCGGGAACGGATAAAGAATACAATTTTCTGCGGCCGGGCGGCCTGTCGTAAGAGGCGACAAAACAACCCACAGTCAGGTGGTAGGGCATTTGCCCGACTGGATGGCTACCACCCCCTGGTCTAAAGTATGTCGCCATAACAACCTTGTGTTGTTTTCCGGCATAAATGACGAGGTTCCAGTCTTTCTTTCTTAAGAGAGCAGCAGCGCATTTGTAGCACCTTCGGTGTTGCAAATGTCCATAGGCGATGGTAACCGCTTTCCATTAAGTGACCCGTCTGCCTGTCTGCTGAACTTCTGCAATAAAAAAAAAAATATCCAATACCCATTTTTTGACAACATAAAGTCCATTTACAGGGTCCGTAAGGGTCCGTAAGGGTCCTACAAATTGGGGATGTAAACAGCTCGCAGGTATCACTCTTCTTATAGAATACTCGTTAAAACAACCCGGTGTTCCGTCCTTCACCTTATGCTTAGGCCGCGGATAAATTACGTGGCCAAGATAGTCGACGCTAGAAGGTGGCTCGCAAGCCTGATCTACTGTCGGTGGAAAGCCAAATAACAGACGTCTTCATAGTCTTCAACTACATGGGGCTCGTAAGCTTGATTCATGGAGGGCCCAATATTCTGTCCCAATGTATATAGCGGGATTAACTCGGTATAAAATTAGTAAGAAACCCAATGTGTCAAATGAGTAATACTGGCAGTAGTACTATATTTGGGTCAACTTTTCGAAGATGAATATTTGTTTAATGAGTTTTGCGCGTGTGTCGTGCGTGTGTAATCCGAAGTTTCTATCCTAAACATGTAAATCATACAGGATGCCTACATTTAATTTGAATCGTTAATTTTGTACTAATTGTATAAATTAGTACGGATATTTGACTTAATGAAGGATATAGACAATGACGCCAGGTAATTTATTGATGTTATTGTAATTATTATGCGTAGTGTGTAGGTAATAATCTGGAAAGTTTTGTTCTTAATCAGTTTGAAAAAAGTAGCTGCTGTCTTACTACAAACAAGTGGACGTATGGAAGTCTGATTCATATCTTGCCATTACGATAGATAAATACAATAAATTAATAATTCTTTATTGTACACAGATTATGTTTTCCTTTATTGGTTTTTCAGAGAAATTAAGTGCGTGTACTCAAGGCCGTCTTATCGCTAAAAAGCGTCCTTTTCTAGATCACCCATGGCAGGAATAAATAAGATTGGAAACGGCGATGGTAATATAAAATACAATACGAACGAACGTCTTTTTTCATATTAATAAGAATGCTGGTGCTTAAGGTATAAAAACTGCTTTGTAATTGTACGATTTACACACCTAGGGATAGATAATAGATTTAAAGATAAGCTTTAATGATTAACTTAATACTAGACAGAATTTTGATAGATTGATGATAACTGAAGTGATCTGAATGAGTTGGATTGCAAAAATGGTGTGAAGTGTGCTGAATGCGCGATCTGTACCGGCTGTACCGTACATTAATCAAGTTTAAATACTTATGGTTGATGTATTCAATACGGATCGACAAAGTATAGAGAAATTAAATCCAAGACATAAAATTCCACTTTGATCTTGTAGCATTCGTGATACGAATCTGCCAAAAAGCCATTTTAGGTCGCCAGAATAAAGAGAATCGTTTCATACCTAGAATGATGCATGAGGCTAATGAAATCAAAAACCACCCAAATTTTAATAGAGAAGATGGTTGGCAAGTGCCACCTGTTTGGGATTCGATCATCAAATCTATTAAGACCCAAACCCAGCTTATCCAAGGCGGCTTGGCAGTTTTGACACATCACTGCAGGTTGCATCACGATGTTTTTCCTTCACCGTTGTTAGCACGTGATGATTGTAACAATATGCATATTACATCATAAAACTGCCCAAGTGGTGGATGCGTTCCGGCATTAGGCATTAGGTATTGTAATTTTAAAAAAAATAAGGCTCTTACTAAATGAAACGATCTTAATGAACCAATAGGACAACCGGTTACAAATGGTATTATTTCTTTATCAAACATCTTCATACCATTACATCACGCTATCAAACAGTACAATGTTCGACGCTTAGTCTAATTGCTGTAACTTACTGGTGTTCCCTGATTTAGCTTATGATAAACGGATCGCAGACGAGTTTAGTGTCTTATTGCAATCAATACAAAACAAATTAATAAACAATTGCTGAATAAGGTCCAAGTCGGACAAACTTTTATGCGCCCTATATGAGCTTCTATAACTGCGCTCTTGTTTTTTTTAGAGATTATACGTACCTTAGTTAGAGCAATGCCACTTTATTTCATTCGGGGTGATAAAATAACGCAGAAGGACCTTGGTGTTGGTGGACCAATTATCCAATATATTTTTAAAGAACTAGAACACATAATCTCGTGCGCTGCCAAATAATGAGCGCGATGTTTTGTCTAATCTAACAGACGTTTTTGATGATACTGGTATATAGTGTACTGGTATACGTATGTGTTGGAATCGAGCATTAGGGGCGCACCGGGAACTTATCAGGAGCAAACCGAAAAAATAATAGACCTGCCATTCTTTCGCCCCCCAGTCTACGCCCTGTGCCTGGGTATCGGTGGCACCGCCCTATTTACGGCACTGACTGTAAGCTGCTCAACACACAATTCTCTATCATATTTATTGCAGATTAGGTCACAAGGGAGCCTAGAGGCTCTTGAGAATAAGAGCCCTAAGCTTAGAAGCTTAGCTCAGAGAGATACTTGGTACTTGTAAACCAAACTTGCCATCAGTCTCCACGTCTCAAGCTAACCAATTTTATATTAACAATGGATTTTAGAGTAGTACTGTTCCTTCAACACAGCATTAAGTGAAAGATTGAAATAATTTCTATTATCAATTTTAAATAAGAAATCTATTCGTTCCTATTCAAATACTTTTAAATGCCATAGGCCTACTTCTCAACAATTAACAAAGCCATTTAACGCAACTGGTTGTTACACAACAAACGCCTTTAAATACTTCAAAGAAAGAACTGAATCATTTATAAAGGGCATCGAACAAAAGGCATTATGGACTGCGCAAGCGTTGTCCGACAATTTGTTGTCCAATCATACTGTGATCTCTATATCGCGGCGATGGTGCGCCGCAAACTTAAATTGAACTAACTGTACAATACGGTAAAGCAATAGTAGTCAATATTTGAAAGGTGTAATTTATAAGGCTATTTAAAATAAAGTGTACTTCATAAATGTTGGATAGGGTTCTTTTTTTAAACTTGAATGAATGAATGAAATGAACGAATAATAATTATCTATATCTTGAGTTGTGTTCCGCCATGAGTGGCCAGGTTCCAGACACCCTTTAGAGAGCGGCAGCAAATTGGAAGCACCTTTGGTGTTACAAATGTTCATAGGCGATGGTAACTGATTTCCATCAGGTGGGCCGTCTGCCTGCCTGCTGAACCCATGCAATAAAAAAATAAATATTATCATGACATTGACGTAGTAGAGACACTATCTTGATTACAGCTCGTTGGACTGGATCGATCGGTTTGATACCACGCTTTCACAGAAAACTGTTGTGAAATGGTTAGCTTTGAGTCAATCATGTTTCGTGCGATGAGAGTTCCCATAGTCCACTTTTTTTTAGCCATTGAAATCCGATTGTTGGTCATCGGCCGCGACAAGGGTAGAACCTTGGCCACGACAATTGAAATCAAATCAAATAATTTATTGCATAAAAACACGTTAATTTCGATCGCAAAATTATAAAATATTCTAAAAAAATTGTGTGTGTGGTGTGTGTGCAACTCACACGTAGTACAAACGAAACTTCAGAGAATATATTCTCAGATATTTCTGCTCTAATTTTTATTAATATAAATATAATTCCTTTAGCCTACATCCGTTTATATATTATAATTCAAAAAATTCAATCTAAATTATACTTTAAATCACAACTATAAAGTCCAAAATTCAATGCACTGCTATGCACAATTTCCTTTGATCCATGTATAAATAAATACATGCCTTAACCTTTATCTTCATTTTGTATAGTATACCATACATACAAATTTATAAAAATATATGATCACTAAAATAATTTTTAACTTAGTTTTATTAAACACATGACATTTCTAGACGTTTATTTATACTTCAAAAATAAAAATAATAGTTTAGCTGTCATAATTTTAAATCAGTTGTGAAAAATAACCGTCAAGGTGCGCCGCTCAGGTTTATCTAAAGTAAGTTTTATTTTTATGTTTGTACCCCTAAATATGTATGTTTTTTATAAAATACACATGCCTAAATGTTTGTCCTTATATAGTTTTATATATCGATGTGACTATTTGTACGGGTACTGGACGAATAAATCATAATTATTTATTCGTACAGTTATTCATTTTTTTTTTAAATTAACAATTAATTGGATGATTACCTTGTTTTTTAATTAGGTTAGGTTAGGTTTTTTTTTAATATGTTTTAGAGAATTATTGAGAACATGAAAATAAAAATAAAAAAATAAATTCTAAAATGAGGGTGGGGTATAGATACACGGCACATTTATTTAATATGAACAAATCGGAACATTTTTAATATAGGTTAGAATAGTGGTTATTTTTTTTATAACCACCCAAAAATAATTTTCCGACTCACACGATTAGTCACTATGTATACTGTGTTCGTAAAATACTTATTTTCAATCTTTAATTAGGTTAGGTTAGGTTTTTTTTTTGGCCGAGCCTTTTTAGGAACATTTTCAGTACCCGTATTAATAATTATAAATTATTCGTACAGTACCCGTATTAATAGACTCAGCCTTTATATATATGCTGTTGTCGCTATGAGAATTAGCGTGTTTTTGTCGTGCTTTTTACTAACGCATATTATAACTATGCAATGCCGCAGTTGCAGTAATTTACCTTTCGTTGGTGGTGTATAGAATAATATACATTGCTAACTTCACGGAATCAATATTTTTTTGGACTTTACTATAAAATTTAAATTGCAAGTATCTCTGTCTTATATACTAACACAATTTTATTACAATTTAAAAGACCGTTGTACTGAGGTTTGACTGCCTCGTTGATATAGTGGATGTAGAAAGCGACACACGAAATTGTGGGTTCGATTCCCACAAAAAATACTACTATTATTATTATTTTTGCATGACTACCTGCCTATATAAAGGGCCTATATAACATTACATATATTATTTATCTATCTATATACAATACTAAATACAATATGGTTTGGCTTTACTATGGTGATGGATTTTTTGCATGTTTCTTTTGCCTTGGTTTTAGACTGCTGTGAGTGAAAGGGCTATTTTATCCTTGGTACCTGAAAAGAATGCAGACTCTGACTCAAGTGATGGAGCTAGAAGCGGTGATGAAGCTAGAATGATTGGATCAGCAAAAAGTTCTCTATTCTGTTCGATCTACCCTCAATTTCATCTTTGCAATCTTTGCCTTCAAATCAACCACTTGCATCCACGCCAGTCGCCTATAATCGTCACATGGGAGGTGTGTATGTGAGGAGGATTAGGCAGAAATGCTGATTGCATTATGTCGCACTGGAATAAGATCGCACAGGTATTATATAAATATTTTCTTCAACAACGCTTTTGGATATATTTCTCAACAACGCTCGGCTTTTACGTCGGAGACGTAACAAAATGACCAACACCACTAGAAAGCAGGACCGCCTAAAAGTTTTAAGGTATGAAATCTACAGCGGCCTACTGAAACGAGGTCGAAACGTTTCAGTGAAAAATTTAGACGCATTTCCCGACAAAGGAAGAATAAAAAAACTGGTATCTGAACGACCATGCGATGATGTCCGGTATGACAAATATGACCATTGACCGCAAATAACCGGATTTCAGAGGTGCAAGTACTGCAAAGCTGATCAGGCAAATACGATGTGCACAAATGTAAGGTTCCTCTTTGTTATGTGAAGAGTCGAAACTGTTTTTGGAGTACCATCGCAAGCAATAGGGTCTTTGAATTTTTATATTACGATTATTTTGTAAAAAAAAAGGTCAAGAAAGATTTATTTTATTAAAATATTTTTACTTCCATCAAGACAGTTCTTTTTATTTAAAATTATTTTATTTACAATAATCTTTTGGTGTATGTTAAAAACTACCAGTAACATTCCAATTCTCCGTAAACATGGCAATGTATATCATAATATACATTCTTAAAAATGCGATAATCACTGTACGTGTAGCAATGTATAGAATAGTATACATCTTGTTTTTCCGAAATTTTCATATCACCGTTCTTTTTTGATGTTTTTTATAGCCCAAAGAAGCTACCTATATATATTTTTTTGCTTTTCTTCAAAAAAGCAATCTTGCCAAGATAAGGGTTAAGTATGTACCCATAGAGGTAGAATTCATTTAAAATCTAATATTTTCTTAAGTTTTCACGACTTGTACACATAATAAAACTACGTTTTAACGGTTTTAAGCGCGGTAATTTATTTTATCTAGGTTTATCCGACGTTTCCGTCCGACAACTGAAAAGCGGCCGAAACGTCGGATAAACCTAGATAAAATAAATTACCGCGCTTAAAACCGTTAAAACGTAGTTTTATTACATTTAAAATCTTTTTAGTTTTATTGATATTGAAAATGAATACTAAAAGTTAAAGAGAAAAATGTGTTTTATCTCTTTTTAGCGTCACTTTTCGTTTCATTGAATTTCAAATCACAACGATACTAAAGAAGTTTCACTTTTAAAAAAATTACTCAGTAAGCATACTGCTATTAGAAATCTAGTTTAACAATAATTATCAAAGGATTTTCATCTCGAAATGGGTACAATCATAAATTCGGGTAAGGCCTTCGTGACAATCCTCCATTCGCTTTAACGAGGAACATAGCACCATCATGTAAAATAGGTGGTTGGTCACCGTTATCTCTAATACGGTGTTAAACTGCTACAATGTTTTTCTAAATTGCACGGACTGCAATTTCTCGTGGACTTTTTTTTAAATGAGACAATTTTATTTTGTACACTAATAAAATGGTTGTTTTTTTAAAGTACGTTTTAGCGGTTTAAGCGCGGCATTTAATTTATTTCATATGTATTTCGACGCATCAGCCACATTTTAGTAGCTGTGAAGAAGGAAGAACCTGTTAAAAGGCTAGACTAAGTTAGGAAGGTGGCTGAAAAGTGGCTGAAACTTCAAACTGAATATCGAAAAATTGTGTATGTGTGTGCTGTTCATACCCAGTAAAGGTGAAACTTCAGAGAATATACTCACAGATAATTCGTCTCTAACTTTGATTAATCTATTTATTAATACGGTGGAACGAATGTATGATGAAAGAATGACTAAACAGATATACAATGCAAAAGTGGATGGATGCAGAAGTCTCGGAAGGTCACGACACACCTTCCATGATCAAATTGATCGTGTACTAGCTGAAGGTGATGTCAGGAGCCTTAAGAACAGACGAGCGTGCATGACAAGAGCTATGAATGTCAAAGAAGCAAGTGAGGTGTGTAAGAATAAGCCTAAATGGCGCTCTGTTGTTCGTGCCCACCCCGCAAGGGACCTGGCGTGAAGTTATGTATGTATGTATGTATATATTAATACGTGAAGCAAACATAAAAAATTTGTACTCCTTTTTACGAAAATTGCGCGGACGGAAGAGTATGAAATTTTGCACATTCATAGTTTATATAGAGAAGGAGTGCAGGATGCTAAAATTTTTTATGTTGTCATTATGAATAAAATATATTGAAAACATTACACACAACATATTTTTGTTTATTGTTAAAGCCAAATTAATAGTGTAGCCTTGGCGAAATCTGTGATTATAGAAAAATCTTTGACAACGAACCTTAATAGTGTTCAAACTATAGTAAGTAGTATATATATTTTGTTATCTTTATGATTTAAATCTAATATTATCGTATATTAATATATAAAGCTGAAGAGTTTGTTTGTTTGCTTGAACGCGATAATCTCAGGAACTACTGGTCTAACTTGAAAAAATCTGTGTTAGATAGCCCATTTATCGAGGAAGGCTATAGGTTATCTATCAGCACGCTAAGACCCATAAAAGCGAAACAGCAATGAGAAATATTTCAAAATTGGGGGTTGTTTTTAACTTAATTGTTTTAACTATTGCACGCGTACGAAGTCGCGGGCAGAAGCTAGTAAAAAATATAACTCGTGCTTGTCTATACTGTGACATGCTTGTATATATATTGCGTATAACCACTTTCCATCAGGTGGCCCGTTCGCCTGTTTGCGAAACTCGCAATCAAAATGTACTTTCAAAACGTATTAAAGAATAATTGCACGACCTGGTACATAATGGTCGGCGAGGATCTCATTACTTCCAAGTGCAAGTCGTCATCATTCCAGCGTTACGGCCCGGTTGCGCTGGGAGCGTCTGCTTAGAAACTTGGGCTCCGTGTAGTCTTCTCCACACCACGTAGGCTTAAACACCTCTTATTCTCGTAGCTAGTATATCGGTACGCATATCATCCCGGCACTAAGCCAGATTTACCTGAGTCTACTCCCCTTACACCGACACTTGACTGGGGCAGCATGGCAAGTACGCAATATGTTATGAATAATAATCCTTTAAATGCTAAATTACACTCTATTATCCTTTAAGCTACTGTTCAACAAACTCAAAACAGTCATTATTCAAAAGTTGATTCACAATAGCTTAATTTATCGACAGCTATTCAGTTAGGTAATGGCCTTATTAATCTTGAAAATGGTTACGATTAATTATGAGAGTACCAGGACCACATAGCCTGGAGGAGACTGTAAGTACCTCTTATGTTACCAGTACTTAGTTACTGGTGAGTGTAAACAATATTTTGAATTCTGTTACGGATAATAAATTAAACACCTAATCTTGACCAGGTAGCCGATTTTTATAATACTGTAGAGACATTAAGATTACTTGATAGTGAATATCAACAAGTTATTCGAAATTAGTTAAAAAGCAAAATGCGCCAATAATTTTCAGTTTTGAATTTTATATTTATACTGCATTAGTTTCACGACTTTAAAGAAAATTTTATGACTTTTACAAAGATTGAGTAAAATAATAAAATCAGTATCTAGGTTTTCATTTTGCCATTCCTTCAAAGAAATTAATCCTTACGCTACAGTATGATTTGGTGTAATAACACAGTATGTGGTTTTATTCTTCTAAATTTCAAAACAGCCATTTCGATTCCTAACAAGGGTAAATGATGTTTCAAAAATCATACCACTTTAATAGTAGAGTTTTTCGCCTTTTCGTATAGTTTGGACCTGAACCTGGACCCACTCGAAAAATTCATCTGTATATTCCGTGATAAATCAACTTCCAAATATTTGATAAATATATCCTTTATTATGGTAATCGTATATTCATAATACTTGGAGGTGATGGTATATTAAATTTCAAACTACAAGAATCTGTCGATTCGATAATCATTGTTGGAACTAGAAGCACGGATCTGCAGACTACCGGGCTCGGCGTGATGTGCCACGCCTCTTGGACTATTGACCTCTTCGCGCCTTTAATGCCCTAGTACTACATTATCTGGTCTACTAGTTCAAATTGTTGTTCTAGCCGTGTTTTTAGTCCAATAATGTATATAAGGTTCTATTGTTAGTGTTACGTAAGCATTTCCCGAACCGTGTCTTTCAAATTTCAAATTCAAAAGGTTTCATTCAAACTAAGTTCCATTGGTGCACATTTTCAAAAGGTCATAAATATAAGTTTAAAATTGAGTCTACTTTCCCGTTCAATGTACACCGCTTCGCAACGTGTTATTCAAGAAAAAGAAGCGACAAGAAACTTCCCAGCATCATAATAATTATGCTAAAACTTCTTAATATTTATGTATATCACAGACATCTTTTTAGGAAACTTTAAGATCTATATATACGAGTATATAGATGAAATTACAGCGTATGCCTCCAATTCTTGGACACAAAAACTTAGTAAGCGGCTAGATTTTTCTTGCTTATCATCACTACATAGTATAAAACAAAGTCGCCTTTTCTGTCCCTATATCCCTATGTGCGCTTAAATCTTTAAAACCACCCAACGAATTTTGATGTGGTTTTTTCCAATAGATAGAGTGATTCAAGAGGAAGGTTTATATGTATAATACTAAGGCAACATTGCTAATTTTAGAGGTTTCTATGTAGTGATGCCCGTGCAAAGTCGGAGCGGGCCGCTATGTTTTTATATTGCACCCGTGCGAAGCCGGGGCGGGTCGCTAGTGTAAATATAAATGGCAAGTACCTTGAATTTCCAATCGATGTACTTTATTTATTTAACAGAATACCATCAATCGTCACACGGTGTAGAATTACCAACGGGAATATCAATGATGGATAGACCAGGTTGTGTTTATACTATATTTTAGTAATTATTATTGTAATCGACAAAATAACATTAATGAAATTGCAAAGGTGTTATTCACATATATTCAAACGTAACAAGAAAAGTTGAATTTTGTACTTGCCTTTAAATATATCAACTTGATTGATAATACAGTTGTAGCTAGCTGAATTTAGTTCCAAATTGTATCCAAAATGATGTTTAAATTGGGCAAGTACCTGAAAAGAATACAAAAATTGATTTAAATGATAGCAGAAATCTTAAACCTACATTAATAATTTGAAGTTGTCACGTAGATGTTTTATTGCATTGCATACATTTTTCATTGCAATAGAAATTATTAGAGTGGACACAGTCATATCAATTGATATAATTTATATAACGGATATGCCCGCTACTTCTTTCTTCTACGCTTGGCTTGAAATTCTCGCGGCATGTCCGGAACACAATATACTGTAACATTTGGAAAAGAATCTAAGCTATCGCTTTAATGAAAACCATGCCGGAACAAGCTGATTTTTATGCACCCGAACAACTTCGAACCGCTACCGGAAAAAATCCCGCGGGATTCCGGGGATGAAAATATATACATTTTATTACGTACAATTTGCTCTCGATCAGTAAAAAATCACATTGGAATTCTATTTCTTTTTATCTGTCCATTTAAATCACTTCCTAAATAATTTACTTGGGGTTCCCAGGATCAAAAGTAGCGCAGAGCTAAGTCTAAGAATTAGCTGTCCATCAGTGAAAACCGCATCGAAATCGGCCCAGTACTTTCTATGTGAATATTGAACAAACAGACATATCGACAAGAAATGACGTTTCTTCAAAATATCTTCAATATAACGTCTCGGTCTACCGGCACCGACTCTACCGGCACCGACTCTACCAGTCACATTGCTGTCATATACTTGTTTTGTGATTCTGCTTTCATTCAATCTCTCTCCGCCCAAACCACCCAAACATTCCTTTTTAAACTCTTGTCACTACATTCCCTTCTAATCCACAATGTTCCGTTATCAGACTGTTTCTTATCATATCACTTACCTCACGTATACTCACCTTATATATACTTCTCAAAGCTCTCATTTCAACTGCATTCATCCTACTTTCATGCTTTTTCTACCATACCCAACTTTCACTGCCGTACATTAGCTTTGGTACTAATTCCCCTTGATGCATAAAAGAGTTCAGCGCTTCATTCTTTCAATATCACTTTCATGCTTTCTGTCTCTGGTAAATATGCACTCTACGTAAACAACACTTTAACATGAAAAAATATTCGCATTCTGCACTCTTTCTCTATATAAACTATAAGTGTGCGAAATTTCATACTCCTCTGTCTGCGCAATTTTCGTAAAAAAGGGTACAAAGTTTTTGCTTTACGTATTAATATTTCAATATTCGGGGTAGTCAAGATCCATTTCAACCAATGAAATAACACATTCAGTTAAGGCCGGGACTCCACCAAAGCGGAGATGTGTGCGATGTGCTGTGTGCTGTGCGAGAAGAGATGTTTTTCAGCTCGGGTGAATCCACCGAAGCTGTGCGGAAATGCGTAGTGTAGCAGAGATGTGTGCTGGCTAGCTTTTGCCTGGTTACTGGCGGGCAGGAGGGGGGAGGGCGACATCGATCACTGCACGTCGCTCACATCTCTCGTCTCTGCCGTGCGTCGTCCGCGCACAGCTCACATCGCCGCTTCCATCCCACCATACAAATATTACATATCTCCGCACAGCGATCTCCACTGAAGCTAAGCGGAGAGGAGATGTCTCAATAAAGCAATTCTATTGGTTGTTTAAAAAACATCTCCTCTCCACTCGTCCCGTCTCCGATTTGATGGAGTCCCGGTCTAAGACTTTTTAAATTAATAACTGTACCATTTGTTCAACGTAATGAGGTAACATTCAATATGGTGCTTAATCTTGTAATCGGAGCGTTGTTTGCTTTGGTATGTAATTATTAGTAAAAACTCCAACGGTTTCTGTGATTGTAATCAAAGATTGATTGGTTCAGTCGTGGCGTAGCTCAACGTGGTCGTGTAATGTTCCTTTTGTTATATTTAACTAAGCACAGGTAGTTATACAAATAATGAATGAATTATTTTTTTAGCTACACGTGTAGCTGGGACGTTTCTTGCCGCTTCTTTTCTTTAACAGCGATGATAGATACGTAGAACATACATAGAATAGGAAATAGATTTAAATTTTGACTTACATGTATGAACTTCGAAATTTTCTCCAGTGGAACTTATCTATAGGCATATAATGAGGAGGGATGAAAGCCACGTGACAAAAAGAATGTTAAACTACAAGATGGACGGGTACAGAGGCAAAGGTAGACCAAAAAATGACGGATGGATTGCGTGAAGGGTGATATGATGATTTGTGGTGTGACAGAAGATGTATGTCAGAATAGAGGAGTGTGGAAGGAAAAGACATATTGTGCCGACCCCAATTTATTGGGTTATGGTGAAATAAAGAGAGACAGGTCGAATTTCTGTACAATAAAAAAATCTAAAAACCAAGTCAGGGGGATGTAAGTAGTGAAATAGAACTAATTTAGATGTTTTCAAATTTTTAAAGGTTTTTTTAACTTACTTTTTTTAAACTATTCCACGCGAACGTTGTTACGGGCAGAAGCTAGTTTAAAAAAAAATATTTTGGATTTCAATACAGAAAGTTAGTCCCTGTGTTTTCACTGTATATTGTTACCATGAACGTGAATAATATTAAAAATAAATTTGTATAAATTCCAAGAAAACAGGTTCAATTTTGTATCTGGCAAATTTTAAAAGAACAGCTCAGTACATAACTTTACATTTAGCAAATGCTTAAAAACGTACAAATCGATTATCCAGTACAATAATGATATTCAATTCACAATTCCAAGAAGAGCTACTTAATTTATCTGTTGAAATGCTGAACATTGCACAGTGTGATGTCATTGAACTTGGCTTTCGTGAAAAGGTGTTAGCCGACCAAATTTCAATCACGCCACGATCGGTCCGACGGACCGATGATAGGCTTTTTGCCTTAGGACACGAAAATCATAAATACCGTTTTTGCTTGAGAGAAATGAGACAGGTATGGAGTATTATTTATGTTTTACTAGCTGTCCCGTTAGACGTCGTCCTGCCCGGAAAAGCTTCAATCGATATGCCGACAGCAGCGCCACCTACCGGGTCCAACTCAGAAACCTTCTTTGGCTCATGCTCAACAACTTTGCTCATCAAATGTATAGTTTACGAGTCTATAAAGGACATACAGACAAACTTTAATTTTTATATATCAAGATTGATTAGCGGTTCCAGCAAACGTTGTCCTGGTCTGTAAAATAAAAACCTAGAACCCGATTGTAGCGCAATTACCGGGTCTAATTGTGAATCTCAACCATCCCCGGATTACTCAAACACTATTTTTCCACCTTAGGTTACATTATTCAAGATGTAGTAGGAATCCCTATTTTTTCTCTAGTAATAAATATATCCTATATGATTCAGGGATAATGTAGCAGTCCAATGATAAAATAATTTTTGAAATCGGTTCCGTAGTTTTTGAGTTTATACATTACAAACATACAAATCTTTCCTCTTTATAATATTAGTATAGAAAAGCATCTTACAGTACAGTCCACATACATTTATAACATTAAACACACTAAAATTATTATCTAGTCTTTCACAGCACTGTGACACTTATGGTTTGAAAATTACAAAAATGAAAACCTTCACAGGTCTACATAAAAATGGGAGTACTGTGTGTCAGACTATAATTTTCTAGCGTATTTTTTCCACTGATTCTGAAGTCTGAAGTTGAAATTGGGGATTTAGTGACTCCGATACTTGATGATAATTTTATACTACACATAAACTAAAAAACTAAAACGTATAAAATAACTTATTTCTAAAGCTTCATTTTTGTAAAGTTATTATTAATATATATTATCTAAAACATCTTAAAGTCAGTGCTTAGTAATTTTCAAAATATAGTAATTTTTATGTTTTACTTTGCACCGACTTCAACATGTTTTAGATAATATATATTAATAATAATAGCTTTAGATTTTCTACTTCTTATTTAATAAGCTATTCTATACATTTTAGTTTTTGAAGTCGGTTTTTTTAAACGAAGTTTTTATTTTTTATTTGTTACTTTTTAGTGTCAAGCTATGTATGGGTGGACGTACAAATGGTGCCGCGCTTCTTAAAAAAATATAGGTCCCAAGAAACGGGAACAAAAGAATGTTCGTAAAATGAAAACTACTAGGCCAAACTATGTCAAATTTTTAGGGGACCACATGGCAGCTATTCTGCGTTGAACAAAAAAGAATCACGTAAATCGAATCATAAATCTCAGAGTAATCGGTGAACATGTATATATATATATATATATATATAATAAAAAGAACAAAACAAACAAAAAAAAAGATCCCGTCGAATTGAGACCCTCCTCCTTTTTTCGAAGCCGGTTAAAAATAGGACAATCACCACGAAGTTATGATAGGAGTTCTGTGCATTCCACTAGTAAAGAAAAAAAATATTTAAAGGCAAATCCTCTCTATAGTTTTTATACTCAGGAGGCGTATATTTCTTTTTCTCTGGTCGAGATGCTACGCGTTGCATTAAATCTTGTAATTAAACTGGGAGGCGTATTACGCTGCGCTGGTTTGTCGTTTCTTGTCTAGTATTCAATTATACTTAAGCTGAACAAAAATTATCACGGTGCCTTAATAATTTATTTATTTCAGCCAATAAGTGACGATGTTATTTAATTCGCCAGATTTGAAAAACGACCCTCTTAATTTTTAAACAATGCAATAGAAAACTCTAAAAAATCCAGGTGGTTAAGCTTAATAAATACATTTAACAAAAAAGTTATAACCAAATCTCTAGAGTAGTTTTATATTTATAGAATATTTTGATCTGCATTCTTTCTTTTGGATACAATAGCCAAATGAATCCTTAATTGTGGTTGAACTGAAACGAATTTGAGCTTCATTTATGATTTGGGTAAGAAAGTACCAAATATATCAAATATTAACAATTTGCACAGCGTTTCCCCTTTATTGTTCAGCCTTTGGTGTGATTACACCGCACTCAAAAAGCAGAAAGTGCTCTCCAGTGGAACTTATTTTGAATGGAAGCTTTAGAATTTGATTTGACTTGGGTCACGCAGACTTTAGGTCACGCAGACTTTAGATCACGTAGACTTTCGGTCGACTTTCTTATACCCAACCCAGCAGCATAACGGCCTGCCATTTGTAGGTAATCCCACTTCTGAATGTAACAGCCTTCTGTCACCCGAGAACCTTTAACAAAATTTTGTTTGAACTAATTTCAATTGCTATTTTAATATGGTGTTTATGATATCTCTAGTTAGAATAGCCATGATCTGATATGAGATAAAAACATGTATTTACACGATGACTTAAGAACCTCTTCCTTTATTAAAGTAGGGTAAAAACTAGCTGTGCCCGCTACTTCGTCCGCGTGGAATTTCTTTTTCGCGTAACCTTTAAAGAAAACAAAAGTGATCAAGTTACTCCTTGTAACACCAGCTATCTGCTGTGAAAATCGCGCCAAAATCTGTCGCGCCGTTGCAAAAATTAGCTGGAACATCAAACTAGACAGATAGACAAAAAAAATAAAATTGATTTTAAGTATGAGTACCGTATATACTTTTTTTTTACCAGCTTCTATTTGCGATTTCGTCGCGTGAAATATTTAAAAAAGTTTGGTCTTAGCGTGATGATATAGCCTATATAGCCTTCCTCGATAAATGGGCTATCTAACACTAAAATATTTTTTCAAATCAAACCAATAGTTCCTGTGATTAGCGCGTTCAAGCAAACAAACAATCTCCTCAGCATTATATCGATGGGTGAAAGGCTATTTGTTTTAAACAACACTTTTATAAATTGTCGGGAGAATAGTTTAAAGTTTCTAATGACCCAGAAAAACACATCACTAACAAACTATGTCCCATATTTAAAAAAAAGAACATCTGTATACTGAAACTAGAGATCAGGTTCTTTATATTTCTTTAAGTTGAGACATTAGGATGAAAAATCCATCGTGTTGAGTATCACACAAAATGTCGCTTAAAACAAATAGCCTTTCACCCCTCGATATATTAGTATAAGACATGCATTACAAAAAAACAGACACTTCACTTTATTTATATGTATAGATAGATAATAATACATAAGTACTAAGATATTTAATTTGATATGTTTAAAAATATGTAAAGCTAGTTCGAGTGGCAATTAGTCTTCATTAAAAAGATGTTTATCTTCGATAGAAATCGTGTGTCAGTTAAATTACAAAGTTAATTGGCATTTAATTACTTCAATTTACAGTTTAACTGAAACAAAACTTACTGCAATTAATCATGGCGGAATTTAACGCTTTTTATCTTATCTCTACATTTTTCTATCTTAATTTAAGATGTTGCAACTTTGTTTCAAGTAAATGTCCTGCAGCGTGAAATTAATTTACTGGTAAGAAACTTATTTAGCTTGTAAAAAACATGTGAGTTTATCTGGCGGTTTTTTTAACCGACTTCGAAAAAAGGAGGAGGTTCTCAATTCGTCGGGATCTTTTTTTTTTGCTTTTTTTTTATGTTCACCGATTACTCCGTGATTTATGATCCGATTTACGTGATTCTTTTTTGGTCGACGCGGAATAGCTTCCAATTGGTCCCCTAAAAATTTGACATAGTTTGGCCCCATAGTTTTCATTTTACGAAAAATGTTTTGTTCCCGTTTCTTGGGACTTATAATTTTTTTTAAGAAGCGCGGCCCCATTCGTATGTCCACCCATACATAGCTAGACACTAAAAAGTAACAAATAAAAAATAAAAACTTCGTTTAAACAAACCGACTTCAAAAACTAAAAAACTAAAATGTATAACATAACTTATTTCTAAAGCTATTGTTATTAATATATATTATCAAAAACATCTTGAAGTCGGTGCAAAGTAAAACAAATTTAAAAATTAGTAGTAGTAAAAATTACTATATTTTGAAAATTACAAGTTAATTTTATATTAACACTAGCTGCACCCTGCAGACCTTGTGTTGCCTTTTAAAAAAAATAAAAATCTAGAGCCCGATTACAGCGTCATCTACCGGGACCAAATGTTAATCTAAATGCGAAACAAGTATCAAACAGAGTAAAAAAATATTAAAGTACTTATATCACCCTTAAAAAATAGGAGTTGGTGGTAGAAGGATGAAAATTCAGGGTCGTATGTATTTTTCAATGCTAAATCATAATAAAATATAAATAAGATTTTTTTTCTAATAAATTAAAATTGATATTTTAGCGTGGGTCCCCCTTATAATTTAGGGGCATGAAAAATAGATGTTGGCCGATTCTCAGACCTTCCCGATATGCACAGAAAACTTCATACAAATCGTTTCATCCGTTTCGGAGGAGTTGGGTAACAAACACCGCGACACGAAAATTTTATATATTAGATAATAATTTATTTAAGGTTTAAAAGATAAAATTTGAAGTATTAACCACAAAATTCCAAACTTTCCAACTCTATCTGTATGAGTATAGTGTTTAAATTATTGAATGTAATGAATTATATCTCATTCTCTAGCAGGCTAAGGGCCGCTTGCGTAACGATCGCCTTTAAATAAAATCAGTCATACTAAACAGCCTAAATACGTTTTACACAAAACGTATCGACAGTTCTTTAAACATATTTAGCGGTAAATTTTGCATTGCGCAGGACGCTAATTGTATTTAAGGGTGTTAAATGCGTTTAGTGTTTCTTAAATAAATTTTAGCAACCTTATGCAAGCGGCCCTTGGATAGATTTATGTCTCTATATCTTTTTAGTTCCATTGAATTTTCAAGTCTCAACGATTCTAAAAAAGTTTCACTTCAAAAATAATACTACAAATTTAAAATTCTGTCATTTGCGTTACGTTCCCGTTATTAATAAAACCATCATGAACCACTAAACCAGTTGCAATAATTGGTTATTCATGAGCAAATACCGTGTTGATACCACTCAGTTTATCCGACGCAATTAAAATCCCCTTGGTTAATGTTAATTTGCGATTTCATACACATATTGCAAATGTTAATTTGCTGATATTCATGAATTTATTAATTTGTATTTAAATTATTCAACATTTCGTATTATAGCTTCTTGTATGCGTTTCGTTTTGTTTTCATTGCTAATTAAAATTAAATATAATAGCAACTATGTTACTATCAACTCATTGGAGTTTTGTTGCTTAGTGGCGCCTGTTTCTTCCGAAGAGTACATCTTATACTAATATATAAAGCTTAAGAGTTTGTTTGCTTGAACGCGCTAATCTCAGGAACTACTGGTCTGATTTGAAAAATTATTCGAGGAAGGCTATAGACTATATATCATCACCCTAAAACCAATAGGAGCGGAACACCAATGAAGATTGATTCAAAGTCGGGAGGATTTTTTTTAATTTACTTTTTTTACTATTCCACGCGAACGAAGTCGAGATTGCTTAGTGGCACATGTCTCTTCCAAAGAGTACATTGTATATATAAAGAGTCTTTTCCTCTTAATGTTAAACATGTCTCAGCAAAGTTACTTCAAGCCAGGGATCAATTTTCTAAATAATCTTCAATCTAAAACCTTAGTTAAATTGTAAATCTTTGACTGAAGAAATCTCGTTAATGACATCAATTAATCTTTCAAACATATTTGTTCAATATTAGAGAGTGCACGGGAAACACTGAAGTGCGCTTGGATGTTTCCCGAGTGACCAGTGGTGTAACATCAATATAACTTCCAAAGCGACGTCCAACGTTGATCGATACTAAACTCTGCTTTATGCATCTGTGACGAACCGCTACTTCAATCATTATGAAAGGAGATCGAAAATGTAGTAAGGTCAGAAATTATTTTTATTTTTCTAACTGATGACTGCAATGCCATTTATGAATTGATTTTGCATGTCGTGTGAATACAAAAGCCAGGTGAAAAAAATAAGCTAAATAAAGATAAGATAAGAAATTAACCTTTCTTATTAGACAGATCAACCAAATTAAATCAATTTGTTTGAAAGGCGCAGGACTGAAAGGACACGCATGATTCACTGACACTGAATGATTCAGAGCTGTTATGTTTATATGGATTACTTTGGTTCATTCATCCAAATTGTAAGGGTTCGTTCAAGCTAGGGCAGAGTCGAATAGTCAATTTAAAAGTTGATGTGGCAAATTCAACCTTATCTTCATAACGTAATGCACATATTTGTACAGAGATAAAAAAAATGCGCTCATTCTACGGAATACGCTCGTCTGTGAGTGATCAACGCTGATTGGTGTGCGCGCGTTCGTTCGTTCGTCGGATGACCTGCGTCTGGTTGATCACTGCTGATGTACGAGTACCATATTATTTTGGCTACATATGAGAAATTAATTAGCTTGGTCTAAAGGTACAAATGTCTATTTGCCTATATGCAGAATAAGCGCGAATTATCGAAAATACGCCTGCATTCGTGCAACTTCGCTTTAATTTTGAAGAATTTGACGCTTCAATGTGCTTCGACTCTGCGGTAACTTGAACGGACCCAAAAATAGAAGTTATCGGTTGAACTTACTTAAGCCGGTTATCTAATTTCATTTGTCACGGTGCTCCCACTGTGTAAGGTGGATCGCATCGGAAATTGCATCTTGCAGATAAACGGACAGTGTTACTCACGCGTGTTCCCATTATGGTTGTGGTACAAGTTATAACATTTAGAGATTTGATGACTTATACTTGAGGTAGTAGACGTGGTGCTGCCAGGGCACGCGGAAATTCTAGAGCTTCCGCTTTTTCCGATGCACTTTTTTTATAACAGTAGGGAGCTTTTGCACATTCCCTCGGATCTCAGGGGTATATAAGACTCCCGATAACCGATTCTGCACATACCTCGCCTGAGCAATGAGTTTTGAGATTCCGGCTGCCGGGCTATCTAATAAATTTACCACTGTACCGCCGCGGCTTCGTGAGGTTCCATGAGTTACGAGTACACCGTAGTCACAATCCCGTGACACTTCATTGCATACCCTCCATAGGGGTGACTTAGAACCAGGCCATCCAACGTCCTGGGTGTGGGTTACAGGGGATAAGGCAAAAGCATAAAGCGAAGGAAGGAACATGAAGAAGTTTTAGTGAATTTCCCCAGCTCGGGAGTCATTAGCATTTCTTCGAGGGTGCTAGTGCCACCCCAACTTGATGAAACCCACACGCCCCTATCGCGTTTCCCCCACGGTGGTCGGTACTAATCGAATTTGGTCGAAACAAAAATAGTCGCAGTATCTTAAATTAACATTATACAGTAGTATATCCCCGGTATGATTCGGGAGCGATGTTTAGCTAAGTGAAATTTCAGATGTTTTTTGTTCTTCTTAGATGTTTTCTGTCCCTTTCGAGTAAAGAGACAAAAACTAATATTATCGATATATTATTAAATCACATTACATTTGCTACGCACAATACGTAAAGCGATCTCTACTTTTCCGCAGAACACTCAAGCCATGCCGGGAGCTATGGTCAATTTTGTAGATATCTAAAACTAATATTACAACTGATTTAATTTGGTTAGTTGGTCACCAGTGTTACAAAAGTCACTATCGTGCATAACTTGTACCACACAAAATTTTAATAAATTTCCACGCACTCCCCCACCATTTAGACTGATTGGAGCCACCTCCTACTTATTAATATCCCCGTAATTCCGCTTAACTTGGGAGGCGTTGCATCTAATATAATCAGTAGTGCACCTGCTATCAACGGCATCACATGTGTCTTGCGTGCAAAATTTATTATGAACCTAAAATAGATGATTAGAAAATAAAATAACTATTTTTATAACGAATTTGAAACATTTATACCTACATTATTAATTTATCACATTTAGAACAAACTTGTTCTTAGACGTACCGGTGTACATAAAATACGACTTAATATCTAAGTTATATAAGTTAAGATTATTATATTATATGCTAACAACGATGAAGGAAAACATCGTGATGCAACCTGCACATCGAGATGACCGATGTGTCATACATGCTAAGCCCCATTGGACAAGCGTGACCGGTATACTGTCCGTTCCCCTATTGTGAAAGGCTCAGCCAGTGAGATAAGAACTAAACATCATAACTAAAAAAAAATGTTTTTATAATTATAATTGCATAGAAAACATAGCGAATCAAAGCTTCCTGCTGACAGTGATCTGTTACATAATCTATAACTTAGGATATAACTTATTTCCGATTAGGTTATATATGTATTTTTTTTTAACTTTTATACATAATTTTTAGTCAGAAAATTCTATCTGCAATATAATGATATGTAATTTTACGTAATTAGTATATATTATATTGCATATAGCTATATGTTTATTATGTTTAAATAGTTGCATATTATCGCCATATATTATATATGTATATAACTTATGTGTATATTTGTATATATAGTATAGTTATATATTTATTAATAAAATTGAAGTAATCGTACAATAATTATGTATACCACCATCGTTACATCTAATCGGAATATTCTTGCCACGGGTTGTCTGGAAGAGATCGCTTTTTAGCGATAAGACCGCCCTTTGTACCCTACTATAATAATATTAGTTCGTAAGTTTTTCTGTAATGGTGTACAATAAAGTGTTATCTATCTATCTATATTCTATTTTAAATGTACCTCGTTTCAAAGACCAACTGTAGTACCCGGAGAGGTTTTGATTTTGAACATTGAAAAATTATAGTTATGGTGTTTGAAAGAGAAACAACCAGAACGAATGCAAGGATAATGGTCGATGATGTTATGCTGGAACAAGTGAATGAGTTTGTATATCTTGGATGTGCTTTTAGCAGGGATGGAAGGTACACCGCTGACATAGAAAGAAGAGTAAATTTGGGGAATAGTGTGAATGGAGCGTTAGGTAAACTTCTAGGCGCTAAGAACCTCAGCCAGAAGGCCCAGCTTGCCATACAAAACGCGGTGCTGGTACCTACGCTCACGTATGGAAGCGAGAGTTGGGTATGGAATAGAGAGCACGAAAGTAGAGTAAACGCGGTCGAGATGCGAGCACTGCGAAAAATCTGCGGAGTGACGCTCGCGGACCGCGTTCGTAATACCAAAGTAAGAAAGAGAGTTGGTCTGAAAGAGAGTGTCGGGGTAAAGGTAAGGAAAGGAATGCTCCGGTGGTTCGGGCATGTGGAAAGAATGTATGATGAAAGCATGACTAAATAGATATACAATGCAAAAGTGGATGGATGCAGAACTCGCGGAAGGCCACGACACACCTTCCATGATCAAATTGATCGTGTACTAGCAGAAGGTGATGTCAGGAGCCTTAAGAATAGACGAGCTTGCATGACAAGAGCTATGAATGTCAAAGAAGCAAGTGAGGTGTGTAAGAATAAGCCTGTATGGCACTCTGTTGTTCGTGCCTACCCCGCAAGGGACCTGGCGTGAAGTTATGTATGTATGAAAAATTATAATAATAACGTTATATGTTTTACGGAAATGTTCGTAGTTCGTGGACTTGCCAAATTAATTTGAAAATAAAACTGGGCAGCAAAACATTTTGAAGTGTTCATATTTTTTTATAACTAACATCTGTATTGCTAGTAGTAAAATAACACCAACGCGCAAGAAAAAATGGTCTATACTTTTAAACAGTCCCATGTATTATTGTGTATTGTGATGCGCTAAATCCAAATATCGAGTGAGTTTGGTCCATACATTCTCAAATATTTGAGGGTGTATGGAGCAACCGACCCCAGATTCAGTCTTTTCGTCCATATAACCTCAAAATTGTTAAGGATACATCGACCAAACTTACAGCAAATTTGGATTTAGTAATTGAAATACATAAGAATAGATAGATCTGGTCAAACCTTGCTTGGTCTGGTTGACACAAGCAAGAACTGCGTGTCACGGAGATGAATACGCTGCGATAGATGCGTGTGTCCCGCATCTGCGGCAATCTTCATGTCCGTGACATATCAGACAAAGTGCTTACGCTGGTACGGCCACGCTTTACGAAGACCGGCTAATTATGTGGGAAACAAATATCTAGCCATGACGACTCCGCCAGGCCCCGGTCGAAGGGGAAGGCCCAAGAAATGTTGCCTTGACGTTATGAAGGATGACATGCGTACCAATGGTCTCAAAACGGGGGAAGCTGAAGATCGCGCGAATCGAAGTAGAAAAAGTAGAAAAGCGGACTCTGGGCGTCGTGAACGCTCCGAACGCAACCGGGATTTAACGCTCGGATGATGACGACGAAGAGATGGATCTGGTCCAAAATACAATCCACATTTATTTTGTAGGCCAATGTCACTTTACAAAACATACATACAGTCCTACAGTGCAGGGGTTTTGTAAAACTATGTCCGTACCATATTGTACTTACCATTAAGAACATATTTTATGAGTTTATTCATGAAGAAGTCAAATAAATTAAATCTATTATTACTAATCGTAATATGTAGGGATTACCAGCGTAATGTGTAATTCGTATGCATCTTACAACTCCTATATATTCATTAACACCTTGCTGGTGTAATTTTTAGCCTTACAATGTAAATAAATATGTGGACATATATTTAAAAATTTAGTTTTTTATTCTGTGTTAACCACCTGATTGCTATTGAAGGTCTTTGGGGTTCTATAAAAATGTTGGCAGTAACGGGACCCATACATTTCATAAGGGTCCCAGGCTATTTCAGCCATGTCCATCAGTCTCTACATATCTCCGTTTATATTTGTATAACATTGTATTTTTCTCAAAAACGTCTTGTTCAATATGGTAATAATACCGTAAAATAAGTAAAAATTAAGGGTGTCTGCCATACAAGTTTATACTGTTTCCCAGCGATTATTTTACGTTTGCAGGTCTATCAAGTTACATATTTCTTTACAGTAAAGCCCATATGAAACGAATGATATAGTTGTCGTACTTTATTGTTATGGGTGACGTAATTAATAGTGATGTTCTTTGTGTCATGTGACGCATAAACTATTAAACCATCGACACTATACGTAAATAAATTGAAATCAATTTGAAAAAATTAATGTTCCATTTTAAAGAAAAATAGTACAACAATTATTATAAGTGCTTATAAAATGACTTATTTAATTTATGTAAAATATGTTTATTAAAATGAGGGATATTTATTATACGCTATAGTATTTGAGCAAAAATATACAGACAAGTTCCACTCTCCATCTCGAGATTGTTTGCAAGAGATCGCTGTCAGCGACAAGACCGCCATTTATTTTGTACCTTATTCGAAGATATTTTGTTGTATTATTTCATTAATTTTATTGTGCAATAAAGTATATTCTATTTTATAAGTTACATTAATTAAAATTTATTTATAAATGAAGTCGATTTTTATAACAAATCAAACGCATTAGGACATTACTAATTGAACCGTTATTGAGTTTTCAAAAGTAAAATAAATGCTTGGAAATACTTAGCTTGTTGCTGTGTCGGAATTGCACTGGACACAATGCTGATTTTCAACGCAAACCTTTCTTTTCTTGTGATACCAAAAACGAACCCAATAAATTTATTGATCTAAATTTATAATTATAAAGTTAATAAACGATAATATAATATACATTTACGTATGTAACTTATTAAAAGGTTAACAGTAAATTTGAATACAACACTATTTCTAAATTATTATCAAGCTTTGAAAATTTATATAATAGATCAAAAACTAAAAGTTAATTTTAAAAATAAATAAAATAAACTATACTATATTATAAATAAAGCTATACTTACAAAATAACATAAATCTATAAGTAAAAATTCGACTTCAAATCGCAGTCGACGGAGAGCGTCCACAAAATGCTCGCCGCATTTCCGCGTTGGATGGAAACGCTTATTCGTTTCTCTAGGTTCAAGCCAGCCTTGCATTCCAGCCGACATTTCCGGGTGGTGTGCAGCAGCAGCCCCGGCTGTCACGGCTGGGTCTGGAATATGGGACGCCGCCAATGTATCTACACAAGTTGCGTCCCATACTAGGCGTCCCATCTTCCCTGGCACCAACGACATTCCGTTCAAAAATATAATGTAAAAATCACAATATTAAATAAGTGAAACAATAACGAAATATTAAGTGTTTATTTATCACAGTCGCACTTAACCGTCGCGATTTTGACATGCAATAATTTATCGATATCATGTAATATTATAACTCATTGTTACACAACCCTAAATCTGTGGATTGTCCTAATAAATAATGGATATATGAAGAAACAAGTGATAATACGAGTGTTTACCGAAACGCACCATAGATTACTTTTAACTAGGAACCCTCGCGACTTTGCTCGCATAGAATTTAATCCTTTGAAAATATTTGTATTTTTAGGATGAGAAAAGAATTCCTACGTTTTTTAATGGTTGTGGTAGATGGTTCATAAGAATAACATGAGAACTGGGGGCCTCTGACTCTACATCAATAAAATCGAAATGTCTGATAACTACAATAACAATATTGTAGTACCTACCTGACACATACAATAGTAATATTGAAGTGTTAGATATCTTCAACAATAATATTGTATTTGATATTTATTCTTTTTTTTTATTGCAAGAGTTCATCAGACAGACAGACAGGCCGTCTTTTTACTTTATGACCATGGCCTATAGACATTTGCAACAGCAAAGGTGCTGCAAATGCGTTGCTGCTTTCTTATAAGGGAGACTGGAACCTGGTCACTAATGACGGAAATATCACAAGATTGTTATGGCGGCATACTCTAGACCAGGCGTGGTCGCCATCCAGTCGAGCCAATACCACCACCTCGCTGTAGGTTGTTTTGTCACCTCTTATGACAGGGCGCCCGGCCGCAGGAAATTGTATTCTTTCTCATACAATAATATTGAAGTGTTTGTTATCTAGAATATCTGTATGTTGCAGTAGTATCCTATCACAAAAATGGCCAGTGTTAGTAAATCGCAGTGCACGTTTGGCCTTAGAAGCTTACGCAAGCAAAACTTCCGATGTCTCACCGGGCTTAGCTAAATATATTCACTTACTGTAAATCCATGGACAAATATAGTACGTAATCTCAGTAACACCCAGATTAGCGTGCATATTTTTATTTATTTATCTACAGACAATGTTTAAGATAAGTTTAGTACAATTTTCAAATCCTTTACACTATTTTCATGATAAATTATATATGTTCAAGTGATAATATGCGGGATTTACTGACATTGTTATTATGCAATAGGGTTGGGCTCTTATCGATCGTGGAATTTAAATTAAATATTCTATATTAAAAATTGTGGTTATTGTTTTTTATCGATTAGTATTTAATACTGCAAGATTAGTTAACTTTTAAAAGCATTAACTGTACTGCTTTAATATTACTTTACCTCCATAAAATAGAACGTTAAAGATGCGCGAAGCCGAGTAAAATTGATACAAAATGATTTACCTTGTGTAAATGAAACAGCGTTCATTAGCGACGCTTATCAGACGATGTTATAAGATTTTTTGGTTTCTTACTTGATTTTTTTAATATTAATGATAATCGTCAAATTTTTGCAACAACACGACTTACATAGATAACGACTAGATAGATTCAGAAAAAACTATATACAGTGCATTTTTCTACTTGAAATGTATTAGAAACAGAAATATAAAGAAGATCAACAATGACACGCGATTGCTCATTGATTTCCTTCACCATTTTTTATTAAATATACGAAACAACTGCGATTTCATTCGATACATTTCAATTGTAGCCTTTATCGGTCTTCAATCCATGGAGACGGATTACGATCTGGGACATTACAATAAAGAAAGAGCTTATGTGTAACAGTAACAAGAATAAACCATAAATTTCTCTTGCAGGTTCAGGCCTCTCAGTTTTACCGGAATAACATGTACGCCGGTCTCGTTTTTGCTAGGTTGATTGGCAGTTTCTTCACGATGTTCTCTGTCATCGTGAGCATGTGGTAATTATAATGACAATACCTTTAATTATTATATATTTAAGTCAGAATACAGCTTAACTTTAGGTTCAAAACTTAGCGTTATTAGAGCTCGTTGATGAGTTCATGTACTTAATTTTTTATATTTTTAACAGATTTTAAAACATTACTTATCCGTGCTGGAACGGAGAGAAAACACAATTTCGTGCGGCCTGGCGGCCTGTCGTAAGAGGCGACAAAATAACACACAGCCAGGTGGTAGGGTATTACCCTGGTCTAGAGTATGCCGCCATAATAACCTTGATTTGTGTTCCGGCATCTATGACCAGGTTCCAGTCTCCCTTAAGAGAGCAGCAGCGCCTTTGTAGTACCTTTGGTGTTACAAATGTCCATAGGCGATCGTAACCGCTTACCATCAAGTGGCCTGTCTGCCGAACTCCCCCATAAATAAAAAAATAATTTTAAAACATTACCACATTTCTACGAGAAAGCTCTTGTGAAACCTCAAAATATGTTTGTAAGGATATAAATAAAGGTCTTATGTGGATTAGAACATTTAAACTCTTTGTATTAATTAGCAATAAACAAATAAATTTTACTTGCAGTATTTCCAGTTAATATGGAATATATTTTATAAGTACATATGTAAAAAGTTAGCAACTTTGCTAAATTTACAACCACAAAGCTTAATCATCATATAATTAATATTCTCCAATTCAAAGTTGTACTTTAATATCAACAAGAAACAAGACAATAGAGCTCAGCTATATCTTACAACTTACAAGTCATCAATAATTAATAACAACCGCAACGGGACCAATCGATATTATTTTATCGATAAATTATGCTTCATCACTATCGACCAGTGACGCGTGGCACGCTGTTTACGATGCAATAATTCATCAGTGCTGCAAGACTGACAGTTACAACCCCAGCGAAGTCATTAATGTGTAACTGACAAACGTAAAGATGATGAAGCCTTTCGTTTGTTAGTAATATCTTTGTTCATTGCAACATCTTAGACTCATTGATGAATTTTAATATTTTATACTTTATCGAGGTTGTTCAAACTTAGGAAAGAGCCAAAATTAAAAGACAAGGCCTGTGTAGGAAAGATGAAATCTCACCGCCTCCGTTGGCTCGGTCACGTGGAACGGATGGGAGAGGATCGAAGCGTGAAGAGGGCCTATTTGAAATGACCGGATAGGCGACGTTCGGTCGGTCGCTCCAAGTACCGGTGGAGGGACAGAGTGGAGGCTGACCTGTGTGAGCTTCAAGCCCTTAACGGACAAGAGATCGCTCAGGGCAGGAACAGGTGGAGTGTTCTCGTTTCGGAGGCCAAGACACATTTTAGGTCGCTGAGCGAACGGAGTTAGTTAATATAAAGTATGTAACAAATCACTGCCAGAAGGAAGCGTGACCCAGAAAGCTGACTGCATTGCCAAATTTCTTTGGAGAAACCATTTGCCGGTGGACCCCACGGACCTCGAAGTTGTTTAGATTCAGTAGCATAGAAAATATCTAATATATAAAATTCTCGTGTCACAGTTTTCGTTGCCATACTCCTCCGAAACGGCTTGACCGATTTTGATGAAATTTTTTGTGCTTATCCGGTATCTATGAGAATCGGCCAACATCTATTTTTCATCCCCCTAAATGTTAGGGGTAGTCCACCCCTAAATTTATTTATTTTATTTTTTAGACAAAATTTTTAATTTCTATTTTTTTATGATACAACATTAAAAGATACATACAACCCTAAATTTTCAACCCTCTACGATCAACCCCTATTTTTTACCGGGCAGGACGACGTCTGCCGGGACAGCTAGTTGACTATATTTTTTTATGTCACTATTACCGTAAAATCATATTTCTATTTTTGTATAGTTCTCGGCACGGCTTTTGAGCGGTCGGCGGAGTAGTAGAAATCGTTTTACGTAATGATCGTAGCCGATGTTACGGGGTTTGTTAAAATATCGCTAATGTTATGTTTTTATCCCTGTACTTGTAAGGTGATAACTTCATACTATTGAAAAAGATTTTTTTTATTGCATGAGTTCAGCAGACAGGTAGACGACCCACTTGATGGAAAGCGGTTACCATCGTTTATGGATATTTGCAACAACAAAGGTGCTACGAAAGCGCTGCTGCTCTCTTAAGGGAGACTGGAACCTGCTCACTAACGCTGAAACACAAATCAAAGTTGTTACTGCGGCATACTCTAGACCAGGGGTGATAGCCATACAGTCGGGAAGATATTCTACCACCTGGCTGTGGATTGTTTTGCCGCCTCTTACGTTAGACAACCCGGCCGCAGGAATTTGTATTCTTTCTCAGTTCCTGCACGGATACAGAATACAATAGAGACAATATATACGGATACAATACAATCAAGAACAGAAATATCATTATGCGTAGGCCAACGTGTGTGGCGTTCCACAAATTATATCGAGTTCTGAAGAAGTACCAATTAGTGGCCAAGTTTCAGTCTCCCTTTAGAGAGTAGCAACGCATTTGTAGCTCATTTGCTGTTGCAAATTTCCATAGGCGATAGTAGCCACTTTCCACCAGGCTGTCGGCCTGACCCTATAAAGAATGAAAAGTATGAATACATAATGAACTGCAAAATCTATATATTAATACGTGAAGCAAAAACTTTATACCCCTTTTTACGAAACGAACAATTCTTTGATTATAAAAAGGACCCTGAACGTGAGATGGGGAAGCATATATCTCCTGCTTTAAAGAACATTTCAACAAATATTTTCATAAATTAATATCGATTATTCTTCATGAAATTCTAAATTATTAAAAAGTCAATTACAGATCGTCACTCGTTTTTTATTTGCTTTATTTATCACAATGCTAAATACCCATAAAGTCGAAAATAAAACCGCACAGCAAAAGATCATTCTTCAGGTTGCCGCCAAAAATTCCGAAGTAAAATTAACCAAAATTAACTAACAAAATTTCAAATGTCAATTTGAGATTGGCCAACTAAAATCATTTTTACCAGGAAATAACTAACATTAAAGCTAAATTTCGTGTGTTTGTTCGATAAAATGTACCGTCAAGTGAAACGGAACACATCTGGCTGTTTTACCGATGTCATAAATACATTTTACTAAATGACATGGGAGAGTGCCTCATGCATGACAACATAAATGCATTTACTATTAAACGCGTTTAGAGAGTAAAATAAAATTGACTAATTTTATTTAAAGACGATCGTTATGCAAGCGGGCCTAAACCAATAAAGGCATTACACACACTACTATGTATTTGACACACACACGCATTATATTATACATATTTCTTTTGTTTATTGTTTAAGTCAAATTGAAAGTGTAGCCTTGGCGAAATCTGTAATTATAGAAGTTATAGTTTTTGACAACTAGTGCTAATAATTATTACTCTTACACTCTTGCAAGTTTATTAAAATTAACTAAGCTAAATCTGACAAGGCGTAAAAACTACAAGCTCATTTCTAGTGAAATCGGAATGTCCTGTCAATTCTGACCTCGTTGCATGTAATTGCAATATCTATTTGTTGATCACAAAATCAGAAAGGTATGAATATTGGTGATGATATTTTAATAAAACGACATTCAATTAGTCTGTTTCAAATAGGATGGTTGGCGAGATATTAGGTAAATAGAGAAATGAACATCGTGATTCTGAGTATAAGATTTTTGTAACGAAGTTTCTTATCGCACCTAACTCGGCGACTAAAAGAAAAATGCTTGCCACTGTATACTATTATACAATTTCAAACTTTAATGCAATGAAATAAGATCCAAAATAATATCTATTAGTTACGTTGATTTGAAATTAGGTTTTGTAGTTGCCCTTATTGCTATATGATTTTTCGGTGGTCTCCGATAGCCTCAGATGGCCTCCGACGGCCTTATAGAGCCTTTGATGACCTTCGATTGTCTTCGGTGATCTTAAAAACTTCGTTTCAACTTGGTGTCCCGAAGACACCTAATATTTATTAAATAGATAAATTAAATATATTTTTATATATTTATTATTTAAAATTAATATTTATTTTAGAGGAAAGTTTACGATAACGCTTCCAAATACGTTTTATGAATGTGTCAAGAAATCGTCCTATTTGAAATAAACTTTAAAACATTTTGACTTCTATGGACTTAAAACCTTCTATTATGGCATATTGAACAACCATATATCAAACAGAAGTAGAAGAAAAACAGTTACAAAATTAAGTGGTATAAAGAAATAAACAAAAGAAGGTATAAAGTAAGTACATGCTTTAAAGCAAGACAATGTCTTGCATGGAGCTACTGACAAATTTTAGTTACAATCTTACCTCTTTTACTTACTCTAATGCTTGGGCCACAACTGCAATAATGTTACAGTTACAGAGCCTTTCAAACAGATATGGCAGTGAGTGTAATACGTTGTTTGTAAGGCGATATTGTTTTTAACTTTTTGATGGTGTTATATATTGACGGATAACGTACGTATACACCAAAATGGCTATTCGATAACTTCGTTATTTTTAACTCTATAAAATAAGACGCATTTGGCCACAGTCAATATCGTTACCATAATCGCAGGTGCGGCCCCAGCATAAGAAATTACTAAAACATAATATTAAAGCTTAAAAGATGAGGCTATATCTGAGTCTTTAAAACACAATTAGTTCGGTCAACACAGAATAGTACATACATACATACATAACTTCACGCCAGGTCCCTTGCGGGGTAGGCACGAACAACGCCATTCAGGCTTATTCTTACACACCTCACTTGCTTCTTTGACATTCATAGCTCTTGTCATGCACGCTCGTCTGTTCTTAAGGCTCCTGACATCATCTTCTGCTAATACACGATCAGTGATACACAGAATATTGCTGCAACAAATTCAATTAAATTGTATATTATATAATAATAATAACAGTCCATTAATGTCCCACTGCTGGGCTCGGCTCTCCCATTATAGTGAAACGGACAGTATACCCGCCACGCTTGTCCAAGGCGACTTGGCAGGTTTGAGACATCCCGATGTACAGGTTGCATCACGATCTTTTCCTTCACCGTTGTTAGCACGTGGTAATTATAACAATATGCCCATTAGGTAAAAAGGTGGTGCATTCGTATCGGCCAGGATCGAACCTGCACTATTTGAGTTTGGGACGCGTGCTTTAGCCATACGCGACTACGAATTGCAAAAGCAAAATTGGACGTAGGCAAACTCTAATTTTCGTTCACTGTGACAGAAATTACCAAGTCTATACTCATTATGGTTAATAATTTTCGCGTCATTTCGAAAAGTTGTCTGTGAGCCTCGAGCTATTATTTCGACACGTCTAGATAGGCGATAGAAGATATTTTAAAATGATTTCAGATGACGTAAGATAATCCGTACCTACTAAGCTAAAGAAAGATTCTTGTTTGTTCCTTTTTCTTAGTTTTGAGACTAAATTGACCCTAGCGCACCAGTGCTTGAGAATGCCCCAGGAGGCAGTGCAAACAAACTTCGTCAACAGGGGTGAAGACTCCTCCGCTCCCTAGATGCTAGAGGGCCTTTGTAGCGGTATTACGGGAGGAGATCCTGCGCATATCTGCGCCACCGGGACCCGTGCTTCACCAACATACAACAAGGGTCATCCGCCGCCCTAGAACTACACTACTTAAACCGCCACATATAACTTCGGCTTGAGTTTTTGGCGGAAACTGAAAGGGGACGTTGTGCTGTACAGTTTTATTTACTAAAAATGTGCAAAATTACTCTAAAATAAACAAAAGATATTGATAGTTTTTGAGTAATAACTATGTGTTTTGTGAGAAATGTGAACTGAAATAGCCAAATGTGGCCTTATGCTTTTTCACAAGAACTCCGTGTACTCGATTGTAGCTTACAATACAACTACTTAAAGGTCTATTTGACAAGCCATAAGTTAAAAAAATAACTTCGACTTCGTGGGATGTTTCAACATTTTTTTAACTTTCTTAATAAGCCTATAAACTCTTATAACTATCAAGAATGAGGGGGTAAATGTTAAAAATCTAGTTAAGACCTAACCCACTTAGGAGCCCATACAAGTGACCTACAATCCTTCTCTATGCAACTATGTATTGTATAAAGCAGATAACTATCACCATTGTAGGCTATCGTAACTCATCTCACGGCTTATTTATGACGGTATTATCACGTCCGACTCATGTTTACGGTCGGTTTTACTTCGATTTCGAAAACATCAAGTGTTTCGAGTCAATTTGTGCTTACAAATGCGTGTTAGGCATGTTGATACGATTAAAATATAAGCTAAGGACCGTCGGAGGTGAAGTGACAATATCAGCTAGAGCCCCCATCACATTTGCAGGATCAAAAAATATGATTGTTACACGAGAGGTGAAAGTAACATATTTAGGCACACGATAGTTCGGCGCACAAGCGTAACGAAGGCGCTAATAATTCGTATGTCTAAATAGACCTGAGGTTTACACTCTGACTTTCAATTCGAATATGAAAGTAAATAAAAACTGATTAATTAAAGAAAGAACTACTTCTCTAATAAAATAAAGGGGTAAATTATGGGTAAATTCAAATCTAAATCTGACGAAAAGTCCTCGTAACGTTAGATTACATATGAAAGGTCAAGTTTTTTTTTCTGAGGCATTCTACCAGACAGTATTTTTTTGACACTGATAATAGTAAAAATTTAGCTCAAATTTATGTAAATTAAATAATAATTAAGTGAAAAGTAATTTATAAGTATAATATAATGCTACAAACTTGTTAATAGTTTTATATTAAAATTTATGCCGTGATTTAAAAGTTGAGACATGAGTCCCAACTTATTAATTAATAAAATTATTAATTATTAATGAGTATTATCTATGGTTTGCATAGTTTTGTCAACTTTTTGCCAGCAGGGAGAATCGCTTCCCAGGGACGAAAAGTACTGTTTTCATCCCTACGATTTATCGCTTGCTTTAGCAACTCAAGCGTACTTTCAAAATATAAGAAATTAAAAATAATATAGTTAGTAACTCTGGTGATTAATTATGTCGTCAAGTGATCCAGTTGTGATAACCTAATTTTAAAAACTAGCAAATTACGCACGATAAGTATGAGTAGGTCGTCGGCTTGCGCCCCTTAGGGTTCTGCGATGGTTGCGACACACCTGAATAAAGAGGCCCTGTCTGAGCTCATGAACTAGATTAGGATTGATATTAAGCTCGAGAAATACGGGAATTGATGGACAAAACATTTCAAAAATTTTATTACGTACTAGAGGTCCCGGCAGACGTTGTCCTGCTATGAAAATATAAAAATCTAGAACCCGACCCCAGCGCCACCTATTGGTTCCAATTGTAAATCTAAACCATCCGGGGTGCCTCGCTGACACACACAAAAACATCAACATCCCTCCAGGAAATTAAGAAGGTCCTAGAACCCGATCACGGTGCCACCTACCGGTTTCAATTGTGATTCTAAATAATTCCGGAACCCAGTCAAACCCAAAAAAAAACATGAAAATCGGTGAAGTCGTTCTCAACTTATGCGCGTAACAAACATTTCTATGGTTATTTTTTATACCTTTTAAACCTTCTCTGGACTTCTACAAATATTAGGCACATCAGTTCAGCGGTTTCGAGATTTTATGAGACTCACAAACATCAATTCATTTTCGTATATTTATATACGTACGTACGTATATATATATATATATATATAAACATTTTTTAACTGGACGTGTTGCTGGAGAGTTTCTTGCCGCTTCTTCCTTAATAGCAATAACACGTTGCGAAGCGGTGTAAAAGCTTTTCAGTTTCAATTTTCATTTGATAGACGAAATAATGTAAGTATTTTATCCCCGAAAATAGTTTACGCGAGATATGTATTCATAATTGACTCGATTCAATCCATACGGAATGCTATAGCCGTTAAATAAACAAGATACCGATTGACTGCAACATTGTTGTATAAACACCATTTCAAATAACATAGATATAAACAGAGAAATACAATATAATCATGAAATAATTACACTGCCTTTAAAGTACAACAAATGCAATATAAGAAATTGTACAAACCACTTTTGGATAGACTCGCGCACGTTCCGAGGCACATTATAAAGTACAGGAAGGCTGCGTGCCTTCATTCCTAGATGTTTCAATTAAATTGGTAGCCCCTGCACTATTATTATTTACCCTGGTTTAGTTAGAATAGCGCCCGGAGTATATTAACCTTCAAACAGGCGCGTGGTCATTTGTAACAGCAACGGCCGCGCGTAACCTAAAAGCTCTGTTAGAGATTTAAAGGATTTAAAACATAAATTGTTAAATAAAGAGAGAGACAGATAACACTTTATTGCACACCAAAATATACAATTCCAAAAACCAGACCATATTTACAATATTTACTTGACAAGAAAATAGGAGGCCTTATCGCTTAAAGCGATCTCTTCCAGGCAACGTTAATGAAAGAAATTTGAATCAGGCGATATGGGTGGTGCAGGAAATAGGCAATAAATATATAAATGCTCAAACTAATTTAAGAAATAAATTTGCAAATAAATACATAGTCATATTAATACAATAATACATTTCGAAATGTATAAGTTAATTGACAAAACATAATTTGTTTTTTAAAATTAGAACAATAAACAATTGTTCTAAATATAAAGTTGTAAAAAGTATTTAAATCCAAATTATTGTAATTAAATTTTTCGACGCCTAAGCCGCGGCTAAAACAAAAGCTAATTGTGCAGCAAGGGATATGCAGATTAAGAGGTATTTAGTTTCTTTTTTAGTTAGTAGTGAACTTACTTAACTTAGTTAGTGGCAGAAGAAGCATGAAAGTAGGATAAATGCAGTTGAAATGAGAACTTTGAGAAGTATATGTAAGGTTAATGTAAATGATATGATAAGAAACAGTGTGAATTGAAAGAAGATGTAGTGACAAGAGTTGAAAAGGGAATGTTAAGGTGGTTTGGTCATGTAGAGAGAATGAATGATAGCAGAATCACAAAACAAGTATATGATAGCAATGTGACTGGAAGAGTCAGTGCCGGTAGACCAAGACGTACTCACCATGATCAAATTGAAGATATTTTGAAGAAAGGTCAGATAAAAAGTAGTTTAAATAAGCGTGTATGTACATACACACATACATAACTTCACGCCAGGTCCCTTGCGGGGTAGGCACGAACAACAGAGCGCCATTTAGGCTTATTCTTACACACCTCACTTGCTTCTTTGACATTCATAGTTCTTGTCATGCACGCTCGCCTGTTCTTAAGGCTCCTGACATCACCTTCTGCTAGTACACGATCAATTTGATCATGGAAGGTGTGTCGTGGCCTTCCTCGACTTCTGCATCCATCCACTTTTGCATTATGTATGAGAAGATTAATGCGTGTATGTATGAGAAGATTAATGAAAGTTGATGAAGCGAAAAGTGTTTGTCAAGATCGTAACAAGTGGAGATGCATTATCTCTGCCTACCCCAATGGGAAACAGGCGTGACAATATGTATGTATGTAGTGAACTTAAAAGAGGCTACTTAACACAATAAACAATTATGGAAATAGAAATTACAAGTGGTCGCCCGTTGTCGCAATTCGATCATAATAATTATTGTCAAAGACTCTATAATCACAGATTTAGATTTTACACTGTTAATTTTATTTTAACCGTAAACAAAAGAAAATATGCGTGTGTTTGTGTCAAATACATAGTAGTATGTTTAATGTAGTAATGTTTTTTTATTGATTTAATGCATTTTATGCATAATTAAAAAAAAATAGCATCCTGCACGCCTTCTCTATATAAACTATAAGTGTGCGATGTTTCATACTCCTCCGTCTGCGCAATTTTCGTAAAAAGGGGTAGGTACAAAGTTTTTGCTGTTTTGCTTCACGTATAGATAAACAAAAACGTATCAAGCGCGGTCGATGCGACGCCGCTGGACTGTTTGAAGGTTAAAGCGGTTATACACAAGACACGAGCAGTTAATCGTTGAACGCACACGAACTGCTCGAGCCGTCGTTCTGGAGTGCTCGAGCAGTTATGTTTAATAGCTTGTATAATAATAATAGAACATCTAAAAAAATTGCTGGTAATTGTTGCGAACAAGGGATAAGAACACTAGGAAGTCTAGGAGTGACAATCCTTTTTTTAAAGTGAAATACTATTTACGGACAGTTCACGCTATGGGGCCACAGCGGGGGAGTGTGGGACTCGCTCAGCTGGGCTGCCATGCCCATTCCAACCAAGAATAATTAATGAATAACATAAGATTAATTAAATTAATAAACCAATACAAAAAATGAAGACTTAGTTATATTGTATTCAATCTAAAAACCCTCAAGAGTATAAGTAGAATATTGAGACCAGATCTTCTATGTATAATGTGCCCATAAGGCTGGCCAGGTTTCCTCCTTGTATCGCCATACTCATAAGTTGTTCAAGATAGGCATCAGCGCTCTGATCACCTGAAGAGTCAACGTGCCATGTTGGTAAGTCTTTGTAGAAGTTCATGGCCTGAGAGCCACGGCCCAAGCGTTCTAAAAACAATAAAGCAAAAAGAATTAAATACTTGGCTATGAGGCAGAACTGATAAAAAAAACAACGAATTTCCACTAATACTACCCACTGTTCCTTATGTCGTCTTATACCAGGGACAAGGGTGTTGTATCCAAACATAAAATAGAATAAACTATAAGTTATTTTACATAAATCTAATAATAATTGTAGCTGGTTCGTGCTTTTGGGTAATGTTTGGAGTATCTACAAAGCGAAATGGTAATTTTGGTGCCATAAATAAAACGACGCCATGGAATGTTAAAAACGGAAGAGGATTTTTTTTCTTTTTCTTTATGTATTTGAAATAACAATTTTACTAGTAAGGTAACAGATACACTTTCGGGTAATTAAAGGCGGCGCCAGATGTTCGTGTTGGTAACTCTAATGAAACGATGCACAAAGCAGCTTATTGGTTATTTTTGTTTATGGACTATCTTTATTCAATTTCAGAACTTTCGATTTTAACATATTATTTATGACAAATGTCACCAAAAATTGTATATATTATTAGGGCGTTCCAATAATAGCTCACAACGGTCAGAAAACTGCGTTAGCTATTTGACAAAGCGACCATGGTCGTTGTAGTCGTGTCGAAAACATCACTATTAACGTCATCATTTTCGATTATACACTCACAACGACCCATATCAAGAGGTGAGTCGAATAACCGTTCCACTTGGGCTTATGATTGTAACGCCGGCAAGCTAGTGTAACAAAAAAAATTGCCGTCGTGTACTTGGTCGTTCTGAGTCTCTAATGGAACGCAGCCTATAACGGTTTTAAATATATCTATGACTAGGATATTGCAGTTTTCTATTCGATCGCTTCATGGTACAGTTGTGTAACTCAACAAAATTCCTTGCGATTACTCAGTTAGAGTTAACACCGAATTGGGCTAAAACGCAGGAAAACAGTGTTGTGTCGAGTATAGATCGTATTTTATCCGGACAAAGAAATTACTCTCCTGCAGCCGGGTGGCCTCTCGTAAGAGGCGCCAAAACAACCGACAGCCAGGTGGTAGTGTATTATATATATGCTCGACTGGATGGCTCAGCACTTCTCTTCTCTTCACAAGCACTGATACGCTGGATCAGCGTGGTCATAACTACGTTGTAAGTCTCACACTCTTCCTACCGTAAGCGCGGGGCGCATGGGTCGGTGGTTTTAGTGGGGTGTTAGCACGTGGGTATCCTCTCCACCTAGAGAGGGGTTCTGCCGGCAATTGACTCTGTTATCTACGCTAACTTCTGTTGATAGTGTCACTGTCACTCTCAGTGGGACATTTATGGGCTGATATAAAAATATATATAGCCCATAAATGTCCCACTGCCAGGCTCAGGGCTCCCATTTAAGGGGTAACGGACAGTATACCCGCCACGCTTGTCCAAGGTGGCTTGGCAGGTTCAACACATCGGTTATCCCGATGTGCAGGTTGCATCACGATATTTTACTTCACTGTTGTTAGCACATGGTAAGTGTAACAATATGCACATTAGATTAGCAAACTGACTAAGTGGTACATGCGTTCCGGTCAGGATAGAACCCCTGCGCCCTTTGATACGAAGCGCGAGCACTAGACATTACGCTACCACGGATAACTCTCATTGCTTTGGTCTAATCCCAGTAGAGGACCCGGTAGTGTACGAAATATATTTACCCTGCCTCAAAAAAAGTTATGCACCAACATAATTGAAAGTAGGGGTATTAAAACACCGACGCAATGAACTGAGTCAGTGCAATTGCGCGGCGCAACTCATTGTTACCCAGATCTACTGCTTAGAGCGCTCACTTAAGAGTGTTCCGAGCTGTCCGTGTAATAGCGCCCTTACAGGCAGTAATAATAGCTCGCCAGCAGCCGGGCGTCGTCGCCTCCAATCAGGATAAACGTTATTGAACATTAATTGAGGATGTAATACATATGGATAGGCCTGCTGATGCATCTCGAGCCTTAATATCATATTTTTAATGTGTAAGGACAACACAGTTATTACGTAGGCATGTAGTTGTTTAAGGTCGGGACACACTATGCTATTTGACATCTGGAATGGTTTACAGTGTAACAAGTGTTATTTTTGAAAAAAAAACGAAATAGTAATTATGAGATGAACTATGTAGATATGGAATTCATAAAATATAATCATGCATCGTTATAATAGGTGTCACATTGCAATGAATTTTTGACGGGAATTTGAAGGATGAAATGTGTTTTTTGCTTGAGATAAAAATAAATAATAGTCTTAGTCTTATTATTTTCAAGCAAGAACTGTGACTCTATAGAATTTCAAATGTTTAACTGATTAGTGACATGTTTCGGTAAACAGCAACGATGAGTTATTGAACTCACTCTGTTTAGAAGCTGTCAGTCCTACAATTTGGCTGTTGTTCGGTTGGGTAGGGGTGGTGTGTATAGTGAATAAGGTATTACAAAATCATAAGAACTCCTCCTATATCCTCCTTCATATTGAAGTATGACGTAAAATTCTGTCAAAATTGCACATAAAACTTTTTAAATATTTGCAGTAAAACCTAATTCGAGTATGACCTTTTACTCTTTATCATTATTATTGTTATTATACTGTATGATCTTTGAAGACCATAGGACATTTGGAGGGCTTGCGTGGGGCCATGGTAAGACCAAACACCTTTGGTGTTGCAAATGTCCATAGGCGATGGTAAACGTTTTCCATCAAGTGGGCCATCTGCCTGTTTGTTGAACTCCTGCAATAAAAAAATTAAAGTAAAAAAAAGTCGCTATTTTCGAAATCGTTTTTTTTATTTATTTCTTTCTTTCTTTCTTTCTTACAAGAAAAGCCGTGGTATGTTAGTGGTTAACGAGTTTTTACCACTTAATGTGCAGGTACATTTTACCATATTCTAGACAGTAAATGAAAACATTGTAATGAAACCTGCACATCAAGATAACCGATGTGACAAACCTGTCAATCTGCTTTAGTCAAGCGTAGCTGGTAAGCTGTGCATTCATCTAAATAAACTGAGAAGCCCGAGCGCAGCAGTGGGGCATTTATGGGCTGTTTTCAAATATTTATAAATTTAATCATTTTTTTAAAATTCCACAACCAAGGAATAAAAACAGACGTTCATAGCCAGTTTAACGTTTTTTACAACTTATTCAACACAGGGCAGTACAACGGTGCTATAAATTTTTCGAAAAAAAAAAGGCCGAAAACAAAATGTGATACAGGCCTAACTGAATAAGCTAGTGTTAGTGTAGTCCTCTCTGGTTTTATCTCTTTAAGTTGTTCCTTTACTGCTAAAGATAGTAGCTTTGATGGCGGTGAATAATTAATTGCTGTCTTCAACCGAGATCGGTTTTGAGAACTGTGGAGGGCCGAATATATATTATGTTCAGCTGGTCAGTAATTTAGTGAATCTCCCTAATTGGCGATCTACTTCGAGGTCTCTCGCTTTCAACTTTCCTTTCTTGTGGTCTCACAAGTCTCTCTATACAGTCTTGGTTCTTTTTGACTATGCGGCCAAAGTACTTCAGTTATTATAACCTTGTGAAAAAATAGTATGTGCTAGCTTCGACGTACGACTAGAGTTTACTTTTGATACATTAAAAAAATGTCCACGTCCGCGGCGACAGCGGCGGAATACGGCCAAATAGACAATCAATTACCGTTCATTAGTCTCACTAAAACTCAAGAAGATTTAATATTTTTTGGTTTTTGTTCGCTTTTTGATACATTTTTAATACAGGGATGGTTTAAAAGAGAAAAAAGTGTCAGTTGTAGGACCACTGCACCTACGCGTGACGATCACGTGAGTTTTGTACTTTTCCCCATTCCAAAAGTGTCCGCCGTTCTAAAAAAGTTTTCACTTCAAAAAACGTAGCGCTTTTGAGTTAACGCTTATATTACGCATAGTATGACCCCGAGTCATTTTTTATTCAGGTATAGGATCGATGAGGACTTTTAGGTCCGCTTGCACAACAATCGTCTTTAAATAAAATTAGTCAATTTTATTTAACTCTCTAAACGCGTTTAACAGTAAATGCATTTACGTTGTCTTGCACGAGGCACTTTCTCATGTCATTTAGTAAAATGTATTTATGCCATCGGTAAAACAGCTAGATGTGTTTCATTTCACGTGGCGGTACGTTTTATCGAACAAACACACGAAATTTAGCTTAAATGTTAGTTATTTCCTGCGTAAAAAGGATTTCACTTGGCCAATCTCAAATTGACATTTGAAATTTTGATCGTTTGGTTAAGTTTATTTCGGAATTTTTAGCGGCAACCTGAAGAATGTTTTCGATTTTATGGGTATTTAGTAATGAGATAAATAAAGCAAATATAATTCGAGTGACGATCTGTAATTGACTTTTTAATAACTTACAATTTCATAAAGAATAATAAATATTAATTTATGAAAAGATTTGTTGAAATGTTCATTAATGCAGAAGATATATGCTTTCCCATCTAACGTTCAGGGTCCTTTTTATAATCAAAGAATTGTAGACAAAGATCATAAGTTTGTCTTCGCTGCCTCCATTACATAGGCGTTCTAGCTCATCCCATACTTCTTTAGCGCTTTTATATCGCATAACTTATTTTAGAATCTCATCCGTCATGTTTGTCGTCATTAGAGTTGAAACGGCACAGTCAATTTTTAGAAATTGTTGTAAATATATATCATATTTGGCTTTAGCATCTCCACCATCAGATGTTGCAGGCTCATCGGGCTTTTGAAGTTTTCCTTGCAAAATTTCTTCAGCGCCGGGTATTGCCCTGCACGCTGTCTCAATACGTTACCGCCAAGGCTTTTAATTTTTACCATCTAGGTGCATTACTTTTACCTTGAAGCCTCTGCGATCAAATTCATTGTGACCGTCAGATCAAGTACAATGCTAGAATATTGTATTTATTCTTTCCTAGTTAAGATATCTTTACTGGATCCAATTCCTTAACTTTATTACTCCGCTACCATGTTAGTTTGGACTAATAATAGGTATTTAGAATTGAGATAAATAATTAAAGCAAATAATATACGATTGTCAATCTGTTATTGACTTTTATGAGTGACAATTTCATAAAGACACACGAGTGACAATGTTTAAACGCATTTAAGGAGTTAAATAGCCATTTTTGGATGATTAACTTTGACAGTTCTGTAAACGTATTTACCAGTAAATTTAGCGTTGTGCAAGACGCTTATCGTATTTAAGGGCGGCAAATGCGTTTAGTGTTTCTTAAATAAAATTAAGGAGCGTCATGCAAGCCGCCCTTAGATTTCATTTATAATGGTGTTTTGAACAATCATACATTTTCAGCTGGGTGCGAATTTTTCACTCCTATTTTTATAAATAATGGGTTGATGATAAATGGGCTATCTAACACTGAAAGAACTTTTTAAATCAGACCAGTAGTTGAGATTAGCGCTTTCAAATAAGCAAACAAACTCTTCAGCTTTATATATTAGTATAAGATTTCACTCCTCATAAAATTTCCATACTGGGAGACTTGTATGAAACTATATTCTTAAGGAGTAAACTCTCAAAAATTCCCGCAAATCCACACACTGTCTGCACCTGCCTTAGTATTAACTGCATCAAAGGAAGTGTTACTTCTTGCGCAACTTTTTCTTAAACTACGTGTAAAGCTATCTGAGAGAATTTTTATTAATAACAAAGTAAAAGATAGCTGTCGGCGTGTTTCAACGCCATTTAAAATTGTTTTATGATGATTCGATTGTCGTAGTGACATTTTTTAAGGTACAATGTTTCTTTACGAAAGCAGGTGCCGTATATCCTGCAGTTGTTAATGTGAAAAGTGTCGGAATGATATATAAGGTTGGATCACGAATGTTACTAATGCTTTTATGAGATTCTTGTGTTTCGTTGATAAGAGTTGTACATTAAAAACAATGCAATGGTATTGTAATGATAATGGTAGGGCCGCACCTGCAATAATATTAAAGTATGCCTTTAAAGACCATGGGCCATAAAAATAACCCGGACTTTTGGAAGGCTTCCGTGGGGAGGCCAACACGTAGAGGCCCCTTGACAAATTTAATCTAAATGTGGCGTGACACTGACCGGCGGTTGTGCCTGTCTTCACCATATAACATTGCACCCTAGGGCAAGCCCCGGCCAGTGTAGGACTAATGTGGGAAATGAGGAAATAAAGTACCGGGCTACTAGGGTGAACTGCTAGTGGTACTAGAGGTCTGGGAATACGGGGACTATGACGTCTTCCCGTCGCAATTCTCGGTGAACATGGAAAAATGGGCCGATGGTGTCTCGCCACTCGGTCTGAATGGCCCCAAAAAATGCCAAAGAAGACAGGGGAACAATGGGTGTGAGTGGCTAAGGGGTGTAGAGTGGTGGGCTGCAGGTTCACCGAAGCTACTTCGGACGTGATGCCATTTATCACTTGCATCCCTGGAGCTCAAATGTTAGCTCTAGCGATCTCCACTCCGTGCTGGCTGGCTAGGGCTTGAATATTAAAGTTATTATTGACTGTGAGCGAAGCCTATTCCGACACAGTGTCCACTGAAATGATAGATTGCATACTTTCTTAAGTACTGCGATACTTTGTGTCCAGGGATTCCAATTTCAAGTCAAGCGCGACTCAGTCGGACGACCAAGTTGCGGACATATCGTAGTTTTAAACTGAAAACATATTTTGTGATTTTTAAGCAAATATTTCCAAATAATATGTCGCATAGAAAGTTTTAATATAACGTTTTAGGGCCGCTTGCATAAAGTTGCTTAAATTTAGTTAAGAAATACAAAACTTATTTAACACACTTAAATACAATTAGCGTCTTGCACAATGCTAATTTGACGCTAAATATGTTTAAAGAACTGTCAGTTTTGTGTAAAACGTATTTAGACAGTTTAATATGATTAACTAATTTTATTTAAAGGCGAAAATATATATGATTACTAGAAGAAATAATAAGCATGTATTGCATTGAAATGTCAGTACTTGGAGGCATTTTAATTTCGCTTTATCAGTTTTTAATTAAACATAGATATGTGTGTATAAGATTCATTACTTAATTGCTATCAGTTCAAAGTTATTAAAGAATTTGCGCTAATTATAAGCATTTATCAACCTTGCTGGTGTAAGGCAACTCCGTAACAACATTACTACACGTCTATTCGTGGAAAGTATTATTTTTTGGTCCTCCTCTTCTACTTGCTGTTTGTCGGAACTTTTGTATATTTTGTTTTTTTCAAATTCTTTTTCTGAGGTTAAAATTGTGCATCCTTTATTTCTTATCTATAGGACACAATCTTAGATCTACTACGTATCATTATTACTCTTATATACTGTAACATAGTGTACTACTATATTTTAACTATAATTACTTGACTTTTTCCGTGCAGGAACGGAGAAGGAATACAATCTCCTGCTGCCGGGTGGCCTGTCGTAAGAGGCGGAAAAAAACTCCCAGCCAGGTGATAAGGTCTGGATGGCTACCACCCCTAGTCTAAGCTATGCCGCCATATCAACCCTGAGTTGTGTTCCGGCATTAGTGGAAAGGTTATTGTCTCGGGATTTAGAGAGCGGCTGCATATTTGTAGCACCTATTTATTTATTTATACAGAAAACCAACAGCGAATACACCAATATAATATAAAATCGTTTACAACAAAAAATTAAGCCAATAACAGGTCTTCCTTATAAACTACCACTTTAGTTACAATTTTACAAACAAATGTAAGTAGAAATTAGACAAGTCGGGTTGTGTTATGTAAAATTCAGCAAGTCATTAATAATGTTACTTTTAAATTCATATTTGGAGGACGCAAAAAGATCAATTTTACCAAATTTAGTATTATAAGTACGAGTCATACGAGAAAGCAATGAATTTTGAGCGTAGTTGGTAGAATTACAAGGAACACTCAGAAAAGATGTGTGACGAGTGCGGTATCTAGGTACATTATATGCCAATTTCGAGACGAGCTCAGGACAGTCAAAAGTCTATGATGTTACTAACGTTCATAGGCGATGGCTTTCAATCAGGTGGAACGTCTGCCTATCTGCCGAACTCACGCTATAAAAAAAACCTCACTGACGTAGGTAACGCACAGCCCAAACTACTAATGACTTAATTGACTTAAGTTAAAGATTAATTTTAATTCCTAGCTGCGTTCCATGAGACTCACCACCACGTTTAAGACCACGATTTTTTTTTCGTTCCACTTGCTTGCGGACGTTACAATCATAAACTGTAGTGGAACAGATTATGGGGCGTTGATGTCATAAACGTCAAAATACACAACATTTGTAACACCAAGGGTGCTACCGATGTGCAGCCGCTCTCTAAGGGAGACTGGAACCTGACCTCTAATGTCGGAACACCACTCAAGGTTGTTATGGTGGCATACTCTAGACCAGGGTGGTAGCCAGTTAGATGGGCAATTTCTCTACCACCTGGTAATGGGTAGTTATCGCGCGTTTTATGAGAAGCCGCCCGGTCTCAATCATTATTACTCTTTCTCCGTTCCTGCATTGATAAAAAAGTTCTTCAATATTTGTCCAGCCCCTAAACAAGATGGCTTCTACCTTTCTAAAGAAAATTATAACCACCATCTTTGATTTCTGTATATTTCCCCGTCCATAAACAGCGACTGTCACTCTCTTTCACAAAGAGACTGATAAAGATCGAGCTATTTTCAGAAATAACATATAATAACAACCTAGTCCTCATTTAAAAGAAATGTTACGATCGGCCGAATCCAAGGCATTCCCGCCCGTCATCTCCTGGAACTATTGTAAAATATATAGCAGGCATTAAACGATCAGTGGAAACGGTGTTACCATAATAAAATGGTTTTTTTTTACTTGGAACATTCTTTTTTATGCGCTGTTAAGGCTCCTTTTGCCGCATAAGGTCAAAAATGGGGTGCAAATAAAATAACTTTTCATTGAAACACTGATCAATAACTTAACAAAAATATTATTATAAATCTTCACGATATGAGACTTAACATGGTTTTACGTAATTTTCTGTAATTATTTTAAGTTAAGATTTTTTTATCAAATCACCTCCAAATTATTAATATTTTAATCTTTATTTTTTTATCAAAACAGGATAAATGAATTATCGACATTTTTATAAAAGAGACATAAATTAATTAGTTTTATTTTAATTTTACTTTGGTTGGCATCTCAAAAAATATACGGCAGTTAATATGTATTGTTACGTACGAGCGGGGGTACGCACTTATGGATTGGAAGAAAACACCAGTTTTTAATTTAAAAGCTTTTATTGACTTACTCAGCCGCACGTAGTACCTCTTTGCAGGGTTGCCCCTATACGCACGACCAACGATGCACAGTCCCGATGATAAGTTGTCACACCCTCAATACCGTCGCCGATATTGCGTGGACCACCCCCGATATTATCGCGGGTAGCTCGCTTCTGGTTCCTCTTTCGAACTACGCTACACACCTCCTTCACGTATCTGTCCACCAAACTGGTCACTAAATTCACCACTTAATTCGTCTCTGTCCTCTATTAACCTTCTCTAATAACTCTTTAGTATCGCACTTGTCGTTTCACCGTCTTGGACTGAACTCAACTAAAAACTCAACTCTCAACTCTAAACTGCCCGGTAAGCGCGCCTTACGCTGTTTATATACCCGGAAGAATTTTCTAGAACCCATCTATCTATCTCTGTCTCTTCCTTCCCGAACCTTCTGTTCGGGAACTTTCGTTTATACATCTATCCCTTTCTAACATCTATCTATCTCTTTCTTTCTTTCGTCGTCTATCTCTTTCTAACATCTATCTATCTATTTCTTTCGTTTATCGTCTATCCTTTTCTAAATATATCCGTCCTTGTCTTTTCCTTCCAGAAATTTTTAGTTCTTTCTAAAAGTTCTAAAACTGATTTACGCTGCTGGGCAGTTCCACCCTCGGTTGCCACAGTATTCAAAGGACATCTCATAGAATTATAGTTGTCGTAATTACTAACATAATAATGCGAACCGCAACGCGCACTGCCACCACATTGCATTATACGCACACTTCACAAACAAACCAAGACACACAAAGAGCTTAACCCAGACTCCAAAACGAAAAATTTACTCACATGGTTTGGTTAATATATTATATATGACCTATATATATTAACCAAACTAGTAGTAGTAGACATAAGGCTCACCCTGCACATGCACTACCTCACAACACCAGCATGTGACAAACATACATGGATACACTCTACATTAGTATAAGTTTAGTATTAAAATTAGAATAAATTAATATATATAAACAACTTGTAACCTTGTAATACGAGTATAATGACATGTAAATATTATCTGTCAAAGTGTGGTGAATATCAAACCGAAGTGGGCAATTACATGCTTTTCTATATGTGGTGGCGTAACAACACGTTTGAGTCATGGACGTATTTGTTCTTTATACGTCCATGGCTTGAGTAAAAAAGGCGAGTAGATTAAGGCTGGAACTGACCAGAGGGCGGTAGTCAGTGCTACGTTCGCGCAAAAGGGCGTAAAGCATTTAACATGATAATTTCACAGAAATTACATCGATGCTTGGATGGTTTCGAATCGAAAAGGAATACGGTCTATCATAACCATAAATAATCTTGACATTTACTTTGTACATAATATACACTCGCAAGACATGACAGGGTAAATTGTATTCGTCAAGGAAATTAAAGTTGACATCAAGGCTTTAATTATAAACCCTTAATTAATGCATAGAGTAGCTCTTTTCAGAAGCATAAAGGTTTAATAGTAGTGCATATGTCAGTTTAAATACATGCATTAGTACTCTTTGATGTCTATATTTTCAATCGTGAACATTTTAAAGTTTTTAGTGTCAAGCGAAAGTGCTATTTTCCAATAGAAGAGGTGTCACGTCCCCACTGCTCAAGAATAGCAGACAGGGAAGACAGGGAGAGATGGTGTGTTCTTGTTTCGAAGGCCAAGACACACTATGGGTCGCTTAGCCAACGGAATAAGTAAGCATTTTTTAGTCATGTTTTTAAATATTTGCAAGCCTTGTACCCTTGTGATATCCGTAAGAGAACCAAGATAATTGGCATAGTTCGCAAAATTAGCAAGTTGAAGTGCCAGTGGGCCGGTCACATTTTTCGTTAACCGATGGCAGATTCAGCAGACGAGCCCTGGACTAGAGACCGCGTCTCAGTAAACGTAGTGTCAGACGTCCCATGGACCGATGAGCCGCATAAGGTCTCCGGTAGGCGCTGGATAACGAAGGCAGAGGACTGTGATGAGGGACGCCGACTGTGGGAGGCCTAGGTCCAGCAGTGGACGGTAATTAGCTGACGAAATACCTTTATGTCAACCTGTATTAAGCAAATAAATGTATTTGAAAAGCTGCTAGAGGACCTTAATAAATAGTTTGTTACTAGAATAAAAACGCAAATATGTTTCTAAACGGATGTACAAAATGTCATATAATATTTAGTTATTCTGGAATATTAACAAAGTTTCGTTACAATATTTCAAAATCCATCATTTATTAGCATAAAACGGTACCGCGATGCATATCTGGGCTATCACAGCTGCATTTAGGTGTACCAAGTGGTTTCGCATAACGAAGGCACCCACGGCGGTATGCAGATTTCACAGCGTTGATTTACATTCACCCTTGTTACTGAGTTATGCTCCAAGTGTATTGAAAAAGTTCACCATATATCTTTTGCTATAAATAATAATATTTATCTATTTTCATTTGTAATGGACGTGATAGAGCCATGCTGGAGCCATGATGTTGATTGCAGCTTAGAGCCGGCTCGACTGGTGTGGATACTACGCTCTCATAGAATATCGGTGTGAAACAGCCTTGAGCTAATTGTGTTTGGGGCAATGAGTGAGTTTCGATGGCCTACTATTCCATTCTCCTATCTCATCTTCTCTATCCCCTTCATCATAGACATAGCATAGACAACACTTAATTGTTCACCAACACAAAAAATAGAAAAATACACAAGATACTAGAGTAAAACCTAAGCGGCCTTATCGCTAAAAGCGATCTTTTCCAGGCAGCCTGACTCAAAGGAAGTTCTAAAATTATCCATAATTATTATACAACACAGAAAAGTAAAAGAAAATAAAAATGACATACGTGAAAAGCAGAGTACAGTCTAAATTATTAAAAACTAGCACATACACTATTGCGTAAGACTTTTACGCAAAAACCACTAAATGGCTTTTGATGAAACAGAATAACACATAGGCTATAATTTATAAAGATATAGTGTGAATTATCCAAAATATAACGATTTTCCATCACCACGCGGTTGAAACTAGCAGCCAGTATACAATAAAATATCAAACATCACCATGTTGCAGGTAGTGTTTTTTTATCATGTTCTTGAATATTGTCAGTGATTTAGCTCCTGTCACAGTAAAGGCAGCGAGGAGTCGAATAACCCTAACAATGATATAGTCAACCCTAGTTGCATAACCCATCATATTTATATTAAAAAAATAAATTGTGCATTTTAACTGGGATGCAGGTGACATATACTGTCAGAGGAATAAAGTTATTTAAAATAATATATTAAGTTATGCCGTAACAGCTGAACTAATTATAACGTGTTACATGGACATTCATCAATACAAATAATATCAGTATTGCAAATATTTTTCATTTATAAGCAAAATAACAATAAGTCATTCATTTACAAAAAAAATCATACTGACTAAATTTTAATTTAAAAAGGTAACAAAAGAACCGATTTAAAGAGTAACAGCTCCACAGGCGATGGTAACCGCTTTCCATCAAGTGGGCCATCTGCCTGTCTGTTAAACTCGAGCAATAAAAAAAGAAAAAGAAATTTTTTTTACAACATCGCGAATTCGGTGCGAAGTAAAACTTTGGAAGTCGATTAAAATTAATTAAAAAATCAATATCATAAATAATTATCGCTTTCATTTGATAAGTATAAACAGATCTACAGTAAATTTGTTTATGGTCGAAAAATTATTTGTCATTTAAAAACTACGTAAGTACAATATTGCGTTTTTCTCGAGATTTTGAATTACTTAAGTTTTTAATTTTGCACTGACGGGGACGGAAACACAAAAATTACAAGAACATCGTCCACCTTGTCGTCTACGCTTCTTATCGCATACGAGCCATAGTTGCTAATTCTATTACAATTTTAACTCACAAGTTCATACGTTCTGAGAAGTCCGATTTTTTAAAATGTCTAACCTTTCATCCGTTCAGATATTCAAATAAAAAAGGGCATGACAAATTGCTCTCTGGTAGGCGGCATTTAAAGGCGCTGAAAATAACGCATATGCCATCAATTCAGTAGCGTTAGCAGAAAAATTCCTAGGTAATAAAAAATAAATAATAGTAACTATACTATGAAATAAATTTCACGGTAATTCACTAGAACTGGTCAGAATGCGTCGCAAGAATTTCTTCTTTAATTTTTCCATATTTCCAATTGTGGTATATACTGAGAAATAACTATTTTATCATAATGTTATTAGTACTATTTTACTACTGTGGCATTAATTTGACGGTTGTACACTAGAACTGCTCGGAATGCGTCACAAAAATGTCTTTCTAATTTTAAATTTTCTCTATACTAATTATCACCATATTGTTTTACTTAGAAATATTTATTCGATATCATTTGACTCTTGTTCTCTGAAGTGGTATTGCTAAGGTATGGCTTTTTTTGATTCGCGGCATTTAGAAGCGTTGAAAATAACGCATATTCTATCAAATTATTAATGGTAGCGATAGCAGAAAAATTCCTAGGCAATAAAAAATAAGTACATAATTACGCTGATATAAATTTAACGGTTGTTTACTAGAACTGGTTAGAATGCGTCGGAAGAATTTTTAATTTTTTACATTTTCAATGATGGTAATATTACTGTAATTAAAAATATTATTTTACATCGTTAAACGTAATGTCTTTGGTATTATTATCATGGCATGACATATCCCTCTTTTTGGTAGGGGTTATTTAAAGGCACTAAAAATAACGCATATTCCTTAGTAGTTCTCGATAGCAGGAAAATTCCTAGTCAATAAAAATTGAACAAATAATTACTAAAAAACGGGTATTTACCAGCATCGGTCAAAGAATATGGCGCAAGAATCTCGACTTTTAATTTTTCTGCATTTCATATACTTAGTGCTATTGTTATATTTAAAATCATATTTGTTTTCTATCATTCAACGTAAATTTGTTCGCTTTATGTAGTATTATTACGTGGAAAAATTGTTACTAATTTTCATTTTTATTTATATCAAAAGGCAATATGAAACGTGACTTAAAATTATATCTTGTATACTTAAGTAAGTTTTCACACGAAATATAACAATAAAATTATTTCATGTATATATCCTTAACGGATTTTATTATTGAAACTATAAAATATAACGGTTCACACATCCGAATTCGTTTCTTATAATTTAAATCAACAGTTTTATGTCGCACTAAAATTATTATGTAATACAATAAATCTTTTTGGTTTATATATTCAGATATAATCAGATCTTTACACTAAATTGGATTTAATTCATGATTATTTACTTTAAAAATAAGTAATTTAAAAACTCTTATTTTTTATAATATGAAAATTCCTTTTTCATAGCAACAGTTGGTATACTCGCCACACTTGTATAAAATCAATGAATATGTTTTATCTCGAGGATTTCCACTCAAGCATGTAGTTATATGTACATAAGGTGAGAAAATCTGCCTAAATGAATTATAAATCTGCCCATCTGCCCAAAATTCTCAGTGACTGAGCCACTAAAATATATTTTTTTTGTTTGTTTATAAGTAAGCGGACGTCGGTCCAAATGATAGTAAGTGGTTGTCACCCATTGACAGTGAGTAGTGAGTGATAAAATTCGTCATAAAGGCAGATAAAGGAATTTTAGTTCATACTGCCATTTTTGATGTATAAGTCTTCGTATAGGTAGCGCAGTTGAATTGTAGGTTACAACTGACGCCATTCAACGGAGTTCTTGTGAAAACATGAAAGGCCACATTTGACTATACAGTTAATATTTCTCACAAAAACATGTAATTACTACTCAAAAACTATGAACATTCTACAACCATTGTTAATTTTAGAGTAACTTAAATAATAATTAGAAAATAAAACTGCACTGCACAACGTCCCTTTTCAATTCCTGCCAAAAACTCACCCGTAGATATTTATGCGCCGCTTACTACGAGCTGTCCTTTGTGGCTGTTTACGACCTGTTTGAAGACCCCTATATCTCAACGCCCTGGGAAGAAACCGAAAGGTTAATTTCACTGTTTGCATATCGATGGCTTATGGAACGCGTGCTATGCTACATACAATAAACAACTGTGAAGTGTCGAGGAAGTTTGGATGAACCCGCAATCGCTGGCAATTAGTACGGCAGTAGATTAACGACGTAAGCACTAAATCAAAAAACTCATTATTATACACACCCGTTTTGTAGATGGTAAGATACACTTATTTTTGTTTTGGAAATTGATTTAAAAAATTTAATTTTGAAAGAATATTAAACATGTGTTACTTAGTATTTTCTTTTTTTATGTTAATATATATGTGTTACTTTTATTATTTTTTTAGCATGCCGAATGTATTAACAGTCTTTCAATTTCCAGTATGATATCTAGGTCATACGTTGGTAGGCCATCGTCCCGCTTTTGAACTAAGATCTCTATATTTCAGAGTATCAAGCTAATTTGTCACGGTTTCTAAGACATATTGGCGATGTTCACAAATGATTTGAAAGACTTCTCACAAGTTTTCCTTCATAGTTCAGCTTTATAACTGTGTCAATATGTACATTGGATAAGATAAATTGCCTAAACAATGTGTTGCTCTAAAAATGGGCATTTATGATAATGTACATACAGTATTAGTTTTAAATTTTGACTTTTATTCTGAAATCACAGACCTATATCTATATTAACAAAATCATACCACAATTTTTTATTTTGCATACGCTACAATAATATTCGTAATATGAACCTGGATACACCTTCCTTCCAAAAATTACTAATTATATTTACAAAGTTTTTTTATTATTAAGTTGTGATAACGAACGCATATGCGTTTTAATACAATGACGTTGGTTCGAATTCTGATCAGGAAGCATAAATACCGTTTATAAAAGAATCTGACCTTTTTTGGAAAATTCATTTGTGCAGCACCGTAAGTGGACCGCGGTGGAGGTGTGTAAAATGTTCACAGTTCTCCATATTCTGCCTTTCGGCGTTTACAATGCCGATATTATTATAAAAGTGTCTCCCACTAAAATTACATAAGTTATTTCATAGTGCCTAATGAAATAGTTAAATAATCACTATCACTACATATCCCTATATACCTATGTGCGCTTAAATCTTTAAAACTACCCAACGAATTTTGATGTGGTTTTTTCCAATAGATAGAGTGATTCAAGAGGAAGGTTTATATGTATAATACTAAGGCAACATTGCAATTTTAGAGGTTTCTATGTAGTGATGCCCGTGCAAAGTCGGAGCGGGCCGCTATGTTTTTATATTGCAGCCGTGCGAAGCCGGGCGGGTCGCTAGTCTAACTATATAACGTGTTTATTGTTTGTTTTCTATGTCTATGTATAATAGTTATTTTGTCTAATATTAGTAACTATTTCAACTGCCCGCCAATGCTATTTTTACAATTAGATCTTGTCCATACAAAGATTGCCGTGACGAGATTGCTTTACGCAATAAGACCGTCCATTGTACTACCTTTTAATACATAAACTTATTGTGTGTTTTACTCTATAATGTTGGTGTACAATAAAGAGTATTGTATTGTAAATATTCAGTAAAATGTTGTAGGTAGTAAAAATTTACGAAAACAATATCAAACAAAATAATAAAGTCAAACATATTGTTACATACCGACAAAGAAATGCGCACCTGGTTTATTACCCTTCCCGCATTCGGAGTTTTTTTGTTTACTTCGTGTATAAAATTTGCAATAAGACAATAGCGTATTGTTATTGTTCTCGACTTTGTTGGCCGTTCGCAGAAATAATTAACCAGGTGTGCAGATTACGGTTTCTCGGAAACCCCGGTATTAAATTATTCAAGTTTATGTTTATATCGATCCCTTGGTTAATTCATCCAAATTTAAAGGCAGAAATGATCCGCTTAATGACGGCTTAACATACTAATGTTGACGGATCAACCAAACTGGATCAGTCTGAAAGCCACAGTGAAACGAAACGACGGTATTAAATGCTTCAAATTTATATTTTTATCGATCATTTTGGTTTATTCATCCAAATTGGAAGACAAAAATGAACCGTTGAAGATCGGCCATGATATTTACGTAGGTGTGGAATTAATGTTATTAATACGAAATAACCCAATGATCTGCAAATATTGTCAGCGTGTCGATGGTCCTATCGCAAACGCAGGCAAGGATTATTACGATAGGGATGTGCATAGTCCATAAATACCGAATTTTATTACGTTGCAGGTGAATTATATATTGACAAATTCGTGTAGTTATTGAAGTATAAATTATATTTTAAACCGGAGTGAACTATATAAAAAATGTGGGTGTGTGATGATATTTATTTGCTACATAATCTATAACCAAAATTGAATTTACAGTATGGTTTACTTTATTTTTATATATTTTAAATATGGCTTCGCATAATTTGTTAATCTAACCACTGATTATTCTATAGTTTTTAAATAAGTGTACATCGGAGACATTGCTTTTCAATCGAGTTAATAATCTGTTTGATTTTTTTATTAGTGTCCAGCTTTGTAGCGCTTAAAAATATAATTCCAAAGACTGTGCACACAACACGGGCTTTAAATAGGCGGAAGGGCTTGTGATGCGAATTAATAGCGAATTTCTTAAAAATCTTTAAGTGGTCGATTTCTTAGAAGTAGATGAGATCTTCACAATTTCTTTAGATATTAATTTTCAGTTCCAAAAACATAAAAGGTATGTATTAATAACTCAAGTGGTTGCCAATTCGCTTTCGCCGGAATACTCATATTCTTTCACTCCTGTACAGTGTATTGTTTATCCCCACAACCCCGTATTATCTCAAAAAACGCTTTGAATTCATATCTATAGAATCTACGAGTCTTAAACTTAATACTCCCAAATATTATTCATCTTTTTTCAACAATTCTTTTACTGTACAGGCTTTTGACTCTGGAATGAGTTACCTATTACTGTTAGACAAGCCAAATTTCTAATAATATTTAAGAATATGACAAAAAAGCATTACCTGCAACATAGTGATATTTGATATTTCTACGGATATTTATGTATTTGTACATATAATAATATAAGTATCTATATATTTATGTATATAATATCAATAGGTGTATTTACATACATCTATTTAGTATAAAATATATGTAAGTAGCTGCATATCCTCTAATATTTATATATACCACCTGTGACCAATATAATGTTTTTATTCCTGCCTCGGGTTGTCTGGAAGAGATCGCTTCTTAACGACAAGACCGCCCATTGTGCACATATAAAATATTTTTTAGGCTATAAGTTCGTCTGTGTTTTCTGTAATGGTGTACAATAAAGTGTTATCTATCTATCTATATATCTATCTAAAAGGATCCACTTTTATTTCTGTAGAAAAAATATTTTATTTAATATTGAGTTAACATAATAATTGTAATAAAAACGTAATAATTATTTGCACAGGGTTGTGAGATATGAACTTCAATTATATCATTTCGTATTCGTACTTGCAATCTTACGTATGTAATTGAAATTACCAATAATATAACTACGCTTCTTGAATTTACATTTCGAATATATCGATTTATACAAGCTAGAGATGTTCCACCCACTAGGAAATTCGAACAAAACCTACTTTCGGTACAAAGCTATACGATTATCAATAAAATATATCAGAGTAATGTTGTTTCATTAATTTAAATAGCACTGTTGAATAAATATCTTACATTACACCGGTATATATTAAATTGAAACGTCACTATCCTTACGTCGCTGTGCAAGTCTTTTTTTTGTATCATCATTCAAAATCGAATGTATTTACATTTAAAAGGTAAATGATAGATCTTCATTTTGGCATCAACGTACCCATATTTTCGACAGTAAAAAAGTAAAAACAGATTTCACATATAATATAAAATTTTTGCATAGTGTTTTACATTTTATATGGATTTTATTGATGTTCTAAAAAAATTAAGGACAACATTGATCATGTTGGCCATTAAACTTGTCAACTTTGTTTGTAGTAGATATGTATCTTATTCCTTTATTTTACCGCAAAAGTCTAACTAAGTTTCCAAGAATAAAGATTATCCAACTGACCTGAACGACAAACTTCACGTTATAAATAATTCATTATCAGAAAAGGACGCAAGCTATTTTCATTACTTGGGTATAATTGGACACAATTCAACTACTTATAGACCAGTTCGTACTTTAAAGTTCGCTGTAAAGTTTTAAAGTCGGTTACTTTAATTAATAGCATAATCGCTTCTAGCAAGCATGAAAAAACATCTTTTTACATCATTCTTCACACACACGCACCACATACTGCCAAGGCATGTACTTATAAGATAACAAAATGTTTAATACCGAATGACATTTTGGCCTGTCTGGTATTATCAACTATAAGTTGAGCAGTCATTATATTTATTTTCTTGAACAACTGCCCTGACACTACGAAAGGTTAATTATCAACACTATAAAAAATATCCACCTGTCATTTAGATTCCAATATAGATGGCGTGTGTGTAACATACAGAGAAAGTGGGTCGTCGTTCTTTAAAACGTTTAAAATAACACATTTAAAGGTAATTTATAACGTTTTTCAATATTATATTAATTACACCTTTCATTTTATTCATACAATTAAATTAAAAGTACTCTTAAAAACATTTAATTAATAGTTATAGTTATGTCCCAAAACTCCTGAAAACATACGAGAATACGATATTCCAAATATGTTGCACAAATAAAATTTGTCAATTTCTGTTTTTTATTGTTTGGTATAGTTTTACACGCAGAATAATAATGAACCAGAAGCTTCATGTTACTAGAGAAACAACTTGAGAACTTATTTTTGTATGTCTACGACTAAAACATGTGTATTTAGGATCTATTAAAGTTCCTTTTAAGTCAAATATTAGTCAGATTTATAAAATAATAATTTGAACATAATTTTTAAACCATCTAACAATTTTCTGTAACCGTGTCAAGAATGACAAAAACTATAACTAGCCTGTAAGAAACATACGAATTAAATTAGGTAGCTAAAAGGTGTAACACGCATATCATAAAACATTGACATTATTCCACTGTCAGGTTTTTGTTGTATAGAAAAATTATTACAATATAAGCAGCAAAGTCTCTATAATTATTATGGCACAGTTGTAATAGTAGTTCAAACTTCATTAAAATACATCAACTAATTATAGTTAATATTGATATTATATAATATTGATTTGCTATTGAATATGAGCTATTACTGAACATATTTGAACTCTTTATTTTATAGCTTGGTAATTTTATATTACCAACAAAAAAATAGTAAACACTTATGTGGTGTTTGTTTGTATTTGCATTCATGCATTAGCAATGAAATGCTTTTTTCGAGACAATTTAAATTGACTTACCTAAATAACGGTAAAAGAAAACTGTTCTTATTAATAAGAACTTTAATATAAAAATATTTGTTTTCTTTTTCGTTGTATTAGTTATATAATGCTGCAAAAATAAATAGCTAGATTTATATACAATTTCATAAAAGTACGTAGTCGTTGAACTTGCACTTTTAGATTCATATAAATAAAACTATACAAATCATCGGTCTAAATTGCAAAACATATTATTAACATTAATATCGGCTAGGAATAATTTAACAACGAATATAGCCGACGTAAAATAACGAAGGACTTCGGAATTCGATATGGCATGCATGCAGTAATCGGAAATTCGTCCAACAGCGGATATTCAATAGGAAACGAGTTGACTTCACTATAAAATGTGAGAGTGAGACGGTAGTGTTATAAGAAGAGGATAGCTATATAAGCTGTGTGGGAGTATTTATTACTTTGCACCTCATACTAAAATAGTATTAGAGTTCTTTTTGCAAAGAAAAACCAAGTGTATTTAGGTAACAATGTTTAAGATACTTGCGTTAACCTAGCATTCGCTCCGATGAACGTTTAAAGCTGACATTTAAAATTATATAAAGAAAAAATAACATGAAATAAAACCAATTGTGTGTACATTATTTTTAAAAAATAAACAGGCGAAACCATAAAGTTACAATCGAGATCGACTTGATGGATTTTTTTTACGATCTGGACAGCCTTTACATCGTATGGACATTCACACAGTACCTTATGTAAAATACGACGATTAGGTACTCATAATCCAACGTCCGTATGACGACACAACATGTTCTATCTTATTTTCTGCTCAGAAAAAATCTTTTTTTTTATTTTATGTTAAAAATTTCTTTCCTTTGGTTGACTTGAAGAGGTCGCTTTTAGCGATAAGGCCGCCTGTTGTTACGCCAAGAAATATTGGAATGATGTATTGCTTTTGTCATTGTGTAATTTTAATGAGCAATAAAGTGTTATCTATCAGCGTTCGCATCTATGAATTCAAATAAATATCGACTAATTTAAATAGTGCTGGGTTTTTAAAACATTTGTTTTGCAGTTTGAAATCCGCTTTCCTGCTGTACTACTAAACAAAATCTTCGTTATGGTGTAATATTTTATATATCGATTTGAAATATTTGCGCTGCGATTGTATGCCGATAAAAGTTGCTGATTTGTCTCTACACTGACCACGTCTTGACTTCAATTTCCGGTTTAATCAATAGGGGTTCTTCAAGTAAGTATATTTATAATATTGTGAAAAGATTTTTACTGTTATATCTCGTCAATATTTTTATTTAACTAAATTGAGAAATAAAATTGATACAGCATATGTTCATTTTTACATTTTATTAATTATAGAATGCATTAGTTATAATGTAATTATAATAGATATACATAATTATGTACTGTGGGTTCACAATCGTTGGCAATCAAAAGCATTTTTTTCAATGACATTATTTATCAACTGTTTAGTTTTTAGAAAAATTCTTTATTTTCGTTTTACTAATTATTATATTTATTTACACAGACAGTCATATTACGTAAATCATCATACACTGTTTTAATTAATATTCCCAAATTAAGTAACATTTCTGTTATTGATAAAAAATACAACGGACAACCTTGATCTCGACCCCAGACACGGAGAACATATAAATAACTTCCTTTCCACAATTTATTATGCCCGGAATCAAACTTGGGACCTCTGTGTTAAAATGAATTAGGTAGGTCAACACTTCGACCACTACACAAATAAAGAGAGTTAGATTCATGAAATTAGAAATAAGTTTTTATAGAAATAAAGAATAAAAAAAATAAAAAAATAAAAAGAGCAAGAAGTATATAAAAATAAATATCTTTTATATATAATAAGAAAACCTAAAGATAAAGAAAGCTGGATAATCTTGCCCGTCCGATGGAAGGGATTTATAAAAAAAAACACCACACTTAAGTAAGTAGAAACTTCCTTTACGAAATTTGACATACCAGGAATTGAACCCGGAGCCTCTGTATTCCAATGAAGTCGGCGAAAGCTTAGCCCTACAGTAATGGTAAAATCATTCCCTACTTATTGAGACACATAAACGATACAAACAAATATTTTAACTCTACTTATAACTAAAATAACATCATTTTATTAACTCGTTATGTAGTGAATTTTCTTAAGCACAGATACTTAATAACCGCTATTTGATTGTTTCCATATTCGACAACACGCTACGACAAACTGCAAATAAAAGACTATCATATTTAAAAAACAAAAAATATTCAAATAATATTTTTAAATCTAATCAATAAATTCCAGCTTTGCCAGGCTATATTATGTTACTCTATGTCTATCCCAAAGAGCTAGTACTTCAGTGTCATTGACAATGAACGCCCTATTTACTGTATAATATAGTTATTATCATTATAGCCGAAGCCACCCAAATAAAATCAAATATTGTTAAATAATAATATATGTTAATCCATTGACTATCTAGGAGCAGGTGTTCCTGTAAGTAATGACAAAAGCCCTGAAGTCGGTGTTACATAAAACAACCAGATAAAGGACTGGTATCTGCAGTGTATGATATCAAAGCAAGATACATTAATTCATTTTGCCGAGAAGTTAGGATTTTACACGACATCTTACGTTGTCCATGATTTTGTCGCTAAATTAGGATAAACGTAAAAATGCTATCTGTGACCGCGGCTATACAGCAAGGTGGTCTGATGTAAGTATAAGGGCGTCAGCTAGGAGCCTCTTAGCAGCAGCTGGTGGCCATATAATTATATATGTACCAAATCTACTATTCATACGGGGCAACGAGTCTGGACCCTTGGGCCACTGGGGTCCCCCATAGAAATATCAAACTTATTTTTTTAATTCAAAATACCTGTAACGCTATCTAGTGGGCCTATGCCCGCTAGATAACGTAGCGGAAATTTATCGAGTTGCTCTCATTGTTAGTTATAGAACTAATAATGAGAGCAACTCGATAAAATTCCGTTACCATGACGACCGACGTGTTTGTTAGTGAACTGCAAAGATGACGCCAATAAAACCGCCGACTAAAGCGTCATCTTTATGGCTATACTTATTTATCCCCCGGGAACAGTAATCTTTTTCTTCCTATTCTAAAACCGATTTCCTGTAGCTTTCTGTCTTCCTATTCTGAAATGGATTTATCTAGCTGGTTTCACTTCAAGTGTCCGAGACTTTGTTTTTCTATTAATAGAATAAGATTTTCTTATGGTTTCCATAAAAGGAAGTAAATTTTCTCCGTGCAGGAAGGGAGAAAGAATAAAATTTCCTACGACCTGATGTAAGAGACGACAAAACAACCCACAGCCAGGTCATAGGACATTTACCCGACTGGCTACCACCCCTGGTCTAGAGTGTGCCGCCATAACAACCTTGAGATGTGTTCCGGCGTTAGTGGCTAGGTTCCAGTCTCCCTTAAGAGAACAGCAGCGCCTTTGTAGCACCTTTGTTTTGCAAATGTCCATAGGCAACAGTAACCGCTTTCCATCAGGTGCTCTGCCTGTCTGCTAAACTCATGCAATAAAATAAAAAAAGGAAGTATCTTTAAACTCTGGAATCGTAGACACCCTACTTATAAAGTGGTATCGGCCCAGTATATCTTTGGCAAGTGAACAACAGTACAGATGTTTCAACACCACCGAACAACCCACAATGGGTAGCAGCCACTAATTCAAGTGCCGAACTAAACTATTGCTGGTTTATTGCAAATTTGGCAACGTCCAGCAGGTGTTGTTGTTATTCAATTTATGATAAAAGCCGATGAAACAATATACGGTATTTCGCTGTTTTAATCAAAGTAGTGGTCGCCTAGTGGTTGAAATTCGATCATAATTAATTTAAGTTATATGTTTGAACATTATTAAGGTTCTGTTCTCAAAGCCTATACTTCTATAATCACATATTTCGCCAAGGCTTGCCTGTTAATTTTACTTTAACAATAAACATAATAGTGTAAAATATATGCTTGTGTGTGTCAAATACATGGTCTGTGTGTAATGTTTTTTTAATTAATTTATGTATTTTTAAGCATAATTAAAAAAAATATTAGCATTCTGCACCCCTCTTTATAAACTACTAGCTTCTGCCTGCAACTGCGTTCGCGTGGAAGAGTTAAAAAAAACCCGATTTTGAAACATTCTTCATTGGTTACTTTATTTATAGTGGCAATTTCGAATTTCGGAAATTTTCAACGAAAACAGAGACTTGTACGCTTTCGTACATGCTTGGATCCAGGTTGTAATGGATTTTAAGATTTATTTTAATATGTTGATATTTATTTTAAAATTGATCACGTGTAGTAAGTGCTTTAATTTTATTATTATTTTGAAATCCATTCACATAAATCGATTATTATTTTATTTGGGACCTTATTTTTAAGATTTTCAAATATTCTCAATTAGCAGTCATTAATATTGTTGCGAGTTGCAGGACTCGAATTAAAATACCGTTGGAATTTACTATAGAATATATTAAAACTATACAAACACGTATAACACAGGTACAAATATAACTGAACACAGCCAGTACAAACGTAATGCACGATTCAATAACACGCATCCATCACTATAAAGATTATCGAATGTACACACGTCTTGCTTTGCTTGTGGTTATCTCTTGAAACATTCTTCATTGGTGCTCCGTTCCTATTGGTCTTAATGTGGTTATATATAGCCTAGCCTTCCTTGATAAACGGGCTATCTAACACTGACAGAATTTCTTAAATCAGACCAGTACTTCCTGATATTAAGGCGTTCAAGTAAACAAACAAACTCTTCAGCTTTATATATTAGTATAATATAAATGTGCAAAATTTCATACTCCTCCGTCCACGCTATTTTTCGTAACAAAGGATACAAAGTTTTTGCTGTGTTTTGCTTCATGTATTAATTAATATAATGATTGAACAAATGTGTAACAACCTGAAAACTATAAACAGTACCAGTGTGGTGAAAAAACTGATTTCGTTTAGTGGTCTAGAAGCCATTAAAAATATTTATATATTTGTGCCATATGTTTAAATGAGTATATATTTGCGCAGGAACGGAGAAAGAATATGAGTGCGGTCGTCCGGCCTATTGCTTACATGCGTATTTCCCCGTTTTTGTTGGCCCAGTTCGCTGGACACTAATCAAGATAAGCCAACATATAATTGCCCAGAGAAAATATTTGATCCTGGGACTTATTTGTTGTTTATTCAGCGTATGTCGATAAATCAACGCATTAGCCATTTTTCTTTATATTAATATTTCGCATTAAAATATATGTCACTCAGGAATAATGTAACTTTCTACTGGTGTCAGCGTGGGCGTAACTACGTTCTAAGTTTCACGCTCTTCCTTTGATTTGACTCTGGTGCCCATTCGTGGTGTCACCTCTCGTCGCTTTGATCTAATCGCTAGTAAAGGTCCCGGTAGTGTGCCAAATGCATTTCCGCCTCAACAAAAAAAAATATGGGTGTAAGAATTTTTCCAAATCTGTTCAGTTGTTCAAGAGATTTCTTCCTACAAGTAGTAAACAAACTCACAAACTTTACTTCCTTATAACGTTATGTTATTTCGAAAACTCGTAGTATTCAAAAAATAATGGAATAGCAAGTTTCAAATAAAATCATCTGTACATCTGAAACCAATTTTCCTATAATCCTTTACATTGACAACCGATTATTAGACTACCGAATAGGGTAGGTAACACAGACGTGTTCATTGACTACCAATTTACAAGCGACGATTGATTTATCGTAAGCAATTACAACCGGTAGCATAATAACAACTTAGTATTGAGTGGATCTTTAAGTTACTTATACACTTGTATAATTAAATCATTAACTATTGGATGACGATTTGTTATTGCTGTGATTGAACGTTTTATTAATAAGTGGTATTGGTTTTAATTACAATTTAAGAGACTAATGTAATCAAACAATTTTATAATTCAAGAATAGTTTCACTACGTTTTGCTAAATTTTATTATTATTGATATTTCTTTATTTTACTTTATTTATAATTTCGTAAAAGTTTTGGTAATAGTGGCAATGTCGAATTTCGGAAATTTTCAACGAAAAAGGGGACTTGTACGCTTTCGTACATGCTTGGATCCAGATTGTAAGATTTATTTTAATATGTTGATATTTATTTTAAAATTGATCACGTGTAGTAAGTGCTTTAATTTTATTATTATTTTGAAATCCATTCACATAAATCGATTATTATTTTATTTGGGACCTTATTTTTAAGATTTTCAGATATTGTCAATTATCAATCATTAATATTGTTACGAGTTGCAGGACTCGAATTAAAATTCCGGTGGAATTTACTATAGAATTTATTAAAACTATACAAACACGTATAACACAGGTACAAATATAACTGAACACAGCCAGTACAAACGTAATGCACGATTCAATAACACGCATCCATCACTATAAAGATTATCGAATGTACACACGTCTTGCTTTGCTTGTGGTTATCTCTTGACTGCTGATCTCTCCATTAGGGCATTACTTTATACTGTACAAATACAACATGTCTCTTGGCGGTGTGCACTGAATTTCTAAGAATCATACTTGGCTAATCACTACCATAAAAGTTTACAATACACAATGGGCTGTTTTTCTAGTTACAAATTTTAGGTAACTATAAAATCTAGTTAACAAAGCAAACAAAAGAAGTCCAAATGCCGAAAAAGGTAATAAAATGTGTTCTACTGACGCTAGTGTGGATTTGTCTTTTGTCGGCATTCGGTCGTAACAATATCAATTTGTAAGTGTATAGGCTTCTTATGAATGACAGAAGCGTTGACCCACTCGTTGTAATTGAATTGTCGCAGCGCACTCAGTTATTATTTATACAGCGTAGCTTTGTCGGCTTTCCCTTAAAAGTTAATTATTTCATTTCATGATGACTTAATTGTTCTTTACACGTGGTTATTGTCTATTAGAACACTGTAAACTTGTAAAAATCAAGTGTGTGTCAATCTCTGTTTCGGTTTCGTTGAGGTGGCAAATGTTTACTATTTTTGGTAATTTGGTTTCAGAATAATAAAAAAGTATTTAATCGAATATAATATATAGGAAATGTTGGTTATGGACCGGGAAATTATACAAAAGGCATTGTGGATACCAGCAGAGTTTTTTATTCCATTCCACCATTTTTGACAATCATACATTAGGACACTACTACATTATAATATAATTTAAATGTAGAAAACACTACTAAAAAGGTTCTTGTTGAAATGATGGAGGTTTATTACAACAGGAAAGAAAAATACACTTTATATCGAGCGATATATAACGACGTAACTGTATTACTTACTTGAATTGGGCTCGGGATGATTTAGATTCACAATTGGACCCGATATATGGCGCTGCAATCGGGTTAGTTATATAGTTAGTTACTAATAGCACAATAGTATAATAATTAATCTTAACGTACACTTCAATACACAAATAACACCCAATAAATTGTCACATATAAAGAAATAATTATAGCGTGTAAATCTCAATACTTTTTAAATTATAATTTCTAAAAAGGTACTGAACATAGAGTCCGTAGAACTTGTGTCTTTAAAAAAGCTATGCTTTTTCTATGCTTGCTTCTTATTATTTACTTCCATAAATAATAAAATGCTTGCGATAGCAAAATCTTTTTTTCGAAAAGGGCATTTTCCACGGGAAGTAAAAACGGAGTTTTCACTAAGCGAAACCGCACAGAAAACTCTCGTATTACATTTAATTTAACAACTCAAGTAATGTCAATTCATAGCACCAACTAAATAAACGGTCGAAGGAAATTTTAAATCTGCTTTGAAATTGACTCATAAATACAAGTTAATGGGATTCCTTGCGTTCTATTCCAAGATCCCAGAGCGATCAGACATAAGTTATTTTCACATAGATGAAACTTTAGGTTCTCAGTAGTGTCTTATGCTTTTTGAATACCTACGTGCTTGTAGAGCTCGCTTTGTGACACCTGGGCGTGAAATTTTGATATGATCAACGATGTAGGAATGACATTGTTTATGTTTAGGGGTTGACCAAACGTCACTACAATTTGTCTGACTAATAAAATATACCTTTGTAATAGTTACCTTAATAATATTTTTCAAAATCAGACATGTAAAAATAAGTAAAGTTCATTTATTTTTTGTGGAGCTTTAAAGCATCTTACAAAAGTTTTGGTCCATGGAAAGTATCTGACACTTATGATTCTATTTTAGAATAATGTTCTACAAAAAATATACAAAAATCAGCCTGATAAATTTAAGTGACTCTTATTTTTAGTTACCTTTCTTACCTGGTACCTGTCCAGGTGACACAAAGCGAGCTCCACGAGAATACAGGTAATCAAAGAACATTAGACGCTACCGAGAACAAGGTTTCATCTATGTAAAAATAAGTCATGTTTGATCGCTCTGGGCTCTTGCTCTACTCAACTCGGATACTAACATAAAATAATGCAATGCTGTAAACTTTATTAAGGTGGTGGCGTGGTACAAACGCTCCGCAACCTACGTGCGGTGTGACGCTGTATGCGACCGATGAATTTTATCTCACTCAAACGTTTGATGCGGCGCCCATACGTCGTACGCCGCGTTCGCAATTGTTCTTGACTATTCCAGAGTAAACACGTCGTATTTTCGTATCACATTTATTTGACATATATTAATCTCTCAAACAAATCGTTCCAATTATACAGAGTGCACGGAAAAAATGTCTTATACGTTTCCAGAGTGACAGTTGGTATGTTCTCAATCCCTAATTTCGTCTAAGTTTATATTAAATCAAAAGTTATGTGTTTTAAATTTGTATCTTTTAATTTAAACATATTGTTACGAGTCGCGAGACTTGAATTAAAATGCCGTTGGAATTATTATAGAGTTTATTAGAACTATACAAGCACGTATTACACAGGCACAAATGTAACCGAACACAACAAGTACAACGTGGGTGTCTTCAAGTCTCGTGTGAATAGGTACCTTTTAGGTAAGCGTGCTCGATCTTAGATCTCCGCTCAAGTCGATCGAGATAATGATCAAACGCGAAACTATACGTGATAAAAAAATAATCTCGTCGAATGTTTATAAAATGCATGCCTTATACTACTCCCCTTTATTCAAGACAAGGAACACATAAACACACATTAATTCAATGTTTCTCGGATCATAAAGATACGTTCGACACGCACTAAACCTTTGCTAAAGAATTTTCTCCATATATTTAGGTTAATTGTAAGTAAATAACTTAAAGTAATTGATTAGTTCGCGTTCCTGCGCGCTATACATTGTTGCTGAAAATATTACCTTAAAACAAGTTTTCTTAGGAAATGTCTTCTGAGTTTTAAAGGAAATTTTTAGCTATTTACTTAGACCATTAATAGCCAGATGGAGTCTCGAACCCTCAAAGTGAAGCCGGCTAAAGAATACCGATCTTAGAATAGGATGCCGATCGCGCCACAGTGCGTTTCGAGAATTCAGTATAAAATCGAATTAGTACGTACAAGGGTGGAATGGTTCTCAGTGGATGTGTTTTTATTAACCACACGGATGCGAAAATATATACGATATTACACTAACTTCTCCCCGCGACGCGTGGAATATTTAAAAAAGTTTGATCGTAACGTCATGATATATAGCCTAAAGCCTGCCTTGATAAATGGGCTATCTAACACCGAAAGAATTTTTAAAATCAAGCAAACAAACAAACTCTTCAGCTTAATATATTAGAATAAGACAAGTCTACCTACAGACACGTTTAAAAAAGCTTCCCCTATGTAATGCTAATGTTCACATAGGTTCGTCTAAGGCTATTTAGTACGACACGACACTTTGTAGTATATCCACAAAGTGGATGGAAGGAAAGAGACGGAAAGAGAAAGAAGGTAAGCCAAGACATGCCTACTTACTTTAATTGCTGAAATACATCAGACAGGTCAACAGCCCACCTCATGGAAGGCGGTTGCAGTCACCTATAGATATGCGATACGCCAAAAGCCATCAATGTGATGCCGTCCTTGAAGGGGAATTGGAACCTATTCACTAATGTCGGAACACAACTCAAGATTGCGGCCTACTCTAGTCTAGAGATGGTGGTCATAGAGACGAGCAAATACCTTACCACCTGGCTGGGAGTTTCTCGCCTATTACGGAAGGCTACCAGGCTACAAGCATTTGTGTTCATAAGTATGTGAAATGCTTCCTTCCACTATGTGGAATGTTTTTTCTGAGATCCAAAAAGAGAAGCAAAACGAAATTACTGGCAACAAGAGCAACTCAGTCTCAAAATCGCGTAATAGGTAAGCATATGTATGGAGAAAGCCCAAAATGTTGTAGGTGACGATGCCTATTGAACATAGTAGCTAGTTGTTTGCCATTACAGAACTACCGTTGAAAGTATTTTTAAATTCTCTTCTCAAACAACGCAAACTAAAGACATATTTACCGTTACAGGTCTTATTGAGATTACAAACACGATTTTTTAAAATTTATCTATGAAAATTGTAACGCGCCCGCCAGATTCTCGCGAGAATACCACCATTTCTTGTTTTTTAGGCCTTGTCGTGTTCTTGCGATGATCTCGCGGGAATGTGGAGGGTTCTTAACAGTTACCAACTGTCTGACCGTGCATGCCGTATTTGGCAAGACACATTTCCCGTGAGAAAATCATAAGCATTTATTGCTGTGACACTGTATTATATCCCGTGACGTACTTCGCGTTCTTTCATATCTTTTGCTTATATGGAATAGGTGGTGTTGCCAGGGTAAATCACTTCGCACAAAAATTGAGGAAATAAAAAATATCTACCAAAAAAACCGCTGACAAAAAAAAAGGTTTTGCTTTTCTTTCTGTCAATCTCAATTTGTGATTATAATGGCGATGGTGGTATACATAGTACAATATCTTACATTCTAGTAATAAATATATATGCAGTATATAGAAATGTTCTATATATTAAAAATATTTATTAAAAATAACGTACAAACACGTATCTACAAAAATATTTAAATGTTTATAGAGAAATATATATATGGCTACCACCCCTGGTCTAAAGTATGTCGCCATAACAACCTTGAACTGAGTTCCGACATTAGTGAGGCTGAGGCTCCAGCCTCCCTTAAGAGAGCAGTAGTGCATTTGTAGCACCTTTGGTGTTGCAAATATCCATAAGCGATGGTAACCGCTTTCCATCAAGTGGGCCGTCTGCCTGTCTGCTGAACTCGTGCAATAAGAAATTACGGTGGCGATTTTGCTTGTCTGGTAGCAACTGGTAGCGCGTTCCAAAGCTTTATACCCTTGACGGTAAAAGAATTGTTGTAGAAAGTTGAACTACAGCATCTTTAGTTCTGGCTAGAGGTGCTAATGCCACCCTGACCTGGGGAACCCCACACACCGGCGGCGATTTCACCAGTTCACGCAGCTGATGGCCCTCAATCGAGTTTACCCCCTTAAAAAACTGGTACATTCTACTGTATATACCAGTTTCTACTTATCGAAATGTAATAAGGTAGAGCAACAAAACGCAATTCAATTTAACCAAAACAAATTGATTTTGTCGTAAATTTCTCATTGACGTTGCCTAATACCACATTAAACATCAAATTTAAATTGTAAGCGCTTGCTTTTGTTGGTATATTTTCTTTTAAATGTTGTTATAACCTAATTATCGTACAATAAAAAGGAGAGCTAGATACCAGCCAAGTGCTTAGCAATCCAGGCATTGCAACGGATTCATAAGGAAGATTCCTAAAACATTAAACTGCAATAAATATAGAGTTCAAAATAAACTAAAAACTATACTCTTGTTACGAGTGCGGGACTCGAATTAAAATGCCGTTGGCATTACTATAAGATTAATTAGAACGATACAAACACGTATAACACAGGTACAAATATAACTGGAGACAACTAGTACAAACTGCATAATTCAATAACACGCGCAAAGTCCGCCACTATATAGCTTATCGAATTTACGTCTTTCTCGTATCGTAATCCTCGCTTGACTGCCTCACCCCTCCATTCGGGCATTCCTTTTATCCTGTACAAATACAATATGTCTCGACGCATAACAATAATTTCCAAGAATTAATTTGACACACCCGTCTAATGACTGCCATAAAAGATTACAATACACAATAGACTGTTTTTCTTAATTACAAATTTTAAATACAAAGTAAACAAAAGAAGTCCAAATGCGGGAAGGTAATAAACTCTTCTTTATTGCAGGCAGGTATCACGTTGTATAGCAACGCTTAATCTCTCTTCTGATCGCATGTGACGTCTACTAAAAGTTTGCCGACGTCGCGGTAGACCTTTAGAGCGTTAGGACCCCACGGTCCCAGAGTTTGCACCCCAATTGTCGCAAATAATGTAACCATATTCAAGGCACGTCTGGCTGTCCATCAAGGGGTATTAGTACCAACGCTAATGTACGGCAGTGAGAGTTGGGTGTGGCAGAAGAAGCATGAAAGTAGAATAAATGCAGTTGAAATGAGAGCTTTGAGAAGTATATGTAAGGTTAATGTAAGTGATATGATAAGAAACAGTGTGATAAGGGAGCGTTGTGAATTGAAAGAAGATGTAGTGACAAGAGTTGAAAAGGGAATGTTAAGGTGGTTTGGCCATGTAGAGAGAATGAATGATAGCAGAATCACAAAACAAGTATATGATAGCAATGTGACTGGAAGAGTCAGTGCCGGTAGACCAAGACGTACTCACCATGATCAAATTGAAGATATTTTGAAGAAAGGTCAGATAAAAAGTAGTTTAAATAAGCGTGTATGTATGAGAAGATTAATGAAAGTTGATGAAGCGAAAAGTGTTTGTCAAGATCGTAACAAGTGGAGATCCATTGTCTCTGCCTACCCCAATGGGAAACAGGCGTGACAATATGTATGTATGTATATTCAATGGCAGCATATTTGCGGTGCTTGCGACTATAATCATTTATAGTCGCATTACCACAACAACAAAATATTTATTTATTTATTTAATTTGTTCGGGAAACATACCATTATTTATATTCTTAAATATAAAACACAAAATGAATACATACATCAATCAAGTTTCCACTATAAAATAATTTATATAATAAAAATTGGCTCAAACATATTATATTATACGAAAATTACATATTTTTATATTAATTTAATTGTAACTAACACACTAACTAAATATGGACCCCGGTCCGAAATAAAGTTTTTATTATTATTATAATGTATGTCTTTCAAGACCACGGGCCATAAAAATGGCCCGGACTTTTGGAGGGCTTGCGCGGGGCCATGGAAAGGCCAACACGTAGAGGCCTTTTGACAAATTTAATGTAAATGTGGCGTGACACTGACCGGCGATTATCCCTGTCTACACCATATAATAATGCACCCAAGGACAAGCCCCGGTCAGTGTGGGACTATTGTGGAAAATGAGGACAAAAAGTACCGGGCTATTGGGGTGAACAGCTAGTGGTACTGGGGTTCTGGGAATATGGGGACTATGGCGTCTGCCTGTCGCAATGTTCGGAGAACATGGAAAAATGGGCAGACGGTGACTCGCCACTCCCACTTATTATTATTATTATTGAATTTATTTTGTATGTTATATTTTTATTTTATATTGAACTGATTTTATATTGAAAAATATAGTAACTTTTATGACTTCGCACTATGCGAACTAAAACATAAAGGTGACTGCAAAAACTGCAAAATGCTGTGTTTTTTTTTCTTTTTAGTTAGATTTTTTTTCTGTTTTGCTAGAAGTGTTTTCTTTTTCACCTTTAAGTTATGTATATGCTATCCAATAATAATGAACTTTACACAAAAATCCTATGCAAAAATAATCATCAAAATCGGTTAAGAAACACTAAAACCTGCTATTTTTAAAATCAGTTATAAAGTAAGATTTGGTTAGTCCGACCGAGAGTGTATCATACCAAATAGCACCTTGTACAGATATAGACCACAGTTCTAGTAAATCCATGCGTAGGGAGCACTGAATTCACTGTTCATATGATTCGCCCCACGTTGGGCGCCAGTTTAGTAGTTTAAATATTCTAAGCTACCACAAGATACTGTTATTGATGTAAGATAAATTTGGATTTACTTAAATTTCAGAAAGCGTCTTGCAGGAACGGAGAAAGAATATTTCCTGCGGCCGCCCGGCCTGTCGTAAGAGGACAAAACAACCCACAGCCGGGTGGTAGGATATTTGCCCGGCTGGATGGCTACCACGCCTGGTCTAGAGTATGCCGCCATAACAGTCTTGAGTTATAATTCAGCATTAGTGACCAGGTTCCAGTCTCCTTTAAGAGAGCAGCAGCGCATTTGTAGCACCTTTGGTGTGCAAATGTCCATAGGCGATGGTAACTGTTTTCTAACAAATGGGTCGTCTGCCTGTCTACTGAACTCTTGCATTTTTTTATTTGATAACAGGTTAGCGCTGATAAATGAAACTTCAGTTGTTATTGTAACGCATATCCCTTTATGTGTAAATATCCCTAGAATATGTTGCAATGTGTTTGTCCGTATCTCAATTTGATGACTTAATTATTTCCCAGAAGCAAGAAAAGTCGCAGTTAAATACTAGCAAACGCGACAAAATGTCAAGTCATCGAAGAATTTGGACCAATCACCGAGCGTAGCTTTTTTATTCAACACGATTCGTAAAGAGATTCCAAGAAGACAGCTTATTACAAAATAGATTGGAATCAAATTAAACGCTCTATAGTTATTACTTCTTTATGTGTATGCACTTCTAAGTGATAGTCTTATCTATAATAACTTTTAAAGCAAATCCAGGAGTGAAAATAAATTAATTTCAAACGATATTTTGAAATAAGTTCGAATTTGCAAATTATACATACATACATAACTTCACGCCAGGTCCCTTGCGGGGTAGGCACGAACAACAGAGCGCCACACAGGCCCATTCTTAAACACCTCACTTGCTTCTTTGACATTCATAGCTCTTGTCATGCACGCTCGTCTGTTCTTAAGGCTCCTAACATCACCTTCTGCTAATACATGATCAATTTGATCATGAACTCTCTTTCTTACTTCGGTATTACGAACGCGGTCCGCGAGCGTCACTCCGCAGATTTTGCGCAGTGCTCGAATCTCGACCGCGTTTACTCTACTTTCATGCTCTCTATTCCATACCCAACTCTCGCTTCCATACGTGAGCGTAGGTACCAGAACCGCGTTGTGTATGGTAAGCTGGGCCTTCTGGCTGAGGATCTTAGCGCCTAGAAGTTTACCCAACGCTCTATTCACACTATTCCCCAAATTCACTCTTCTTTCTATATCAGCGGTGTACCTTCCATCCCTGCTAAAAGCACATCCAAGATATACAAACTCATTCACTTGTACCAGCATAACATCATCGACCATTCTACTTGCATTCGTTCTGGTTTCTTCTCTTTCAAACACCATATGCAGCAAATTATGTTATAAAAATTTTCTTAAATAATGTTTTCCTGTGTTTGATAGTAGCGAATGCGTGTGTGTGTGTGTGGGGGAGTACGTGCAAGTGTGTATGTATATATACACATAAGTGATCTACACCTGATCAGTTTTTTTTTGTATACATCTGTTTTGGATTGCAATCGAGATTTGTTTAATTACTAACTTATACTTTAGTTTCTATAGTTGTAATTTGTTTTGTGCATCAATAAATTTAAAAAAAATACCAACGATAAAACATATCTAGGAATCATGTACCACATTTTGACAAAGAAGAATAATACTTTATAGACTTCAATTGCATGAAAGAAAAATATTTTTACCTAATAGCGACACACAACACAAAGTAGTAATATAACACAGTATAAATATAATTAAACAGAAATTGTATGCCGCAATTCGTAAATGAGGTTAGCACTCAACTTTTCCTGTACAAAAACGTAGTCCGACGCAGCGTTGATTTTCAGTGCCCACCTCCTTTTTTTTCCAGGGGAAATCCATTTGAGGACCATAGGCCGCGCGAGAAGGAAAGGTCGCGGCCCGTGTGTGGGATTCGCCGGGTTGGGGTGGCACTAGCACCCCACGTTGAGATGTGGGGAACTATTGCCACGCTGCGGTTAGGGATACCCACTAAAACCCCTGAGTGATCACGAGAGTCCTTTGTCCAGGCTGTGGGCTCGCTCGCGCATTCACCACCAGCCTGGACGGACGGTGACCGGGCCCTTGCGGGCTGGCCTCTCCATTTGGTAGCCGGAGATTTGGGTCTCTCCGGCTTTTCTACCTCACCGCGAGGTGAGAGACGGGGCGCGGGTCGGCGCGCGTCCCTCCTCTCCGACCTTTATGTGCGGGCGGGTCCGGTTTCCCCGCCGGTCGGTCGCACGGCCGTAGCCTACGGCAGCTGGAGGTCGTCATGGACGACTCTGAGACGCCGCCGCCGGCTCTGACGGGAGGGGAGCGTCGTGGACTGCTCCCTCTAGTGCCCACCTCCTAAAGGTGGTCTTCCAACCTCGGCTGCAGGCTGCGGATGCAGGCAGCACATGCGGCGGCTGCACGAAGCCGGCTGTGGCTGCACGACTGGTTTTCTACTGGCTTGCAGCCGCAGCACTACCGGTCTGCGATCGGCTGCGGCTGCAAGTCGCAGCAGCACTTGCAGCCGAGGCTCGGCAGCACGTGCAGCCGCAGCCGCGTTCGGAATGTTTTTCACAGAAATCTATACTACTACATAGAAAACCAGTCGTGCAGCTACAGCTGGCTTCGTGCAGCCGCCGCATGTGCTGCCTGCATCCGCAGCCTGCAGCCGAGGTTCGAATGGCACCTTAAGGCTTCTCGCCCACGGCGACTTTTTGTAGTGATGCATTAGCGATGGCGTCGCGTGTCCGCATCGATACAGTCGCGAAGCGGTCGCCAGCTGTGTGCCCTAGCCCACGGGTCGCGATGCCGTCGCGCTTCTGTCGCGAGCAAGCACAATTCAGTAACGGCACAAAAATACTTGCGATTGCTACAGTTGCAAGACGGACTCCGTTGAGGCAACATTAGTCACGTTGTCTTTGGTGCTGCTTTTACGTAAGCACCCGAGGCGTGGGCAACAAAAGCGCGTTGGCATCGCTACTGTAGCGCCTTGCAAATGCGACTAATACGCATTACTCGTATTAGCGATGCTGTCGCGCATTTACTCATCGTTCCTACAAAAACCTACAAAGAGTCGCAGTGGGCCAGGGGCCTTAATCACATATAACCTGCGCCCCGTGCTGAACATAAAAGATAAATTCTAAACAATCAAACATCATTAAAATCAGGTTCTTTATAATAATATTTCGTTGAGATATTAACGTTAAGTCTATTACAAAATATCGTTTAAAATACGCCTTTCATCCTTGGAAATGAACTACAAATTACTCTCTCTTAGGTTAGTAAAAAATTCGATAGTCAAAGGTAAAAAAACGTAATTTATCTGGACTAAGACTTTGTCATCCCTGAGGTTTATTAGTCAAACCTAGGAGCGCCGAAGCTTCGATGTTTGACTATAAGTGTACGCGCGCATTGCGGTCCGGTGAGTTGCGGCTGCGGTTGTAGAACCGGAGCATTGAAATTTGACGCGCGCAATACGGCTAAATAACCGCAAGTTTTTCCATTTGTATCACAGCCTTCGTAGCGGAAGGTCGCCAGCATAGGCTGCGAAACCAGGCTCCAAATTTGCAACTTATTGATATTGTCAAGGAAACGGAAACAGAAGCAGTATTGGATCCAACCACTAACGGCAACCGGACAAATGAAGGGTTTTTTCGTTATGAGATACAATGATTTGCGAATCTTTCCAAAAAAGTTTTTAGGTTACTACAGAATGAACATCAAAACCTTTGACAATTTGATAAGAATTGTTTGTTATATCGGCGACCGCTTGGTCTGATTCTCCCTTGGTGGCTCGGGCGCTACTGACCGCCGCGCGATGCGGTTGTTCCGCCGCAGTGCGCACAAGTACTAAGGTTGCAAAATAACCGGGCTGCGCGCAACCGCACAAATTCTGTACCAAGTCACAGATTTTTTAGCCGCATGCGGCTTAACAGCCGTGGTGGGCCCACCTCTACTGTAGTTCATACATCACAAATGATTGCGGGAGCCAACCGCACCGGTTGCCGCCGTAGTGCGCACCAGCCCTAACATAATATGTCCACCCGCGCCTACGCTTCTTTGCATCCTCACTATCAAATGGAAATTAAAAAGTTTTTCCTTAAACTAACTTCCACTGAACCACTATTTTTAAAAATCAGATATAGGTTAAATATCAAGCATACTTCCTACACATCGCAACAAAATATTTGAGGCTGCGCGAGTTGTAAAATTTGAAAAAGTACCTCAATTGATTTGACTGCTTCTACCCTGTTATCAAATACACCTGGGCTATACTGACTGTCATAAAAACAAATAATTATTTGCAATAAAAATATAAAATAATACACATAAATAACAAACCGTCTCGTTATACAAGAATAAATTAATATCAATTAAGATACAATATGGAGAAACTATTTATGTATCCAACAGTTGCTTATTCGACGTACAACGTACTCAAAGTATCATGGCGACGCGAGTATGTTGACAGTTTTGAATTGACTTTTGTGAAACATTCACGTAGCGTTAAGCTCAAACGAATTGCGCATAATCTGTCTACATATAATTTCATTAAGCACCTAATAAATACGCCAAATTTAACTTTTAAAATAAATCATTTTAAAAGACAGACACTCATAAACAATTGAATAAAAGTTAGATAAACGTGTTCATAGGCAGTTCCTTTCTTAATATATTTAAAAAGCGTTGATACAGTGCGGAGTAGCGTATACATAGATTAAGAAGTGAACATTTTTATTTATTTATTTATACCTTTCAAATAATATTGTGCAATGACTGGCTTGTCACTCTAACAAACAACCCTGAAAAGGCGCAGGACTGCCACACTCTATCTTAAAGTCTAGATTTCTTCACAATTAGTCCATTCACTGTTAGGACGTAGTAGGTGTACAATACTTACGTTAGGTCAGTATAATAATCTTAGTCAACCGTGCTTTTCGGGTAAAATTTGAACCTACATCATTTAAAAGAAACGTTTAATTAAATAATCTCAACAAGTGACAGTGGTTTTGTACCAGTTTTATATCTTTAGTTTTACTTATTCAGACTGTTTTTGTCCACGTTATTTGGATATTAAATAAATATTTAATATTAAAAAATTAAACTTGGGCAAACTAGCTACTTAGATTCAAGAGATATAAAATGATCAGATTATACCTAATCTTATAATATGCGATACTTTAAAACAAGTTTGCTTTGAATTCGTCTCAGGGGCAAAATGCTGCACACTCTGACTGTGAGTAAAATTTCGTGTATCTAAAAAAAATTTAAAAATCAAACGATGAATCATATCTTTCCATGTTGCAAATATTAATACATACATACATACATAACATCACGCCAGGTCCCTTGCGGGGTAGGCACGAACAACAGTAGCAAATTATTAATAGCTGATTAAAATTAAACAAAAGTAACCCGCTCTTTTAAAACTACGTTGTAACTGCAATAATACGGTTGAAAACACCAAGCTGCAATTAGCGCCGTAGGCCAATTAAATAACGCAATCTCCCTAACGTGTATTTTTACACTCTGTATTTCAACAGAAATTATTTAGCTAGTTATAGTTAATAGTGTTACATCAATAAATATAAGGTAATATATGTAGGTAATAAAAGTAGAAACAGTACACATAACCGATACATATAAGAAACTGTATAAACAGTAAATAAAACGAAGCTTGTAACGCGTTGTAACATTTCGAAAAGAATTAAAGATAGAAGGAAAAGAGAGAGAGAGAGAGAGAAAATGCAAAAACGATAGGTTCGTCCCGGGAAGGATAAAAAAAGTGTGCGTCTTGGGACGCCCGACAGAGTGATAACTTTGCCTGCCTACCGCTGCCATATGCGTGAGAGAAAGGAAAACCAGACAGACTGGCGCCATAACGCGTTACGTAACAAGGCGTTTTAACCTCTCGTAAGAAGTTATCACTTAAAAAAAGGGATACATTGAACGCTTATTTCAAAATATCAAAGAATATGTCAGACGAGTAATATAATAAAAAAGGAGTTTGATACATAAGTAATTTACTGCTATTAAACAATGTTGACCTTTTTGAGCTTTATTTTAAAGAAGCTTATGTTCTTCATCTAGCTCGATATGAATAAGACCGTGAGAGTCTACTGTTATGACAAACAGTAAAAGTATCTTTCTAGCGGAGGGTCCATCTGAGATAATGATATACTTAATGACTGTGGCCAAATGCATCTTGTTTATAAATTTTAAAAATAACATCGTTTATGATTTTCGATTTTAGTAAATATTACTATAGATACATCAGTTAGCTGTCAATGTTTGACACCATTGACCCATGCTACATCTGCGTAGAATGGTCACTTACTAAAATATTCCCAAATAGAGCAGTAACGTTAGGGAAACGTTCGTTATAATAAAATTCACAGTCGCCGCAAGTCAATCATCATAACTAGCCATCTGACCGGAATTTCGAAAATGCAAAACGGGCAACGAGCTGCCCTTTTTGGTTTTTGAAACTCGTTTTTGGGGAACCCGTTCAACGTATTCTCTCTCGTAATATCACAACTGTAAACAACTGTATTAATAATATCCAATTAAATAATTGATAAAAGATGTGAAAAAGTTTACAATTTGTATAAATTTAAAGCTCATGTAATATCTCATTTTTTAGAGTGTAAAGGGCTCCTCTATATATTTGTTCATTTGTCAAAGAATAAATAATAGGAAGACGGAAAGCATGAAAGTGACATTGAAACAGTAGTGATTGAAGGTAATAGTGAATGGAGCGCTAAACTCTTTTATGAAAAGGCAAAAAGTGTTTGTAAAGGCACGCTTGGCTGTCCATCAAGGGGTGTTGGTACCAACACTAATGTGCGGCACTGAAAGTTGGGTGTGGCAGAAGAAGCATGAAAGTAGAATAAATGCATTTGAAATGAGAGTTTTGAGAAGTATAATAATATATAAGTATAAGTAAGGTTAATGTAATCGATATGATAAGAAACAGTGTGACAAGGAAGCGTTGTGGATTGAAAGAAGATATAATTACAAGAGTAGAAAAAGGAATGGTTTGGGCATGTAGAGAGGATGGATGAAAATAGAATCACAAAACAAGTGTATTGTGAATGGTAGAATTGTTACCGGTAGACCACACCATGATCAAACAACAGAAGCGTTAAAACGAGGTCAGATAAAAAGCATATCAAATAAACGTGCATGTATGAAGAAGTTAATGAAAGCAGATGAAGCGAAAGTTATTTGTCAGGATCATCGCAAGTGGAGATCTATAGTCGCTGCCTACTCCCATAGGAAACCAGCGTGATAATATGTATGTTGTCCATTTGTTAACTTTTTACCGTCGGAGGGTATATTTAAGTTCTATTCGATACTCTGCACCATCTACGTCACCAGATTGGTTTAGAATATTCTTTAGATTTGGTTGCCTGAAAGAGATTACTTTTAGCGATAAGGCCGCCTAATGATTTTACCAACACAATTTTGTAATCATGCATTTTGTAATTATTTATTTGGCGAGCAATGAAGTATTATTTATCTTATTTAAAATAAGTGATGAACTTTTCTGAATTCAAAAACTTCTGTAAGTCAATACAAAAAAAGCTGAAATATTTTTACATTAACGAGTTGACTTAACGATCGGAAAGATATGTAGAGATATAAACGGGATATTTAATTAAAGTTCAACTTAATTCATAATTAAAATAACATCGAACGTCTATTATTGTGATAATTATTCGAACATGGAAATGTTGCTATGCAACACGGAGGTCTTTAATATAATTTACTAGCTAACCCGGCAAATGTTGTTCTGCCATAAAAATACACAAAACACCATATGAGTGTGAAAAATAACTTAAGACCTATTATTTTCTAAAGTTTTCGCGACTTGTATACATATTTTTATTATGTATATGGACGTTTTAACGGTTTAAAGGGCGGTAATTTATTTGATTTTGGTTATTCCGACGTTTCGGTCGCTTTTCAGTGGCCGTGGTTACGGACGACAAACATGACAATTGTCAACGAGTAATGTTGAAGTTTTATTTAGCCTACCACCAACTTATTTAACGTTCATTTTAATTATTTAACTATAAAACATATAAGCAATTTAATTCAATTATTTAAGTATACATTAAAATTAAATAATTAAATTGCCTCCCCTTTAATTGTTTTATAGTATTTCGTAGTGTAGAATTTACTTTTGGAAGCGTCGCATCAATACTGTACTCGGTATACTACCGTCATCGTAAAAGATTTTAAGAGAAACAGAGTAAGCAGTCAGCTTAACCATCTATAAAGTTTCTGTTTTTCTGTTTGTTCAAAACTAATCCACTAATAAAAACTTATGGATCGATTTGGATGAAGTTATTGATAATCAACGCCTCGTTAAATGGTTATAAGCGTGAATTTTTTGTCTGACGCTGCGATATTCTCCCATAAGTGTATTTTTATGTTTTCGTTTTATTTCGGTTTGAACCATAAATTTTATTGCTCCATTTATTTTATTTAACAATTAAAAAGCTAAAGTTTTTTAAGTTTAAAAATGTATAGTATCTTAAAACCTTTTGATGGTATCTTATTGAATAAAAGAAATGTTATTTCACCGGAAAAAAATACAATTAAGAAACAGTAGAAGAGGTAGCTAATTAACGAAAGCATATTGATTTTAAACTTATATCCATTAACAAGATGACATTTTAAATGATCAGAAATTATTTAAATTATAAACTATATTTCGCCGAAATATTGTAAAAAACCGTAGATTAAGATATTAATTATTGAGACCTGTATAATTATGAATTTTACGATCCGACCACAATGTAACAGCTATTTATCTGGTTACTTAAATTATATCTTATTGCTTTTAAAACATTGGCGTGAAACCGTTAGCATGAGTGAGAGTGGAGATGGCCCACTTCCCTATCCCATATTTCTACTCCATCCCCTTATTCAATTTCTCTATCCCTCCCTATTCATCCCTCCTCTCCTATCTCATCACTTTGAGGATGGTGGCTGGCAACGGAAATAACATTTTACGAGTTTACGATGTGCAGTGGAGCGCGTGTGTTTATTTTCGTAACTTTTAATATTAGTACCATATATAAATAACGTCTTGCTTGTATCGTAATCGTCGCTTGACTGCCCCACCTTCACCTCCACTCCGGCATTGTTTTATGCTAAACTGTTATAATCCCGACAAAGGGATTATAATCCGCGTTCACTGAGTTAATCCGCACATCTGACAAGCGTCGACGCAATACAATAACAATAAGGCTTAGTTCGACACTTAATGACGGCCATAAAACAAGTTCAATAACAAAAGCATGTTTTTTCTGAATTACAATTTTTAAACACAAAGTAAACAAAAGAATTCCTAAATCAAAGAAGGCAATAAACTGCGTTTTACGACGGGCAGGTGTGCGCATTTCTTTGACGGTATGTAACAATATATAATATCAGCCCATAAATGTCCCACTGCTGAGCTCGGGCCTCCCATTATATGGGGAACGGACAGTATACCCGCCACGTTTGTCCAAGGTGGCTCGGCAGGTGTGACACATCGGTTATTTCGATGTGCAGGTTGCATCACGATGTTTTCCTTCACCGTTGTTTGCACGTGGTAATTGTAACAATATACACATTAGATCAGAAAACTGGCTAAGGCTGGTGTGCACCGACTTTTAAACTTTTAGACTTTTTAACTGATGGTTAAAATAAGATAATCGCCAAAAAGGTATGGAGAAACAGTGATTATTTTTGGTTAACCGTCGGTTAAGTATCGGTGCACAGTAGCCTAAGTGATCCCGGCCAGGATCAAGCTCGCCCCCTTTGAGTCTATCCTATCCACTCTATACCAACCTAAAGCCAGTACGTTGGCTTCGTCCTTGATGTTGCAAACAACTGTAGTCGACAGTAACCATTTTTTATGGGGTGGGACCGTCTTTCTGTTTATTAATTTCGTAACAAAAAAATTAGAAATAGTGTTCATCCTCTTGATCTCATCCTTAATCCTGACAACGCGTAGGCTTCACTCACTGTGTTGCGACCGCCTGTAGGCGACAATAAGCGCTTTCTTTTAGATGAGCCGTCTGCCTGATTTCCAGCTTCGCAATTTGAGTACCTACGATAAAAAATTGTGTGTGGAGTTCACACACAGTAGAAGAAGAGGCAAAGTGTGGCAAAAGGTGGGAGGGATTCTAAATTTTGTGACGTCACATTCTCTAGCATGTTTAGTCCTATAGATTTATATGTGCATCTCTTTCTAGTGTCGCTTTTTCATGTCATCGTCTCGTAAATGACCTAAGTTGAACTAAATAAAACACTTTACTTGATTAATGCACCGGTTTGCATACCAGTTGTATACAAAAAGGTCACTTAAAATATGTGGTCAACAACAGCAAGTGTAGTTATTGAGCAGCGCCATCTAGTTCTACTTATATTTAACTAGTGCCATCTGCAACACATCATTTCACTTCAAAAATTAACGTATGTGGAGCTTTAAATCTTTGCAAACCTTATATTGTGATAAAAACAATTCATACGCCAATAAAGTCCCGAGTCTGAGGTAGTCCTAATACAACCAAACAACTTTTTTTTCCGAGCCCTTTCATACATGCCATACAAACACATAAGTTGTCGCGACTTTTAATCGCTCCGTTTAATCTGAGACGAATATGGTCGCGATCGCTACGTTTAAAGTAGGCATTCAGTGCTATACTCGGTGTAATTAACACGTAGTTGTATGATTAGCGAGGGTCATGAATAATTAATCGTTTCTAATAAAATGCACGCTAAAATGGCGCTGGGCGGAGGTCTCTGATTGCCGCGATCCGGTTTCGAAAATCCACTGCTTTTGCCAATTAAAAAAATATTACGCAGGCATAACGCATAACCTGGAATGTCGGCGACACTACTATCCGTGTTGTGAACTTTTTAACTACCCTCATTGGTGGTGCGGGTGACAAAGGTAAGAATTTGTTGATGGTGGAAAGAGGCAAAATCCACAGCCTGGTAGATAAAGCGGCACTCACCTGCGGATTCCCAATCCTCGTTCCTTAGAATAACACGTTCAGTACGTCTTCCGAAATTTGCGTATTATTCACACCAACAACTGCAGCGGGTTCACAGGTAAAAAAGCGTTCTTATGATTGCACTTAATGCGCGTGCGGTGATCGCGGGGCTTTCGACGTACTAGGCCGCCCGTCGGCACGAATCATGGTTGGCCGACAGGTGGCACCACCTGTCTCTATCCAGCGTGCGGATTTGCGGAAAGGAGGGGAAAGATAATATAAGGCAAAGGCGCCTAACCATGCACCCCGCCTTGAAAGTTCATAGAACTTTCAACAGAAGATGCGAAAAGAAGAAAAGAGAGGATAGAGAAGGCATAAGGCCTGAGCAAAATAAAGTGCGGATAAATATAAAATAAATACAAGTGCGGTTGAAAATTATGCTAATAAGTGCGGTATCAGTGAATTATATAATATAAACTAATATTAAAGCGGTTACTTAACTAAATTTATTAATAATTAAGATGTTACTATATGCTAAATGAAACTTTGAATAGTTATTGTTGCGGTAAAGGATAAAGTTTGACAACTGGACGTTTATAAACTCCAGTACTAGTTTTCACAGTAGCGACTCGGATAACTCCGTCTGATCCTGGATAGACTTCCGTAATTATACCTAAGGGCCAATTCAAAGGTGGCAAATTATCGTTTTCTAGTAAAACTATGGTGCCTATTTCAACGGAGCGTTCCGGAGTACACCATTTTTGGCGCACTTGTAATGTATGTAAATACTCAACTCGCCACTTCTTCCAGTAAGAAAGAACGAGTTGATCTAAAAGAGCTTTCCGTTTGGTTAACGTTATGCGGGCGTCTGGCAATTCAGAAGATGGTAAGTACTTTAAAGGACTAGACATCAAGAAATGAGCGGGCGTTAACACGTCCGGATGCGGATCTGCGGATACAGCAATAAGCGGTCTCGAATTTAAGATGCATTCGATTTGTACTAGGACCGTCAAAAGTTCCTCATAAGTGAGAAGTTGTTTGCCTATTACTCGAAACAAATGCGTCTTAACACTTTTAATATTAGCCTCCCACGCCCCCCAAAGTGTGGAGATCGTGGAGGAATCATTTTCCACTCTATTCGACTATTCAATAGCTCTTGCTTGACTTCAGCTTGAAAAGTCGAATTTAACAGAAAGTTATGCATTTCGTCTAACATCACTTTGGCACCGACAAAATTAGTGCCATTATCTGAATATATTACCGATACTGGACCGCGACGAGATATAAATCTCTTGAAAGCGGAAATAAACGATGCGGAAGTGAGATCTGACACCAATTCAATATGAATTGCTTTAGTAACAAGGCATATGAAGAGGCAAATATATGCCTTACAAGAATGCTGCCCTCTTCTTCTTATCGGAATGTAACTAAGCGGGCCCGACAGATCTACTCCAGAATGGACGAATGCTTTCGCATCGCTAATACGAAATGCGGGTAGATCAGCCATTTTTGGAGTCGGATGCTTCGGATTCAGACGGAAACAAACATTACACTGACGACAACGAGAGCGAATGACGGTTCTAGCATCCAAAATCCAAAAACGTTGACGTATGATGGACATAAGCAGTCCAGGTCCAGTATGAAAACTCGAAGCATGATAATGATCAATGATAAGATCCACTAAACGATGACGCTTAGGGAGTATAGCGGGGTATTTCATTTCATATGGAAGGGAAGATTTAGACAACCTGCCCCCTACGCGGAGTATTCCATCCTCATCTAAAAAGGCTGATAAATTGCGTAACCTTTTAGATGGTAATTCATTACACTTTAAAAGTTGAATTTCTTTTGCGAAACAAATGTTTTGAATAGCTTTAATAATAAAGTTTTCAGCGGTATTGATATTACATACAGGTTCATTATTTGGCAATTTTTTAATGAATTTTAGAATATAAACAAATATTTTTAACAATTTAGACCAAGAGCTGATGCGGTTAATGATATCAATTAGAAGCGGTGACTCACACTGAATTGCAGATGCAAGTGTTTTACTATTAATTTTAAACTCAGGAAGCGACTCCTGAACTAGAGGTGAAAAGGCTACAATAGGCCATTCGTTAATGGGTTTACTAAGCCAATTTGGACCATTCCACCACAGTGTATGCGATAGAAGTTGTGAAGGTAACATACCACGTGACAGACAGTCACTCGGGTTTTCTTTACCTACAATGTGGTAGAAACACTCGGATGAAAGATTTTCTTGTATCTTAGCCACACGGTTGCTCACGAATATAGACCATCTATGTGGAGAAGAATGAATCCAAGAGAGTGCTATAGTGGAGTCAGAAAATGCGTAGACTCCTTTAATAGGAATGCGGGCGGATAGCCTATCCAAAACTAATTTTACAAGTTTTGATAATAACAAAGCGGCGACTAGCTCTAAGCGAGCGAGCGTTACAATTTTAACTGGCGAAACTTTAGATTTTGCACACAGAAGGCGGACAGTTACATGACCTAATGAATCTGTAACATGTAAAAACACACAACATCCGTAACCACTAAAGCTAGCGTCACAAAATGCTACTATGTAAACCTCGGATCCTAACTCAACACCAGAATGACGCGGAATGGTCAAAGTCGCAAGCATGGGAAGTTCTAATGCGAGGGCGATGAAACGTCGACGAATAGATTCTGGAGGCGTTTCATCCCAATCAATTTTACTCAACCAAAGTTCCTTAATAAGAATTTTGGCGAATAAAATGATGGGCGCGACTAGACCTAGCGTGTCAAACAAGCGTGCGACAAACGAAAGGATCGTGCGTTTTGTGCATTTGTCATCCACTTTGACAATGCTCAAAGAGAGGATATCGTGAATAGGCTCCCAGGATAATCCTAGGATTTTACAATTATATAGATCTGACTGTGCAAAGTCAATAGGCATACGATGCGAATCAGGAAAAGCGTCAAGTAAAGCTGGTGAATTACTAGCCCACTTAATAAGATCAAATGAACCTAATTTAAATAAGTCAATTAAATCTTGCGAAACACTTACAGCGGTTTGTTCATCAGGAACAGAATGTACAAAATCATCCATAAAAAATTGAGAATCTATTAATTTAGATGCCTCAGGATAGCGGTATCCAAAATCAGAAGCTAGTTGACGTAATGTACGCATAGCTAAGAAAGGACTTGATTTTAAACCGAACGGCAAACTATTAAAATTATAAGTGCGGATAGGTTCGTTAGCGTTAAAGCGAAATAAAATGCGTAAATATTTGCGGTGGTGTTCATTTACACCGATGCGAAGAAACATAGATTTAATGTCAGCGGTCAATGCAATAGGAAATAATCTAAAGTCGATCAAAAGCAAAAATAAATCAGACTGTAAGTTAGGTCCGACGTGCAAAACGTCGTTTAGCGATAAGCCAGAATGAGTTTTTGCGCTGGCGTCTAACACTACGCGGACGCCATCTTTGTCCGGACGTACGACACCATGATGTGGTATGTAATAGCCGACATCCTTAATATCGGAAACCGGAACTTCTGACAAATATCCATTTGCTATATAGTCACTTATTGTTTTATTATAGCTATCCTGCAAGCCAGGAATTATTTTAAACTTGCGTTCTAAAGCGAGAAAGCGGCGATGTGCAACAGCGCGGGAGCAACCTAAGTCATCAGGGTTGCGACAAAACGGTAAATCAATATTGTATTTATTATTTTGAAAATTGATTGTTGAGACAAAATTATTCTCACACTCAATTTCAGCGGGACTAAGCATGCGTTTAGAAGCGACTTCTTCTAACTCAAAAAATTTATGCAAGCTTGACTCAATTTCAATAGGCGTATGCGCGGTGAAACAAGTGAAAGATTGCGGCGGCGGTATCACATCGGAATTACATGGGACTTCGCCCATTAATACATAACCAAAACTGGTATGTATAGCGGGAGGTGCGCGAGTTCCAGATTCAACTCTATCACCTAAATAGATGTAAGGAAATAGTTGAACACCTAGAACTAGTTCTATTTCTCCTGGTATATTCCAGGTTAAATCTGCGAGTTGTAAATTATTTAAGTAAGTCATGTCCTCGGAAATTTCGATATAATTTGCGGGAAGTCGATCAGTTATACAATCAACTACAAGAGCGTGAATATAATATTTGTTATCTGAATAAACGCGGGATTCGATATTAAAGTTAACATAACCGTAAACCGGTTGCGAGTTCATACCAACACCTTGCAAGTATGAATTAAGTAACTTTGTTATAGGAAGATTTAAGCGTTTGCAACAATCTAATGTTATTAAATTACTTTGACTGCCACTGTCAATTAAACAGCGAACAATTAACTTATCATTATTATTATAACAAGTAGCGTAAACTTGCGCGGTTGACAATAAAATAGTAGAAAAAGTTTTAAGTTCCGACGCAAACGAAATGGATGTATTATTTTATAATTTTATATTTAGAAATGAGCCTAATTTATATTTATTTTATAAAATATAGTGTACATATATGCAATAATAAACTAAGAAATTACGAACACTTATACCAATATAATAGTAATGGCAGTTGCTTATCTATTCACCAGCGTATTAATGTAGTGCATTTGAGCTTCGACACTTTTGCTTATATCATCACAAATGGCTACTAATAATGACAAATTTATTTTAGAACTAGATAATTTGTCCCTGGCTAATGCCTATAACTGTGACACAGAGTCTTGCAACACATTAATACGAAGCTCACACAAAAGTCTTAATATTGTAAATCAAAATATACGTAGCATTTATAAAAATATGGACAGCCTACTTTTACAATTATCTAGATTCAAATTTGCTATTGATATTATTATTCTGACGGAATGCTGGTTAGTCGATCATAAACCTATACCAACTATCAAGGATTACAATTCGTTTCAATCTCACAGACAGTTTAATCAAAATGATGGTATTGTCATTTATGTTAAAAAACATATAAAGTGTTCTATAATTGAGCCAGACTTACCAGGTGCTAATTTTATGTTGTTAAAAATTGACCCCGATATAGCTATTTTAGCTATATATAGGTCACCGTCTATACAATGTGTTGATAGCTTTCTTAATTCACTCGAACTAATTATCTCTCCTTTAAAATCCATTTACTCTAATTTTATTTTGACTGGAGATATCAACATTGACATAAAATCAGGTAGTAAAGATATAAATAGTTTTTCTTATTTAAATATACTTGCTGAACTAGGAATGTTACCAGCTCACACACTTCCTACGAGACTCAATAACTGCCTAGACCATATAATGTTAAGATCAGTTCTTCCAGCTTCTGTTTTTGTAGTTGACTCAACTGTTACCGATCATTGTCTTGTCTTGTTAAACCTTGATTTGAATTTTTCTAAATATACGTCAAATGAATTAAATTTTATTAAAATTGACTTTGACGAAATAGTTAACTCATTGGATCAAACAGACTTCTCTTTTATAACACCTGACTCAGATGCTAATGATGCTGCCTCCACTTTCGTTTCCATTATTTCATCTATTATTAAAAATAACACTAACATTAGTAAGGCGCCTTGTCGGAAAAGGGTCATTAAGCCTTGGATGACACCTGGTTTACTACGCTGTATCCGGCACAGAGATAAACTTCATAAATCTTTGAATAAAGATCCTAACAATATTATTCTCCAAATTACATATAAACGTTACCGTAATTTTTGTAATAACCTATTAAATAAAATTAAATCAATTTATGAGAAATCTTTGCTTACCTGTGCAAAATCGAACAAAGATAAGTGGAACGCAATAAAAACTATTATTCATTACACAAAAACTAAAACTTCTGCCGAAGATCTTATTAAAAATACAGGTGATAGAACATCTGCCATAAATGATATTAATAGATACTTTTCCAATGTAGGTAAGAGGTTAGCAGATTCAATCACTAACAATTCAATTAATAATCCTTATAACCCCTCCAATTTTAATTTTGAAATTCCTTTTCACAATAATTCATTTGTTTTATTATCTCCTGATATGGCTGAAGTCGAATCTATAATAAATAATTTAAAATCTAACTGTGCCACCGGATGGGACTGTATTCCCGCTAAACTACTAAAGTTAGCCAAAAATGTCATTGTCCCTCCTCTTACTAAGCTCATAGATATGTGTTATACTCAAGGAGTATTTCCTACCGTTTTTAAAAAATCGCTAATAACGCCTGTTCACAAAAGTGGTAACCGACAAGAAGTTACAAATTATCGTCCCATATCTGTCCTCACAGCATTATCGAAAATCTTGGAAAAGTCGCTGAATAGTAGACTTATGAAATTTCTGGAACGTAATGATATTCTATCCCAAAATCAATTCGGTTTTAGATCAGCTAAAAGTTCTGAAGATGCTGTCAGTCAGCTTATTAATCATGTTGCTCTACAGATAGACTCTAAACGGAAATGTATTGGTGTTTTTCTTGACTTAGCCAAGGCTTTTGATACTGTTGCAGTACCGATACTAATAGATAAATTAAATAAACTTGGCATAAGAGGATATGCCCTTAATATCTTTAAAGACTTTTTAACAGAAAGGACTCAACATGTTAAAATAGGACAGGCCATAAGTGACGAAGCTGAAGTCACTTACGGAGTGCCACAAGGCAGTATTCTCGGCCCAAGCTTGTTCTTGTTGTACTTGAATGACTTGTGTAACTTACCACTTGCTAATGGAAAAATTTTTACCTACGCAGATGATACTGCGCTCATATTCCAAGCTGATACGTGGGAAGAAGTTAAGCACATAACTGAATGTGGACTGCAAAAAGTAAATAGGTGGCTACAAATTAATTATCTTACTCTTAACATTTCTAAAACTAAATTCATGCAATTCACGGCATCTAAAATTAAGAAATATGATTTTGAAATTAAAATACATACATGCCAAACTCCATTTTTTGGACATTGTAATTGTCTTTCTATATCAAAAGCAGACAACATTAAATACTTAGGAGTAGTTGTAGATGAAAATTTAAATTGGTATTCTCATATTGATAACTTAATAACACGTGTTAGAAAACTTATTTGGGTATTTAAAAAACTAAGATATGCTGCAGACTTCAATACTTTACGTATAGTCTATTTTGCATTGGTGCAGTCAGTTATAGGTTATTGTATTGTCGTTTGGGGCAGCGCTTTTAAATCATATATGATCCAACTAGAAAGGGCTCAAAGATCATTATTAAAAACTTTAACATTTAGTCCCTATCGCTTTCCTACAAAACTCTTATATGAAAAAAGTAACGTGTTAACCGTTAGGCAGTTATATATATTTAATATAACTCTAAAACAACATAAAATTACACCAAAACATAACAATATTAGCGACAAGAAACGTGCTGTAACCAACATATTGCAAACTCCAATGTACCGTACTGGCTTTGCAAGACGGCAGCAATGCTATATGTCTGTGACACTATATAACAGGATAAATAAAAAAATCAATGTACATGGACTCACTAGTCGGGAAGTTAAAATTAAACTTAAAAACTGGCTACTTAGCCTTGACTACGCTACCACCGAAGCACTGTTTTAATCTATTTAATAATAACCGTACCGTACAAATATAATTACACACATACACACACATACACATACACAACACACACACACAACATACACACACATACACACACACACCACACATACGATGTGCACGCGGGCGCGCGCTCACGTGCATCTACACAACACGCTTACTCATTAGATATAAACACTCTGTTACCGATCTGTATTTGTTTGTGTTTAAAACTACATACTAATGTGAGAGGGCACTGATTCCCGAAACACAGGCTATACATGCCTAGCTCGGGAGTTAGGGACTTCCATATGTTATTGTATCACATTTTTTGGCAATAAAGATTATTATTATTATTATTATTGTTCAATAAAGTTAAAGTTTCATTCTTATTACTCTGCGGAATATGAGTGACGCATTCACTCGAGTTGCATGGCTCTGAGCGATCGGCACTCATACTGACGTGCGCTAGCGCACGGTCCTCGCGTTGTGGCGACTGCGAATAGCGCTTAGCGGCAAGCGGGGAACTGTTTGTTCGAGAAGTATCGGCGTTATTAGTGAAATGTAGCAATGTATGATGTTTTGCAGAACAAAAAGAACAAACATGTTTGGAGGAACAAGCATAAGTTTTATGTTTAACACTTAAACAGTTATTACAAAATGACTTCTCTTTAACAAACTTATATCTTTCATGCGGGGTCAACTTTATAAAGGAAGGACAAAAATAAAGATGTGTATGAGAGTCATTTTGACATAAATTACATTTTTCATATTTATTATTAATAAATGAATTGGACTTTACATTTACAAATGATTTAGTTGTTTTATATGTTTGTTTGCGATTTATATTTTGCGGGTTAATAATATTATTTGCGGTTTTACAAGTAGAACGAGACAAAACTTTACTCTGTTCTTTTACAAAAGTAATGAGGTCCTTATAGGAAGGAATATTTTCTTTACGATATGTAATTTCAAATAACTTTACAGTATCGGAATCTAAGCGTTGCAATGCGAGGTGTAAAAATATAAAGTCATTTAAATCGTTTAACTGCAATTGTTTAAGCGCTTGTACAGAGGAGTCAAAGTTGTTTACAAAAGAATCGAGATTAGTTGCATTATTAGTGGATAATTGTTTGAAGTTTAACAATTGATTAAAATAAGAGCTAGCGAGTGACCGAGGGTCATCATATTTTTCAATTAAAGCGTTCCAAATAATTAAATAGTTTTCTGCGGTTGGCGGAAGGCCCGCGCAAATAGATAAAGCTTGACCAGATAACCTTCCAATTAAATAAAATGCCTTCTCATTATTAGACAAGGTGGGATTATCGTGTACCATATTTTTAAATTGCGTATAGAAGAGAGGCCATGTACGAACATCGCCTGAGAAAGAAATTAAATCGATAGGAGGTAGATTTGGTTTCCGCACAGAATTATGTGAATGCGTAGCCAATATATTTGCGGTTTGAGATGACTCATTTTCATTTGTTATCTCAGTTAAAATTTGTTTGACGGAACAATACATTTCATCAAAACTGATAAACGATTGATAATTTATACTTTGTGCTTTATGAGGGTTAATTTTTATGTAAAGCATATTATATGAGTCTAAAACTGATTCAAATTCCTTGCGTAAATTATCAATATTGGAAGCGTTGTGAATAAATATTCTTTGATTATTTTCGTCGGAAATATTTGACGATTTATCATAAATATTTTGCATGCGGCTAAATAACATGTCGCGTTTATATTGAAGAACAATTAATTTACTATTATCTTCAGAGCTTGCTTCTGAAACAATAGCTTCTGCACCTTTCTTACTCATATTGAGTCTTTAAATTTACTAAGGCGAAGAAAAAACTAATTAAAAGTTGCGTAGAAAAAAACTAAACTCAAAACCTCTTTACTAGAGCAGCGGTCGGTTAAATAAAATGTTAAAACTCGCCTCGTGTGAACGTGACTCGAAGCGGCCGAAGCGACGTTGCTATCCGACGCGCTACGGAATTTCGCTAACCTACCGTCTATTAAAGCCGGTTAAAAAAAAGATGCAAAGTAACACCTATATTATTGAGATTTTTGAATATACGTATTTAATACTGATCACGCGGGATTAATAAATGAATATATGCCAATGCGGGTTGAATAAATGAGTAAATTTGGCAATAATTCGATGATACAGCACAAATTACGCATAGAATCTCGTATGAGTTGCGGGTGGCGGGAAGCGATATGAACCAAAAAATGATTCAAAAATACTTACAATAAAGATATTATAGTATTTAAGGCTAGAAAAGAGCTAGAATATAAAGGTTTTAAGTATATATAGCGGAAAAATATACAAATATAGCGGGAATAATACGTAAAGTAATTATATAGCGGGAATATTATAAAAGATATATTGCGGAAAAATAGAAAAATACATATATCGCGGCTCGAATGGACCAGAACTAATATGGTGGTGCGGGTGACAAAGGTAAGAATTTGTTGATGGTGGAAGGAGGCAAAATCCACAGCCTGGTAGATAAAGCGGCACTCACCTGCGGATTCCCAATCCTCGTTCCTTAGAATAACACGTTCAGTACGTCTTCCGAAATTTGCGTATTATTCACACCAACAACTGCAGCGGGTTCACAGGTAAAAAAAGCGTTCTTATGATTGCACTTAATGCGCGTGCGGTGATCGCGGGGCTTTCGACGTACTAGGCCGCCCGTCGGCACGAATCATGGTTGGCCGACAGGTGGCACCACCTGTCTCTATCCAGCGTGCGGATTTGCGGAAAGGAGGGGAAAGATAATATAAGGCAAAGGCGCCTAACCACCTCTATACAATTAATGGATACACGCACGTTGTGCCACATCACTCAGAAAAAAAATCCGACCTTACTTAACCTAAAAAATTAAGAAATATTCACAAGATCCACGAAAGTCACGCTGAGAGTCCAAATGGCTGTAGAGCCTTCCGGATGCTTCTTGGTCTTCCTTTCTTCTCTTGTGTGTATCACTTAATTCAAAAACTGGTTGTATATTTGACTTTTTGTCCTAAAGAAAATGGTGTTACTTTATACTCACCGGTAAAAGCTCCTCTAGTCATACTGAGTCCTCGTTGTATTCTGGCAATCGCCGCCCTATGCCTGGGTATAGGTGCCGTCGTACCCTTCTCCTGAAGAACGAACCTTCCCAAAGTCTTCCAGTTTGCCTAAAACAAATACAAGAACAGGCCAATTGGCGTGCATGGAATGTGCAGTCTTTTCATGCATTTTGGGAAGTGAAAACTTCTTTAGGCCTGTTGTGCGCGCTTTTGGGATGGAGCAAAAGCACTGAACTCGTGTGATCGTCACGCTTAGATATAAGGCTAAACCATATGAAACAGCGAAAAATACACAAAGAAGTCTCGAGGCTGATTTTGATGAAAACTAGTGGTATCATTAAATGTTTGAAAAATCAATTACTCTACCGAGGAATCAAAAATTGATTTAAAAATATGATTACATGAGTAGGGGTGTGTGTGTGTCTGTCTGTCTCTATGTGTGTGTGTTTTTTATCTTGTGATGAAGATTTGCCCAGCCTCTTTTATCTTGTGTTTTTTTACTTATCTTTTGTGTATATGTTTAATTCTCTTATCTTCTTTATGCATTCTCTTTATTATGAATTTTTCTTTTTTGTCTTTTCTTTTTTATTTACTCTTTATTTAATACTTTATTCCAAAACTGTTTTACAACAGGTTGTGTGTCTGTGTTGAAGCTTTAGAAGTAATACGGAAAGAAAGAAAACAATTCTATTTAGGACAAATTATATAAATACAGTATACAAATTTAAAAACTAGAATAGTATACTTTTGTCCCAAAAGGGGCATCAGTCAGCATAATGCCGGTCGGTTTTAACCAGCGCTGATCTTCCGCTATGCCCTTAAAGGTTTCGTCACGGTAGACTTTAGGTATATCATTGTGACGCATAAAACTAGAATCTTAAATTATATATATATACACACACACACATACATACATAGTACATACACAATAGGTACAAAAAGAGGAACTCATTATCAGTAATAAATATATGACTGTTATAATACGTTCTTAAAAAAAATTTAATTAATAAACTGAAACGATATTACAATTAAATTAAGTTAAATGCCACTTGTATTATGTGTTAGGTCTCCCCCAGGGGCCTCCGCCCTGGACTCCCCTCCGTCCAGGAAGCGGTACAAGGAGATGCGTCCCCGGGGGCCCGAGCGGCCACTGTCACATTCCCCCCTTCACTCCGTGACAGTGGTGTCCCACCTTTCCGCCTCCTCATCCTAAAAACCTTCCCTTCCTTCCAAACCTCCTCCCAAAACACTCTTCCCTTCCGAAGTTAGGACTCCTCCCCCGGCTCCGACCGCTGACGCTGCTGAAAGCGCGAGGCGGCGAGGAAAAGGGGAGGAAGAAAGAGAGGGAGGGGTAAGAAGGCGCAGGAGCAATCCTCGCAGAATCTCCCTCCCCCAATAAAAAAGCCCCCACCGCTGACGCTGCTGAGAGCGCGAGGCGGCGGGGGAAGAGAAGAGGAAGAGAGAGAGGGAGGGGTAAGAAGGCGCAGGAGCAATCCTCGCAGCCTCCCCCTCCCCCACCGAGGATAGCGCCCGTGGCTAAATGGCAGCCACGGGCGGGCGTCGAGGTCTGGGGGAGACCTCCACCCGCACTAATGCCGCGAGAGGCAGAGGGCGCGAGAGGCAGCCGCGTGACCCTCTCAGGGCCGGGGAAACGTCATTCCCCGGCCCGAACACAGGAGAGGCCGCCTCTGTTTACGAGGCGGCCAGCCGCTGCCGGGGTTGCGGTAAGCTCGCGCATGTAGCGGCACCCTCACCTTCAGGACGACGCAGATACTGACCGGACACGGTTGTTTCGATCAGTATCTGTTTCGCATTGTGGGCTGCTTGCCTTCTCCGGATTGCCGACAGTGTGGCGCACCCGATACGGCGTTTCATACGCTTGTCGAGTGCGCTGCCTGGGCGCCGCAGCGTTTCGAGCTCGAGACAAAGTTAGGAGCCGTCGCATAGCTCGGCGATTTGGTAACGGCCATGTTGCAGAGCGACGACCGCTGGGATACTGCGGTTTCTTTTTGTGAGGCAGTTATGTCTCTGAAAGAGGCCGCAGAAAGGGATAAGGAGCGAAGTCCTAGGGCGCGTGCTACGGTCTCTTCTCGAGGTCGCCGGCCTTCAGCCGGCACCCGGAGAGGCAGGTACGCGCATTACTTCCCTCCCTGAGGTAGGATCCGGAACGATGGGGGCCCTTAGCTACTAGGTAAAGCAAGGAACTTAACAACTACCCCCGTTTCGTAGTGGAGTGTGTTCTCCCGGGGCACACTTCAGCACTTTATGCGCTGGATCGACTGCTGAGTAACTATGTTCTACATCTCAGTCTTTCCTTCACATCAAAGCGCAGGGCCGCGAAGGGAGGAGGGTTTTTTTAGTGGGTATTGAGGTTGCTCGCCCGTGCGGCATCGCTCGGAGTCTCCACACTCCTCTGTGTAGTCCATAGCGGACGGAGCGCAAGTAGAGCATACAATTGCTAGCGTTACCGCCCCCCGTGGATTCGTGCCGTTTCCTAGTGACGGCCCAGAGAGTGGGTAAATCGGTTAGTCATTTTTCCCCGCCTCAAAAAAAAAAAAAAAAAGCTCGCGCATGTACCGTGACCCCGGCGCTAGGCGGAAGAAGGCTCCCATGGGGTTTAAGTGGGTATACCGACCGGCGGCGGTCGTATTGATTAATCGGCGTCGGGGAGCCCCACATACCGGCCGCGCATAATCCCCCGCGCGACTGACGATGCGACAACGCATTTCACCATGTAAAAAAAAATGTCTTAGGTCACATTGTGAATATTGGGGCTTTTTTAAAAATATCTTTAATTTCGTTCTGAACCCATTATGATATGGTATATAAAAGCACTTTTATTCAACTCACCTGTGCTGTATACACGGTTTCGTCATCTGCCAGTGCTCTTTGTTGGGGCCCCGTGCCAGTTCTGCCCCCCCATTCGAGTTCTTCTACCAACACGAACCTGGATAAATATGAAAAACCAAATTAAAATTTAAAAGTTTTTATTCAAAGTAAGTTGCACTGGAGATCACTTTAAGGTAACATTTAAGTTTATTTCCTAGTACTTAGGTTACTAAGTACACCACTTCGCAGCGTGTTATTGCTGTTAAGGAGAAGAAGCGGCAAGAAACTCCCCAGCAACAAGTCTAACATTGTTTTTCTTTATATTCTTTATTTTATTTATATCTCAAGTTCCTTTTTTATAAGTTTAATACGGAAGTATATTACAAAATTACTTTTCCAAAAATTAATGGAGTTGTAGCAAACAGAGCATTTTCAGTAAGACAGAAATAGTAAGACGAAAGAAGAATATTATTATTGTATGTCTTTGAAGAGCACGGGCCATAAAAATGGCCCTAACTTTGGAGGCCTTGCGTGGGGCCATGGGAAGGCCAACACGTAGAGGCCCCTTGACTAAATCTACATTAATGTGGCGTGACGCTGACCGGCGATTATCCCTATCTACACTATATACTAACGCAAGGACAACCCCAGGCCAGTGTAGGACTTTGGTGGGAAATGAGGTCAAAAAGTATCGGGCTATTGGGGTGAACTGCTAGTGGTACTAGGGGTCTCGGAATATGGGCAACACCTGGCTAATGATTCGGCGGCGCAAGCGACCCTAAACGAGTACAATAGGCTCCTCTAGAAACGTATGCCAATAAATAAGTAAACAAAAGAAGACGATCCTAAAAGGATTACAATTAGTTCAAATGCCGACAGGTAATAAAATGTGCTTTTACATATTAGGAGTGGAATTTGTTCTTCTCGGCACCTAAGTTGTAACAAAAAATTTATTTGTTTTTTTTTCTAAAAAATAATACTTTCCCAATTACCACTTGATTTATTAATCTGGTTCTGGTATAGAGAATAATATAATAAGATATTTTGTACCTTTTTGGATCGTCCTGACACCTTGCTTTCGTTAGTGCTTGATGAACCACGAAGGCCGCTGTTGCATTTAAAGGCACCTGAAAAAGAAATAATGATTTTATATATTTTAATTAAATAAAGAACTAAATTCTATTCATATTTACAAAGTGAATATTAATGTAATATATCGCTATTAAATTTAATCACTAAATATGAATTAACTGATAAATATAAACCTAAATATAATGGTCCCAAACCACTGTAATTTACCGATATATATATATAAATAAAAAAGTGACTCCAAATCTCTGTCGGAGGGGAACGAGCCTAAAATGCTGGCCGCATTACTTTATTGTGTTTTAATTAATATACGAATTTAATGATTTATAAATCATTTATTTAGTATCCTACACACACACACACACATATTAGAAAGAAGAAAGAAAGAAATATTTTATTTAGGACAAATACAACATAAAGTAATATCAAACAGTAAACTAATATAAACAGAATAAGTCCTAAAATTGGACCCAGTCTCAGCATATGCTGACCAATTAAGGCCAGCGCTGTTCTTCCGCATGAGATCAGCAAGTGAAGTCACGAAGGACAATACAACACATATAATAAATAATACATAATGCACAATGCAATAAAATAATAATGATAAAAAACTATAACATATTAAAAGACAACATTAAAAGAATGATAATAGAATATTAAATTAATGTATAAAACTAATGTAAATTAAAATTCAAATAGCACTTGTGTCCTGTCTTAGATTAGCCTGTGCAATTCGGTGTATTAAATATATTAAAGTGATCAGCTAAATCATAATTTAACTTTATTCAACTAATTTCAGTAGAGTTGCATATCGTAGATTATTTTTCGAAAAATACGTGTGTACATTTGTACACGCACACGCTTTTTTATTTGATAACAAAACCATCTCCATAGTAAAAGTAAATAATGCCGCGGGGGCAAAATACTTTCAGAAACGCGGCTAAACAGTTTTAGGCACATTAGATTTGTAATATGATAAGTAGACTGGTAAACAAGTGCCGTTTGGACCAACTTTTTTCAGCAGTCTCTGAAAATTATAAATGAGGTGTCATTCGATTCGGAATGGCATCTAGTGGATTTTTGAAAAAAATGAAGTTCCACTTGCAAAAATTGTAAAAGTTATTAACAATTAACTACCAAAAAGGGGGGGGGAGGTTTAGTTTTTTGCAAATATCTCAAAAAGTAATAAAGATTTTTCAAATTTGAAAAAAGATTCGAAAAGAGAAGGAAATTTCCTAAAAAAGTCTTGACTCCCGAAACTGTAAGATCAATATTTATAATTTCCCAGAGGGATGAAAATACGGCCGAAAACGGGTACTCTGGCTTACGCAAGCCACACCCTCATCGGCCCTTTAATGAATAAATATTATTTAAACATACTAAATATGAAAATAAAAAATTGAAAAAATTCAGACACTAACTGAATAGATGAGTGAATAATAATCTGCTTGAAAAATTTTTTTATAACAATTTTTCATTTAGTTATTCAATAGTTAAATAATAATTTTTTTTTGCTTGAACATGAACATTGCAAGTGTGATAATTGTTAAACTATAAATTTAAGATTTTTTTCCTTTCTTGGAGCAATTCTTGAAAGGCTTTAGAATAGAACCCCATTGGAAAAATTAGGAAATGTTTATTTTTCATTTTTTTATTAATAATAATATAAATAATAATTTTTCCAAGGAAAAAAATCTTCAATTTATAGTTTAACAATTATCACACTTGCAATGTTCATGTTCAAGCAAAAAAAAAAATTAACTATTGAATAACTAAATGAAAAATTGTTATAAAAATGTTTTCAAGCAGATTAATGTTCATTCATCTATTCAGCTAGTGCCTAAATTTTTTCAATTTTTTATTTTCATATTGAGTATGTTTAAATAATGTTTATTCATTAGAGGGCCGATGTGGGTGTGGCTTGCGTAAGCCAGAGTACCCGTTTTCGGCCGTATTTTCATCCCTCTGGGAAATTATAAATATTGATCTTAAAGTTTCGGGAGTCAAGATTTTTTTTAGGAAATTTCCTGCTCTTTTCGAATCTTTTTTCAAATTTGAAAAATCATTATTACTTTTTGAGATATTTGCTAAAAACTAATTCCCCCCTTTTTTTAGTTAATTGTTAATAACTTTTACAATTTTTGCAAGCGGAACTTCATTTTTTCAAAAATAATCTAGATGCCATTCCGAATCGAATGACACCTCATTTATAATTTTCGGAGACTGCTGAAAAAAGTTGGTCCAAAAGGCACTTGTTTACCAGTCTAAAGTTGTCATGTTAATTTACCTTAAGTATGGCATACGGTATCTCGTGCGACACGTTATGTACGCAGACTAAGAAACTGTCTGTAGGTCTTCGGGGCTCTTCATCATGAGCACTCGAGTCCTCGTCCGAAGGCACTGATTTATCGCGATTACGATCTGTTGACGCTGACCTGAAAGAAGAAGTAATAGAGTGAGATCCCAGTCACCCCCGACATATGTAATTTTAGGAAAGATGAAATTTTTATGATCGGTAGTTTAAAATTTAGAAAGGAACGGATACTCGCTAAGCTGAAAGCGGGGCCGTTTTATAGGTAGCAGGTATCAAAGGTGGAAAAAAATCATCCTAATTTACTTCAAAGTAGCAAGGTTAGTTTTTACATATGTCACATATGACGCAAGTTCAAATTTTTTTTAAGTGTTTGACAAAGTTATGGCCCACATGAAGTGTCTGGCAACTGCATATTTTTGTTTATAACCATATCATATATGACATATGTAAAAACTAGCCTTGATATTTTAACGTAAGTAAGCATGGTTTTTTCCACCTTTGATATCTGCTCCCTGTAAAACGGCCCCGCTAAGCGAGTATCTATTCCTTTCTAAGATTACGTTAAACTACCGATCCTAAAAATTTCATCTTTCCTAAAATTACGTAAGACTGGCGTAACTGGGATCTTGGACTATAAGTAAAAGTCACAATTACCTTTATTGTTGCATGAGTTCAGCACACAAGCAAACAGCCGACCTGATGGAAAGCGGTTACAATTGCCTATATTCATTTGCGATATCAAATGTGCTACCGATGTTCTGTCGCTCTTTAAATGTAATGTCAAAACTAGACCAGGGGTGGTAACCATTCAGGAAAATACCGTACCACCTGGCTGTGGGTTTTGTCGCGTTTTATGACAGGTCCCCAGTCTGCAGGAAATCTCTATTCCTGGTCAGGTGTCAGTCTTTCTCTATTCCTGGACATTATTTTAATTTACCTGATGCTGGTCAACCAAGCCCGGCTACTGGGATCGTCTCCAACTCTCTTCAGCACTAGTCTGGCGGGAGCTGCTTTCAGCACCCTCTCATTTGGTCCCAGGACTCTCTGTGTGGGTGCTCTTGAAGACACCTCCTCTACTAGGACGTAGCTTCCTCGCGAAGATCTACAGACTCCAGCCTTGGTTAGGCATTGGGCAATAGCCTGAAGAAAATAAGGGTATAGCTAAATAGGGTTAACTTGCTCACAGCGCCATTGATTTGTCTCTTTTTCATTCTTGCGGTACGGGGCGTTTTAGACCTTGTATTAAAACTACCAGTATGGCGGCACGAGGCCCATTGAACCCCGTAACGTTATAAAAATTTAAAAATCTTTTATGCTCATATTAAATAGTTTACGGATTTTTGCTTTGTGTGTGTGCGGTACTCGGTCAAGGTAGGTATTCCATGGAACTGTCATTTAACAGTGCATTTTAGATGTCGAGGGCTTCATAACAAATGGGCGTACCGACAAAAGTGCAGTTTTACACGAGGGACAAAATTGTGAATAAAACAAAACTAGTTGATTGTATAAGGCTGAAATTTGGAATAGCCGTATATTTAGGCACACTTGACTACTGGTACGACTTTCTAAATTGTAACATGCATTGATTTTAGAAAACAACAAAAATATGGCATTTTTGTGTATACGCGCATTTGTTATGAAGCCTTCGATATATTCATATTATTTCTACAGTGAAACCAATTAACCGCAAACAAGACACATACGGGGCGACTTAGACCCCGTTTCGCAGTGAACGTGTAGAAAAAAAAAATACAAATGTTTAGCTATGCCACTTCCACCAGGTCCCAGTGGAAGGAGTACGCAGAAGAAATGTTGACTTGGTGTCGTGCAGGATACCATGCGTACTGGTCTTACAACTAGAGATGCCAAAGTCAACGTGAAGTTGGGAAGAAAAATGGGTAAGTGAAGCCCGAGCTTCGAAGTAAAGCCTAAGTGATAAAGATCATCAAAAATGAATGGCTTAGTTTGGGAATATTATAAAGTGTATGTCTGTTTGCTGATTTATGTATATAAAAGCTTTTTTAAAAGGTTTTTAAATACAAGCTTTTGAGACCTTGGATATCATGTAGCAGCAAAGTGCTTGCCAAGACAAGTAAAACGAGCCCAAACACGACGGCCCTATCTTGTTTAGTACAAGAGTTCCTATGGCCACCTTCCGTCTCCATCATCAGATCAGCTTCATGGTACCATATTATTGCATTGTCACATATACATAAACTGGGAAGTTGGTCATATTTAACTTGCAAGATTCCACCAAAACTTACATACATACATCCATTGTGAGTTTAATAAAAGCTTGTAAAAGACTCCTCACCTCATTGGCAGTAGTATCATGCGTGACTTTCAAAATGGAGTACGGCTCATTCCTGGACACAGCGTAGACCACCAGGAAGTGGATCTTCCTCCTCTCTTTCGGGGAGCTCGGTTCCAGGTCTCCTCTGCAGCTCTCTCCTGCCAACTCCTCAGAGCATCGTGAGAAGATTAAAAGAGATGCCATGTTTAGAGGCTGGTTGGTTGGAGATCTGGAAAATTATAAGTAAATTTTAATTAGTTTCAATCGCGTTATTTTATTTGATTATTATTCCGACGTTTGGGTCATTTGTCAGTAACCGTGATCACGGAAGATAAAGATGTCAAGTGTCAATGAGTACGGTTAAAGTTTTTATTTAGCCTATCGTCAACTTGCTTAATTTAATGATATTGTTACGAGCTACATAGGACTCGAATTAAAATGCCGTTGGAATCACTATAGAATTTATTGGAAATATACAAACACGTATAACATACGTACAAATATAACTAAACACTACTAGTATAAACTGCACGATCCAATAAAACGGGCAAAGTCAGTCACTAACAGATTACCACATGTTCACACGTCTCGCCTTGATCGTGGTTCTCGATCGACTGCCCCCTCCCTCAATCAGGCCATTGTTTTATACTGCGCAAATGCAATGCATCCGTATCGTAATCGACGTAATCCGAAACACCTGGCTAATTAATCACGGCCATAAATTAGTACAATAAAACAATGGACTGTTCTCTAGAAACGCGTGCCAATGAAGTAAACAAAATAAGACGATCTTAAAAGAATTAGTGTTAGTTAGTTCAAATGCCGACGGGTAATAAATGTGCTTCTACAAATCTGCACGTGCAATTTGTCTTCGTCCGCGCCTAGGTTGTAACAATATCAAACAAATGTGTATATTTTTATAAATAACCCACTATAAACGTAACACGTGCGTCAAGATATGTGACAGTTGCCGACATGTAACAATTTCTGACAATTGGCCACTTCTTTGAAACTTTTACTCTTCTCTTACTTCTGAAAACTCTTACCGTAGTCTTACATGTCTGTACCCAGGTCTCAGGCACAAGAGTGGTATGACTCGTTGCGACAGCATATAGTTAGTGTCGGCGTCGTAGAGCTCGAAACGGACGAAAGCCAACTCTGGGAAGTTAATCTGTAACAAAGCGTATATGAATGAATTAATGAATTAATTAATGAAAACACTTTATTGTTCACAAAAATTAAAACTACGTGCAGTACACGTTGAACAAAGGGCGGCCTTATCGCCTAAAACAATCTCTTCCAGGCAACCCCCTGAAACTAAGGAAAAAATTAAGACAACAGTGGCGGTGAGAACAATAAATAATAACGAACATTCCAAGAGTAAATAAATAATGATATACTTTATATACTATACAAAAATAAGACATATCATACTATATATAGAATCAGCAGCATTTTTTCTCATACAGCATACCACGGTCGAATCGACCGAGGGAGGGGCAAAAAAACAAGATGGCGCGTAACCAAAAAAAGTGTCGGTAAATTTTTTTCCAACGCCGATAAGAAGTTTCACTTCAATAAAGAAATTATGGATTCCAAAAAAATATTTCGGGTATATAAACAGCGTAAGGCGCGCGTAGCGGAGAGTTCAGTTCGCGACAAGTTCGATACGAAAGAGTTGAGAAGAGAAGTTTAGTAGAAGACAGTGACGAGTTTAGTGGTGCATTTAGCAAAAAGTTTGGATGAAGGTGGTCTACGCCATATCGGCGATGGTATTGAGAGTGAGACATCTTATCGTCGGGACTATGCATCGTTAGTTGTGCGTATAGGAGCAACCCTGCGGAGGTATTACGTACGACTGCGTCAGTTAATAAAAGCGTTTAGTGAAAAGTTAGTTTAGTTGGTGTTTCCTTCCAATCCTAAGTGCGTACGTACCCCGCTCGTACGTAACAATATTTTATCTCTAAAACACGAAATCTTAACTATTAACGAAAAATTTTGAAATCTACATACATGCGTAGTGTTTAAATTGTTACAAAATAACTAGCTGTCCTGGCAGACGTCGTCCTGCCCGGTAAAATATAGGGGTTGATCGTAGAGGGTTGAAAGTATAGAGATGTATGTATTTTTTAATGCTGTATCATAAAAAAATAATATTTTATCTAAAAATAAAAAAGGGATGGACTACCCTCAATTTTTAGGGGGATGAAAAATAGATGTCCGATTCTCAGACCTACACAATATGCACACAAAATTTCATGAGAATCGGACAACCCATTTCAGAGGAGTTTGGTAGCTAACATTGTAACACGAGAATTTTATATTAAGATTTAAACCTTAATAAAATTAATTACGGAACTGAATTTAGTAATCATTTAATCTAAAATCGTAGTCTCACGAATGTGACCAGCTGCTACAAGGACGGGAGAAGGGTCAAAAAATTTTGAAATTCGTGGGACGTAATTTATGGGTGGTCAATTAACGAGAGCTGTCGCGGGCAAAAGCTAGTGCAGTTATAAACTAAAACTCACCTTAAAATTAAAGGTTTCATTCCATATAGGATTCAGCGCGTTCTTTCTCGCAACTTTAGTCCTGATTTTTTTCGAATCTGCGGGTACTCCCAGAATTTCCACTTCGACGAACGCATTGTAAAATGAATACACGTTTTCGGCGACATATTGTCCTGATATAACTGCTAAGGTTAGATGTGCAGCGTGGATACCGTCAAACTCTTTCTCCATTGGGTTAAATCTGGAATGTGGTTATGACGTCTTTTCAATGTTCTCATAGTAGGTGAAAAACTTAATTATAGGTGGGTAGTTATTTTAAATGAGGAATGGGGAGTGCTCTGATGAGCTGTTTGATTTGGTGCCTACGTCGCCCTTCTACCATCGCACCGCTCGCCGGCGATTGGGAGTTCATTCAGACTTTCTTGACACTTGGAAGTCTTCCACGGTACGTGGCACAATTAAAACAATTATTTGGAGGGGAACCCCCGCCACAGTCCCATTGCGTTATGCAGGAACGGAGAAAGAATTCAATTGCCTGCATTGGGGCGACCTGTCGTAAAAGGCGACAAAACAACCCACGGCCAGGTGGTAGGGTATTTGCCCGACTGGGTGCTTTCCACCCCTGGTCTAGAGTATCCTGCCATAAGAACATTAAGTTATCCGGTATTAGTGACCAGATTTCAGTCTCCCTTAAGAGAGCAGCAGCGCATTTGTAGCACCTTTGGTGTTTCAAATGTCCATAGGCGATTTTAACCACTTTCCATCAGGTAGGCCGTATACTTTTTTTTAAATATGTGCTTATGTACAGTTGAAGTGAAACTGCAGAGAATATACGCACAGACATAGATAGTATATTATTATCAGTTTTATGTTGGTCCAAATTGGTCCTATGGTTAATCATCGGTCTTATTGACTCTCTAATCTATGCTGCACAATGTAAAACTGGTATCTCATTCTCATGCAGACTCCGTCCTTTAGATTTATGTTTTTATCTCTATATAGTGTCGCTTTTTCGTTTCATCGAGTTTCAAATAATTCTAAAGAGGTTTCACTTTAAAATTTTGTAATTAAATGATGAAAGAAAACCTACTCGTGCATGGTCTATAGCAATCTTAAAACTCACCGTCTGTAAGCTATATGGTTTGGGTCCCACATCACCGTCGGTTTCCTGACGTAACCCAGGCAGCCTCCACTCTCGAACATGGCTGCGTTGATGGCCATCGCTGGGTCTTCGGTCTGGTAGTTCAATGCGACCAGCTGAACCCCGCAAGACCAGAAAACCACCGGGTCGAAGTTTGACGAGTCTATCCTTAGGCTGGAATATAATAAAATTACTCTATTTTTTGAAGTGATAACTTCTCATGGGAGGGTAAACCGCTTCGTTACGTAACGCGTTACAGTGCCAGTATATCTGGTTTCTCTTTCTCTCACGCATACGGCAGCCTCCTCCTCTCTCACTCTAACCCACGGCGCTAGCTGTATTTCGGTAATTACAGTGACAACTCAGGTCTCGACAACAACAAAATCCACCTGCATATTTGAAACAAAATTCATTTTATTACCTGTCGGCATTTGAACTAATTGTAATTCTTTTATAATCGTCTTCTTTCGTTTACTTATTTACTGACATACGTTTCTAGAGCATTGTTTTATTGTACTCATTTATGGCCGCTGCAGCCGACTTATTAGCCAGGTGTTTCGGATTATGATACGGGCATATTGCATTTGTGCAGTATAAAACGATAACCTGATGGAAGGATGGTGCAATCGAGCGAGAACCACGATCAAGGCGAGACGTGTGTGACTGCGCGTTTTATTGAATACGACCTTCTGCATTACGTTTGGATTTGTTGTGTTCGGTTATTTTTGTACCTGTGTTATACGTGTTTGTATAGTTCTAATAAACTTTATAGCAATTGTAACGGAATTTTAACTCGAATCTCGCACTCATACCATTAGATTAAATAATAATACTAATAATGTACATATATAAAATTCTAATGTACATATTCAAGAATTATCCTAAGTAAATACAGTTCCTTCTGAAGAGTTCTGGAGAACACAGGCACAGGTATTTTTAATTTTATTTGTCACAAGTCTCGCGTTAACTATGTTAAATTCTTCAAACAAAGACACATTGAATTGGATAAACTATCTTGCAAGATTCTTTGAAAAACCGCTTATGGACCCCCGGTACCTAATGCATCAACTACAAACGGCAGATATATGTAATCCCTAAAAGTTGTATTTTGGGAATGTATTGGTCCGATTTAGACACTTTGGTTTTTTCTTTTCTAAATTCATTATACGCACTCGACACCTCCATAGATTTCTCAGATCATTGTCTTTTCGATCCATCATACTCACCCGGCGGGATATGTCCTAACCAGTTGTGTTTCGGTATGAGCCAATAACGCCAATGGATGCTTCCTGCAAATCTTCTTTCCAATTGCTTCGTTCACAGAAGAACATCTGTAGCAAGGATGGTGCACTGCCGGAGCGTTTAGGCATCTCGCTCTAGACTGAGCTATTTGCTGAAATTAATTTTATCTTGATGAATATCACTATGTTTCACTTAAACTAACTATTAAGACTATATTCAGAAAAATATATAATATCAGAAGCTTATAATAACGTAATAAACTCATATTATGGGAAAATCGACACTTAATTTCTAAAGAAAAATTATTTCAAAGAATGCATGAATTTTATAAACGAAATACAATGCAGTACTAAAACATATAAAAATTGCAAATGTTCTAATATAAACTTTCCCTGTCGATACTTTTGAAAAAGGAAGACAAAAGGCCTGAGTTAAAACCCTTGTGTTAACCCAAAAGGTCGTAATCAAAGACAACATGTTAGTTGCTTGTAATAATAAATTAAACAATAATTAAGTAGCAAAATAACATAAACACACAAATACTAACAGTTCCAGCACTGTCGCTGCTCTCAGAAGACTCAAAGCTGCTGCAGGGAGCTGTTTCTTTTGGAGGATTACTTGGCTGTTTGATCGAGCTCCTGGGCGATAAAGGATTGAGGCCACGGAATTTTATTGCCTGAAAAATTACAAATCAACATTTGAAGAAAGGATCTTTCAATCATTTGAAAGAAAGAGAAAATACTTTTGCCTCCGTGAATGAATGGGCTGAGCCTTTGCCAGCCTAGCGCATAGAAATACAGAGGCTGCAGCTTTGTTTACAGGCATGGCAATTTGTAGACGCATTTCCCGTTACTTACTGTGGTCTGGGTGTCTCGGAACGACTCTAGAGTGATCCGTTGTATTCCATAATACAATCATAATTCGCTTAGCTTGGGTATTCCCATTGGATTGGATATTACAATGCGTGTGTTTGTCTGTAAATAACTTATTTACTTAAATTTAAAAAAAAAATGTGGACTCACTTGTACATAAGTAACCATATCACTCAGTTCCCTTGCGATTTGGTTACTCCGTTTCCTAGTGGTAGAATGTTTTACACTTCCCGAAGTAGTTTCGCCGTCTCCTTCACTCCTACGAAAACTCTGGTAGAGGGAGAGAGATGCACGACCGCACTTGTCCTCCATGGAGTTAAGGATCTTATGAATTTCTTTTTCTGAAAAAGAATGACCTGAAATTTTTATCTGGAATTTGAAGGCTGATGTATGATTTTTTCTGAAGCATTATCTATTTCAATTCAGAAATTGTCTTGGATATTGATTCTTTTTACGCAAGAATTATTTGTTCATGTCGTATCTGGTTTATTTTATTATTGGAGGTCAGCAGACAAACTGACCACTTAGTTGATGTATGGATATTTGCCCCTTTAAAGATGCTACCAGCTCCAAAGGGCGAACATTTACCTGGCTTATTTTTGAAGGTTATTATGGAGACAAGTTCTAAATTAAATGTGTTGAACATCCAGACGGGCAAATGCCGTACCATCTGACTGTATATTATTTAGTGAAATGTGCATTTTTGAGGAGCCACCAGAACTCTCTTGATTGGTGTCAGTCAAGGACTTTCAGTGAGACCGAAATTTCTCGTTCAGTTCAGTTCAGTAGTTTTGACATGTCGCCAATTTCGGGAGTCTATATCCAGCAGTAAACTACGGATAGCTAAAAGAGAAGGACAACGACTAACAAAGATCCATCTATCCTCAGGAACATTCATGACGATGAACTAATTTTATCTCCTTACCATCAAATTCCTCATCATCCTCATCATAGTCTTCATCCGAGAAGTACTCTGTCAAGGAACTCCCCGCTGACTGGTTCGACATGATTGAGCTGGTCCTGTTACTTTGTTCAGGAAGGGAGGAGCTAGTTTGGCGCATGCCATTTGATCTGGAAATAGAACGGCTTAATGCATTTATGAGGTTCCAATATATTATCAGTTTCCAGTAGTATCCATTTGCCTGGATATCTATCTTCTCTAGAGTCTAGAGTTTCCCGCCATAACATCCATGAGCTATGTTCTGGCATCAGGTCAGGTTCCAGTCCCCTGTTTGAGGCTGCAGCGCCTCTGATGTTGCAAATGTCCATAGGCGACGGTAATCATTTTCCAGTAAGTAAGTAAGCCGCAAGCGTGTCTGCTGTGATCCAGCAATTAAATAACAACCCTCGAAATGGAGTGTTGTGATATGCATATGCATGGCGACCCTTTTTGCACCAATTTCAGACGTGATAGAGCCATGTTGGAATAATTATTTTTGATTACAGCTCGCCGAGTCAACTTCATTGGTGTGATACCACGGTCTCACAGAATATTGATGTGAAATGATCAGTCATGAGCAAATCATTTTTCGTACAATGACTTCCCTCTGTTACATCTTCTCTATTATATCCCCATATTCCATTCCATCATCTCATTTTCTCTCTTTTATTGTGTCTGTTCTCTCTCACCCGTCTTCTTTATCCCGTCTATTCTATTCAATTCTTTTTATCCCCTCCTAAAGGCTGACAACGCGTAGGCATTGGCTTCATGCCTAGTATTGTAAACGGCTATAGGCCACTGTAGCCACATTCCATTAAATGAGCTATCTGCCTGTTTGCCAGCGTCACAATCACAATAATAAAAAAATACCTTTTTTTATTTTTTTATTGCAGGAGATCAGCAGACAGGCAGACGGCCCACTTGATGGACAGCGGTTACCATCGCCTATGGACATTTGCAACACCAAAGGTGCTACGAATGCGCTGCTGCTCTCTTTAGGGAGCCTGGAACCTGGTCACTAATGCCGGAACACAACACAAGGTTGTTATGGCGACATACTCTAGACCAGGGGTGGTAGCCATCCATTCGGGCAAATGCCCTACCACCTGGCTGTGGGTTGTTTTGTCGCCTCTTACGACAGGCCGCCGGGCCGCAGGAAATTGTATTCTTTCTCCGTTCCTCCACGGATAAAAAACCTGTATTTTTTTTAAGAATTTTTAATATTGTTACGAGTTGCGAGACTCGAATTAAAATGCCGTTGGAATTTTTATAGAATTTATTAGAACTATACAAACCATACAGTGTGTGTGTAACACAGGTACAAATATAACCGAACACAAAGAGTCCAAACGTAATTCAGAAGGTTCTAATTCAATAAAACGCGCAATGTCCGTCATTATTAGATTCCCGATTATAGTACACACGTCTCGCTTTGATCGTGGTTCTCGCTCGACTGTCTTCCCCTCTACACCAGGCCGTCCTTTTATGCTCCACAATTGAAAATAATGTTCGCCCGGCAACGTCACCACAGTTTCCTAGGATTAGCTTGTAACACTTGGCTAATGATGCTAATGAGCGAGTACAATAGACTGTTCTCCACAATCACTTAGAAACGTATGTCAATAAATAAGTGAACAAAAGAAGACGACCATAAAAGGATTACGATTAGTTCAAATGCCGAAGGGTAATAAAATGCATTTTTACAAATTTTTACGTAGAATTTGTCGTTGTGTCGTGAAATTTCTTTGTTAACATTTGACCAGTAAACTCTGAAAGTCGAGTTACCTGAAAGCACTGGACAGTACGCCGCCATGCCCCTGGGCTGAACTCGCACCCGTCAAGCCTATAGTTGGACTTGATTCTATCGGTAGCAGCTTCTTGTTTTTTATCAACACCTGAAAATGTATAGGTAATAAAAATTTGCCCAGTTGATGTGAAGTCATGGTATCTGACTAATGTACTCATGTCCCAAATACGTGTTTCGTTGACGAGGGTTCGAGTCTTCCACCATTTGAGCAGTTTCCTAAACTAAATTTATTGCGTGAGCTAAGTAGACATGCAGACGGCCCACCTGATGGAACGCGGTTACCATCGTCTATGGACATATGTAACACCAAAGGTGCCGATAATATATATAAGTATAGACATAAGGCCCATACTGCACATGCACAACCCGAGCATGTGACAGATTCATTCTACAATAGTATACGTGTAGAAAATAGAATAAATTAATATAATAAGTTATTCGTAAGATACATACACCTCAACACAATAATAGTTTAAAAAAAAAAACTAAAAAAACACGCTTTCATAAAAAATTCAACTAAAAAACAGAAAATAAAATTTAATAATTTGGTTTCTGATGAATGGGGTCTTAAAAAAAGCGTAGGATGTATTCAACGCGCTTTTTCTTCTTCTTTAATATCTTAAAAAGCGCTTTGAATACACCCCACGCTTTTTTTAAAACCCCATTCACCAGAAACCAAATTTATTAAATTTTATTTTCTGTTTTTTAGTTGATTTTTTTATGAAAGCGTGTTTTTTTAGTTTTTTTTAAACTATTATTTATTTTTCATTTTTTAGTTGTTTTTCTTTTAAATGTTTTTAAATAGAAGCTTTTGAGATCCTGCATATCATGTAGCAGCAGAGTGCTAGCCAAGACAAGCAAAACAAGCCCAAACACGACGGGTCTATCTTGTTTAGTACAGGAGTTCCTATGGCCACCTTCCGAATCCATCATCAGATCAGCTCCATGGTACTATATTATTGCATTGTCATCGACCTTTGACAGCTGTGCAAAGTTTGAATTAAATCTGATCGTTCAAAGTAGGACAAAATCGAACTCAAAGGGGAAGGTTACAAACATACTTACATACATACAGGTGAAGCTAATAAAAGCGTGTTATAAATCACTAAATTAATGTCACACACAAGAACCAAAATAACTATTAAGCGTATCAAATTCCAAAAAAGTTAAAGTAAATTTAGAAATTAAGTTGTAAAAAAGGGGTACGGAACTCGAGTCCGTAGTTGTTAAAGAAAACACCAAAGGTGCTACTAATGCGCTAGCACTTTCTAGAGGGAGACTTGAACGTGGTAACTAATGCCGGAACACAACTCAAGGTTATAGCGTCATGATTTAGAATAGGGGTGTTAACCATCCAGACGGGCAAGTACCACCTGGCTGTGAATAAAACTTACAATTACCGTGTGCTGAAGGTAAAGAACTTCCTGGTCAAAATCCGGAGCCCGTTATCCTACTTTTTTACGTAATCCACTTCACGTGGTCTTCGGCATCTTTATCCATACACGAAAGAAGAAAGAATAGAATTTCCTGCGTTGGGGCAGCCTGTCGTAAGAGGTGACAGAACCCACAGCCAGGTCGTAGGTTATTTGCTGGACGACTACCACCCCTGGTCTAGAGTATGTCGCCATAACAATCTTGAGTTGTGTTCCGCCATTAGTGACCAGGTTCCAGTCTCCGTTAAGAAAGCAGCAGCGCATTTGTAGCACCTTTGGTGTTGCAAATGTTCGTAGGCCATGATAACCGCTTTCAATCAGGTGGACTGTCTGCCTGTTTGCCTGTTGCAGGCATTGAAAAAGGAAACCACCGGCTTATTGTAGTTTAATAGCCCACTAAAAACTATGCACAGGACATTCCTAATAATCTATTAATGAAGTCCTATGGATTACAATACGGAAAAAGCATGGAAATCACTAGTTAGTTTGTGATTACCGCCCTACGGAAACCTACCTTATATTTGAGCTGTTCTGGACTTGGCAGCCTGGGCTCATCAGTGTAGTCTACTTCGAACAGAAATGATGTCACCAGCTTATCTCCGAAAACTGCCTGGATGAAGACGGAACGTGTTAAGGCACTTTTCTGTGTTTCGTACTTCCACCCTTTTGTAACTGAACTACTAACCACGGCCGTCTTAACTATACTGGGTGCCAGGGAGCGCCCACCCCCAACAATAAAAATTTAGAATGTCCTCCTTAAGAATTCATTTTCATATAAAACCCGGGTGTGGTATAGATATAAGCCCGGATTATTATACTCGTAAGTAATGAAGGGGGAGGGAGGGGGGAATTAGGTACACTTACCCCTTCTGCAACTCCTAGATATGTGGAGAATATGTATAGTTTTTGAGATATGAATGTTTTTGTAAACATAACTTCACTTAGGTTATAATATTTTCTTAAGTTTTCGCGACTTGTACACATAATAAAACTACGTTTTAACGGTTTTAAGCGCGGTAATTTATTTTATTTAGGTTTATCCGACGTTTCGGCCGCTCTTCAGTTGCCGTGGTCACGGAAGACAAAGATGACATTTGTCAAACGTGTATTGTCAAAGTTTTTATTCAGCCTACCGCCAACTTGTTCATTTTAATTATTTAGTTTTAATTTTGTTTATGGATATTATTTACTCTATGGGAGCCTAATCTAATTTACCACCGCTTCACAACATGTTGTGGCTTGAAGAGAAGAAGCGGCGCAAGAAACTCTTCAGCAAACATGCCTAGTTCTAAAATTTTTTTATATAATATTAAAATGAGTGGAAGGAAAAAAAAACTTTGACAATACACGATTGACAAATGTCATCTTTGTCTTCCGTGACCACGGCAACTGAAAAGCGGCCGAAACGTCGGATAAACCTAAATAAAATAAATTACCGCGCTTAAAACCGTTAAAACGTAGTTTTATTCACTTAGGTTATTCATTAATATTGCATTTATAAGTCCCCCCCGGTAAGAAAGTTTTATTAGTGAAATAATAGAAGCGTAAATCAAACAGACCCGGGTAATTCCTCATTAGTCTTATTGCCTAGATTAGATTGTAATATTCATGTTCTATAACTAAGATGTATCATTAATTTTAAAAAATAAAGCCATCTATCTCAAAATTAGGTCAATTCAAAAGCTACATTTGATCTTTTGCACATACAAGCTAGATGGTAGCAAGAACTGACCTCAAACGTGCTTGCCATAACTTGCTGCTGGGGCAGGCTGCAGTGGTTTTCAATACTCAATATCAACGGATATGGGGACGCAACGAAGGCACTTCTGAAATTCAAACGTGTATTATAAGTGTATAATCTATATGATCCAGACAGAGAGCACCCCCCTGACCCGCCCATCGGAGCACACCTACTCTCCGCACCCCGCATACCGCCTACGCTCATAGCTCGCGCAATTTTTAGTATTTAAATCTTACCTAGCTATTGTCTCGACGACTCTTCGAAATGGTATTTTGGTGGTGAACGTATGCCCGTGGTATATCACTGGACTGCCGTCGTCACCGTCCCAGCAGTCCAGCTCCACACACCTACAACCTGTTAGCAGCACCTGTAAAAAATGTAGAGATTTTGGCAGGAACTTGGTAAGGATATTGTTGGCGCTATAAGGGCGTTCCATTGGTAGCTCACAACGCCCAAAATGCTCCATTAGCCGTTCCACGAGACGACCGCGATCGTTGTGGTCGTGGCGAAAACTTCACTAATGACGTCATCAATTTCGATCACGCAATGCTCACAAGGACCCATGTCATGTTAAGAGGTGGTTTTGGGATAATTAATAAATTGGAATAATGTTTTAAGGGTCGTTTTTTTTAACGCTATTAACAAGACGTATTTGACCACGTTCAACTACTTGTAACGTTATCCCAGAGCAATGTATTATCCGCAAGACCCAACTTGTGACCTGAGCGGAAAGCGCGCTCCCCTCCTGACCCCCCTGCTTTCTTATAGCTCTCGTCATCCCGACCCTTGTCTTCTTAACTTCTTACCGCTCTCGCTATATACGCGTCAGCACCTCGCACTTGCGTCATCCAAGTGAAATCTCAAGTTAACTCTTATTCGAACAATATATTTTGGTCTGAGCTCCTACCGACTTAAATTTAAAAAAAAATCAGTTCCGATCCTATGCCTTTGTTCTAATATGTAATTATGCGCAAAGGTACAAGTTGTATATTATCCATTTGTTTATAACTTAATCCTATACCAATATGTCTGTATGTCCATTATTCAAATCCACCGTTTACTAGCAAGCGAACATTTTAAAAAAACCCGCAGAAACAAATTATAAAATTGAATATCCCGCTTAATGTTTATGTAAGGTTGCGCATGTGATTGCGAGTTATAAAACCACGCATGTCTGAAATTATTGATTTTTATTCACTCATTTTTCGTAGTTAGTTAGTTATATTTATGCTCGAAAATAGTAGTAGTAATTTTATAACTAAGGAGATAAATAGTATTTTTAGTCGATTTTGTTACAACACTATTCAAATCATAGACAAGGAAAGTCAAAAAGTTTGTTTCCAAACAGCTTTGTCTTTGGAAAACATAACCTTGCCTTTAAAACCGCTTTCTATAATTTTAGAGAATTTGTGGAATTTATTTCCTTTTTTCTAGTTTTTTAACATTAAACAAATAAAATGAAGGACAACACGGGTGATGTTGATACAAAAAACGTGGTTAAAAACAGGGAATTACTTTATCGTATGATTATAAGGTAAACTTTTATATATATTTTGTTGTTTTTTGATTTAAAATTACTTATAATGATTACAAATGAGTTGTTTTCAGTTTCGTTAATTGTAAAGAGTGTACTTAAATGTATCTCTAAGGTGTTCTTATGTTAAACATTAGTAGACTTATGTTTAATAAACAACTTTGTATTTTCATAACATAACCTATGTTATTTATTATTATTTATTATTTAGGGCACAGATATTACGGTATTCTTTATTAAAGTAAACTATAAATTTGTTTATAACATTAATTTAAAAGGTTTCGTTCTTTTGAGCGTTCGTATTATTTATGTAAGTGTTGTAGAAGAGTTGTAGAGTAGTTGACAAGAGCTATGAATGTCAAAGAAGCAAGTGAGGTGTGTAAGAATAAGCCTGAATGGCGCTCTGTTGTTCGTGCCTACCCCGCAAGGGATCTGGCGTGAAGTTATGTATGTATGTGTTGTAGAAGAGCTGAATCGACTCTTACAATTAATTATTTTATAAATTGGTGAATATTAATACATATGCAATGCACTATGATAATCTTTTATTGCTTACCAAATATACAATTACAAAATGCATATTATTGTGTTGGTAAAAAATTTGGAGATGTATCTGGTGCAGATTATTATATAGACCTTTTTTAATTTTTACAGCAGACAGGCAGATGGACCACTTGAGGGAAAGCAGCTACCATCGCCTATGGACATTTGTAACATCGAAGGTGCTACAAATGCGATGCTGCTCTCTTAAGAGAGACTGGAACCTGGTCACTAATGCTGGATACAAATCAAGGTTGTTATGGCGGCATACTCTAGACCAGGGGTGGTAGTCGTCCAGTCAGGAATATACTCTACAGCTATGGGTTGCTTTGTTGCCTCTTAAGACAGGCCACCTAGCTGCAGGAAATTGTATTTTTTCTCCATTCCTATTTTATAAATTAAATAAATATAAACACATTTATAAGAGATATATTAATTAGTCAACATAAGAATTGAGCATAATAAATAAATATGAATATTTTTTTTAACTAATTCAAACGGGTGATGTGTATTTTTTTCTAGTCAATTACACTATGATGGATTTCAAGCAATTGCTGCAACATTGGCTGCAACAGTTCATGCAGATCCACCCTGCCCACCAAGTGATAGGTAAGTAGACAAAAGAAAGAAATTATTTGTTTGGAAATTGACGACACAAAATTAAATTGTGTAAGTACTTGGCAGTCCATAGACAATGAGCTCCATAAAGAGGGGCCATCCACAAATTCTCCTCCCTCATCATTGTCATATCACCAATATTTCATAAAAATAAGAGCTGACAAAAAAAAGAGTTGACTAACATAACTAATCATGTGTTACCTTTCCAAGGAATCAAATGCTATTTATGGTGTTTAAATTTAATATACATCATTTTGTAACATAGTTAGGTGGTCAGTCTGCATGATCCTGTATGGACTCCTGTTCTCATCTTTGGGATGTGTCAGCCAAATACCAGTTGGAGGTGTTGGAATCAATTTAGAAAAGAGCCAGGATGCTGGTCGGAATGATCAGCTTTTTTATGCTCGACTTCAGAGTCTAGAGCATAGACTCAAGGTCGCAGGGCTGACTGTCTGTTACCGGATACATTTCGGGGAGAGTTCCATAGAATTGTACGAGCTGAATCCTCCATTCCCATTTTACCATCGGACAACCAGATGTACCGGTTTGTGCCACCATTACATGGTGGAAACACCACAGTCAGAACCAAGTGTTTCGCTTCATCTTTTCTGGTGAGCCCTGTCGAGGAGTGGAATAATTTGATGGAGTCTGTTTTTCCTGACATATACAATCTCGAAGTTTTCAAGTCACAAGTGAATAGGTATCTTCTAGCTAAGCGTGCTCCATGCTAGATTGCGTCATTATTTTTTTTTTGAGGTGGACGAAATGCATTTTGCACACTACCGGGTCCTTTAGATTATTAGAACAAAGCGACGACAGGTGACATCCATGAATGGAGTACCAGAGTCAAATCGCCGGCTTGTGTAGACTCGAACACACTCGATACTCCACTAAAACCACCCTCCTCCCATGTGCCCCGCGCTTATGGCAGAAATAGCGTGAGACTTAACCCACGCTGATCCTAGCGCATCAGTGCTTGAGAGTGCCCCGGGAAAGGCAAACTTACTTCGTCAACAGGGGTGAAGACTCCTCTGCTCGCTAGATGCCAGAGGGCCCCTGTAGTGGTATTACGGGAGGAGATCTTGCGCATATATGCGCCGCCGGGACCCCGACTTTGTCCGAGGTAAACTCGAAAACTACTGGACCGATCAGCATGAAACCACAACCATTCGACGCGGAATTAATCGTAGATGGTTATAGGCTATATATTTTTCAAATTCAATGGGCCCTTTGCCATGTTTTCTCATTTTGTTTGTTTATTAATTTATTTGCTCCCATTAAACTAAAGACAGGCATTTATCCTTGGTTCATTTGTTTTCTAGCTCATAAAAGAGGAACACGATTTAATATAACCTCTATGTTAGAAACAACTATAGTCTTAACATATAAAGCAGAAGAGCCTGAATGTATGCTTGAACGCGCTAATTTCAGGAACTCAGTTTGAAAAATCTTTCAGAGTACCAATGAAGAATGTTTCAAAATCGGGTTTTTTTAGCTTACCTTCTTTTTTGTTATTCCACGCGGACGAAGCCGCGGGCAGAAGCTAGTACTTCCATAAAAAAAGTATTTACATGAAATTTCACAAGGGGTCTGTTAGAATGGCTTGTCTATAAAAAAGCGGTTGTTTCAAATGCAATGGATATCTAACTCTGGGGTGACCTAATTTATTGTCTTAGATTATTGAACCTCATGATGGTTGGTCTCCAACACGAGCCGGATCGTAAAGACCGGCTGGCTGCGTCCAGTGGTGCCGAGCATCTCCTTGGAACCACTGGATTTGGTAAGTCATATGCATGTTAAATTTTATAAATGAACTGTCTGCTATTTAATAAAACGTTTTAACGGGTTTTACGCGCGGTAATTTATTTGATTTTTATACCAATGTTTCGGTCACTTTTCAGTAGCCTAGATCAGATAAAGTTCTAAGCATGAGTCGAATTTGTTCATTTGCATTTAGTTTTTGTTTGACCACATTCGTAATACCGAAGTAAGAAAGAGAGTTGGTCTGAAAGAGAGTGTCGGGGTGAAGGTAAGGAAAGGAATGCTCTGGTGGTTCGGGGATGTGGAACGAATGTATGATGGAAGAATGACTAAACAGATATACAATGCAAAAGTGGATGGATGCAGAAGTCGCGGAAGGCCACGACACACCTTCCATGATCAAATTGATCGTGTACTAGCAGAAGGTGATGTCAGGAGCCTTAAGAACAGACGAGCGTGCATGACAAGAGCTTTGAATGTCAAAGAAGCAAGTGAGGTGTGTAAGAATAAGCCCGAATGGCGCTCTGTAGTTCGTGCCTACCCACGCAAGGGACCTGGCGTGAAATTATGTATGTATGTATGTAGTTTTTGTTTATATAACTATTTATCACTGCTTCGCAAGTGTTGTGGCATTAAGAGAAAAACCGGCGCAAGAAATTCTTCAGCAACATTTCTATCTTTAATAATTGCATATAACATATATAATACTACTGGATATGCTCGTGACTTCGTCCATGTTTGATTTGAAATTTCCACGGGATTCCCGAGATGAAAAATATCACACATGTCATTATACAACATTTTCTATTGATCGGTGAAAATTTTTTGAAATCTGGCAGTTTTAAATCATTCCCAAAAAGTAGAGCAGATTAAGACAGCATATTCTAAGACTTGACTCTGAGAGTTTGTGAAGGATGTGCGAATTCAGACCAGTAGTTTTTATCCCGAAATAAAAAATGCATCTTATACTCCATCGTTTATATAGTCTATTCCAACTGTTTTTTTTATTAATGGCTTCAATGTACATCAATTCAATATTGTTACGAACTAGGTGCCGACAAAGACAAATTCACACCTGCAGCCCTGTAGAAATACGTTTTATTACCTTTTCGGCATTTGGACATCGTTTGTATTGTGTATTGTAGTCTTTTACGGCCTATAGTTGTATCGTGATCACTGCCAGCTGTCTCGGATTTAAAGTGCAAGCTTTCTAAGAAGATTCTAAGAAATTCGGTCCACGCGGACGGGCAAACATATTGCATCTGTGCAGTATAAAGCAATGCCCCAATGCAGGGAGGAGGCAGTCGAGCGATAATCGCGAGCGAAGCAAGACTGCGTGCATTCGGTAATCTATTTAGTGACGGACTTTGCGCGTGTTTTTGAATTGTGCGTTTGGACTTGTCGAGTTCGGTTATATTTGAACCTGTGTTATACGTGTTTGTATAGTTCTAATAAACTATACTAATTCTAACGGCATTTTAATTCGAGTCTCGCGACTTGTAACAATATTATAGATTAAAATGAATGGGAGGTAAAATAAAAAGAGAAAATTGACAATCAAGTTGGGTTGTGTTCCGGTGCACGTGGGAGGAGCTCATCGTGTCTTCAGGTTTAGTTATTTATTTTTTTTTGGGATTTTTTCCTGTTTTCTTTCTAGATTTAGAATTCGAGATGGACGCATCGTCTTTAGCCCCCGAACCGGCGACTTACGAGACCGCTTACGTCACTTCCCACAAGATGTCCTGTCGTGCGGGAGCTTTCAGCGCCTGCGGTCAATTGGTGGCCACCGGCAGTGTGGACGCCAGTATCAAGGTCGGTATTAAATTACAGCAATGGAGTTGCGTAGTGGGCAGGCAGGGGCGGCATTTTTTAAAGGGCGGCAAAATTTCACAATAAATAATATAAATATTTTAACCATTTCATATTTATACCGATTGAAAAGAGCACGGAATTTTTCATTACTTATTCTGTGACGCATTCGGGGAATCCCCTTTCTTTGAATGATATTATGTAGCGACTGCTGGCAACACAAGAAAAAGAATTTTCAAAATCGGTTCAGTAGATTCTGAGACTACCCCCCTACAACGTCACAAACGCACAAATTTTACCTCTTTATTATATTAGTATAGACATCGTATGCATTAAATTGAAATATCTAAATAAAAGGGCAGCAAAATTGTCTTCCGCCCCGGGCGGCGTAGTGTGGGTGGGTACCCACATTACGCCGCTGAATTACAGTGTATTAAATTTAACTTATTAGTGTTAAAAACTTAATTATTTGTAATAAGCCTTAAGTTGTTAGGAAATAAATGTTATAGCGTTGGTCTTTCATTAAAAGTAGGACACCAATAGATCCTGGTAAGTCAGGCACGCAGCCCGGGACTCCATGGTAATGAGACCGGGCTACAGGCATGCGGAACGCAGCCTGGATTCAAAATATATCAGATTTTGAAATGTGACGTCATGAAATGTAGGATATTACATCGGAATCCGTTTTTATTTCAACCGTGCCACTTTAAACCACTCTGATCAAAATTCCCATGGGATTCCCGGGATATAAAGTACCGCAGATTTTAAGTCTGGGAAATTGCTATCGAGCAGCGGCATACGCCAATTCTGAATAAACAGACAGCAATCTAAAAAACAAAAGACAAAATTTTGCAACTCTATAATGTTATGGATATTTTTTCAAAGAGATCTACAAGACTACTCATTATACTTATCATTCATTTGGTTTTTCTAAGAGAATAGTGTAGTAGCCAGAAGGGTAAAGTTTGGTGTTAATTCGACAGATATTTTCAGATTTTGGATGTGGAAAGGATGCTGGCGAAATCAGCGCCCGAGGAAGTGGACCCTGGGAGGGAACAGCAAGGGCATCCCGTCATCAGAACATTGTAAGTGTCATTTCGTAGTGAAACACTTACTAGCCAATAGATGGCGCTTTGCAATAATTGAGGTCGCAAACGATTATGACACGTAAAAAGTATATATACACATTTCCAACGTTAATAGATGGATGCCTGCGGGGAACCCAATAGCCTCGCTAGAAGATCTCTTGAGACGGCGGAGCATTCCATCTCACTCCTCCGTCCAGTGTTGCCACCTTGCCCAAAGAAAAAGTTGCTAACATTAGATAGAATGTTGCTAGATTGGAAGAATTTGATAGTGCTAAAAGTTGCCAAAAGTGGCTAAACGAAAAATCATAGGATAACTGTGTTTCTTTTATTACAAGCTTTTATTTAACTTGGTGTTTTAGTAAGTGTGGGTCTAATCTTGTAAACTAAATTTAACCCACTTCTCTGTGTCCAATAGAGCTAAAAGTTGATTACACATCGATAATTTTGGGGATGCCTTCTCGTAACTGAAAAACTTACCAAAAACATTAATTAAAGTTAACATTCTGAATGCGCCTACGAACATTTTATTACATTATAAATTGGTTGAAACAGTGTTAACTCCAATAGGTACTTTTAAAAAAGTAGCTAGAAATAGTGGATAAATAAAAGGTGTAAGAAGAAGGACAGAACGAGGACAACAGTATAATAACGTTACTGCGGATATTCACATGACAAAGAGGGACAACATGACATGTACGACTGCTAGTAAAATGAGGTGACCGAGGCCGAACACATCCGATTCTTAACGAACATTTCCGAACTAGAAGTTTTGTACGGGACAAGTGAGGGAACAGTACAGACCATAGAAATGTTCTTGCCTCATTTGAAGTGGTACATTGTACTGGTTCAGTACAAAATGTCATGTTACTCTTACAAACTCATTTTATAATCGTGTCCTACTCAACACTACCTACGACTGACAGTTTTTATTTTATTTTTAAAGATACGATCACACCGATGAGATAACTGCATTGGATTTCCACCCACGTGAGCAAATCTTGGTGTCTGCATCACGTGACTGTTGTATCAAGCTCTTCGACATCACCAAAGCGTCCGCCAAGAAAGCCTACAAGAGTATCACTGTGAGTGAATCTACTATTTTGTTTTAACTTTTTAAGATCTTGAAATAAATCTTCTCCATCTATCTCTCTCTTATTCTATCTATTTCTCTCTTCAGGACGCGGAACAGGTGTTATGCGTGGTCTTCCACCCGCTGGGTGATCACATAATAGCCTCAACCACCCAACCGGTGATAAGGCTGTATGACGTCAACACCAGCCAGTGCTTCGTCTGCCCAATACCTTCGCACCATCATAAGAAACAGGTCAACTCGATAGCGTAAGTGCAAATACCTTGTATTTTGATATCTAATAATACACACTCATATGAACACGCACGCACTCATTCGCCTACTCAGGAACTCACTCGTTCACACACACACTCTTACATCGTTCACTCATGCACTCATGAGTATTTATACAAGCAGGCAGGTTGCATTACACCATCATAGGATACGGTTCAATTCGGTCGCGTAAGTGCAAATACTTTGTGTTTTTATATCTTACTACACACACACACTCATACAGTACCGTAAATAGCTTTTTATGCGCCCTATGCGAGCTTCTATAACTGCGCCTTTGTTTTTTTAGATTTTATAGGCACCCTAGCTACAGCAATGTACAGGCCTACTTTATTACATTCAGGGTGATTAAATAACGCATAAGGACCTTGGTGTTGGTGGACGAATTGTCAAATATTTTGGAAGAAAAACGGGAACTTATTTTATATTGCGCCCTCCAGAGTATGCCCTGTGCCTGGGCACCGTTGGCACCGCCCTATTCAAGGCACTGCACTCATGCGAACACACGCACTAATTCACTCACTCGCTCACCCAGGAACTGACTCGTTCACACACACACTCGCACTCATTTACTCATTCGTGCAGTCATGTACTGCATTAATAAATATTTATATCGCGGGCTTCAAGCCAGAGGGGCGTATAAGCCAACTTTTCAGGAGATACAAAAATTTTAATAAGTATTTTTTTTCAATGTATCTCTATAACTGAAAATTTGCAAAAGTACTTCCTTGATTACGTGAAATGCTCTTTTTTTTAATTAACCTATCGATAAAAATATAAATGATAGACGAAATAAAAAAACTCAGCTAACATAGATTTACTGAGAAAATATATTTAATTTGATAGCTCAGTTGCCTTTGCTGTGGAATTGAACGAAAGTGAAGAAATGTTATATTTTCTTAAGTTTTCGCGACTTGTACACATAATAATTTTCATGTTTTCAATAATTCTTTAAAACATGTCACTAAAAAAAACCTAACCTAACCTAATTAAAAAACAAGCTAATCATCCAATTCATTCTCATTTTTTTTTAAATAATTGAATGTCTGTACGAATAAATATAATTTATTCGTCCAGTACCCGTACAAATAGTCACACCGTTTTTAGATTTTCCCCCAACGGGAAATACTTCGCCTCGGGAAGTGCAGACGGCGCTGTGAAACTCTGGGACACTGTCTCCAACCGATGCTTCAATACGTTTATAAACGCTCATGACGGTTCTGAAGTGTGCTCGGTCGCTTTCACGAGGAATAGCAAGGTATGCCATGAACAAATGCAAAACATTGTGGGCCTTACTTATAATAATCTCGTTAAGAAAGGATTGGCCATCCTCTTAAATAAGAGACTCATAAGCCCCTAATCAATGGCTGTTTCAAATGAAACTTGCCATCTTGCCTCTTAGCAGTCACTTAAACTACCTCTCGATAATGGTTATTTTTGACAGTTATTTATGAGTTACTTTACCACCACCCCTCTTCTATCCTCAAGAGAAGTTTATGGGTAAGACTTTTGTTAATCAGTTGCTGAGCAGTTTCTTAAAACTTAACAATCGATTATAAGTAAAGCCATGTATGTTTAGTGTTTTCCATATTTAACCAAAGGTACAAAAAAAACAATTATTTTCTTATGTTTTCCATTTTAACCAAAAATAATATTTTTTTATGTTTAACCAAAGCCGATACATTGAGTTTCTTATTTTTTAGATTTAACCAAAGCCAACATGTTTATTTCTTCTTTTTTCAGATTTAATCAAAAACAATACATTGATTTTCTTAATATTTGTAGAAAAGACTGAATATCTTATTTTTATATTGAACCAGAAACAATGCATTTTCTATAAATATAGTTTCACATGGTTTGTGTATTCATCAGGTGTCGATAATTCTTAAATATTCGAGTTTTGACATAATGAGTAAATGTGTAATCAATGAATATCATAACATTCATTTAAAAACTTTTTTCAGTACTTGTTAACCTCGGGAATGGATTCATCGATAAAACTATGGGAGTTGGCAAGCAGTAGGTGTCTCATACAATATACAGGCGCGGGGACTACTGGTAATTATTTTTATTTCTCTTATAAAATCGTCATTTGCTTGCTGATCAAAAGTCGTTTCGACACGCACTTAGCTAATTTTTGGTTATCTATAGTAAATAGTATTATTTGTTCGTGATAGGTAAGCAAGAACATCACGCTCAAGCGATATTCAACCACACCGAGGACTACGTGATGTTCCCCGATGAGGCGACGACTTCTTTGTGCACTTGGCACGCGAGGAACGCCAATAGATGTCAGCTCATGTCGTTGGGACATAATGGAGCTGTCAGGTGAGTTATTAATCGATATATGTATCAATCATTCAATCACTCAAATCAATCATTCAATCACTCAAATCAATCATCCAATCACTCAAATCAATCATCCAATCACTCAAATCAATCATTCAATCACTCAAATCAATCATCCAATCACTCAAATCAATCATCCAATCATTCAAATCAATTATCCAATCACTCAAATCAATTATCCAATCACTCAAATCAATCATCCAATCACTCAAATCAATTATCCAATCACTCATATCAATCATCCAATCACTCAAATCAATCATCCAATCACTCAAATCAATCATCCAATCACTCAAATCAATCATCCAATCACTCAAATCAATCATCCAATCACTCAAATCAATCATCCAATCACTCAAATCAATCATCCAATCACTCAAATCAATTATCCAATCACTCAAATCAATCATCCATTCACTCAAATCAATTATCCAATAACTCAAATCAATCATTCAATCACTCAAATCAATCATCCCACCACCCAATCAAACAACCGTTTAACTATACATTTAATCATCCATGCAACTATTCAAACAATCAATCATTAACTTATTCAATAAAATCAATCATCCAATCCATCAAATCAATCATCCAATGCATCAAATCAATCCTCGAATCTATCAAATCAATCAACCATTTGACTATTCATTTAATCATCCATGCAACTATTCAAACGTTCAATCATTCAATAACATCAATCATCCCATTATTCAATTCAATCATCCAATCAATCAACCGTTTAATCATTCAATCATATATGAACAAACTATACAAACAATCAATCATTCAATCAATACATTAACTTTTATGCTTAAATTATGATACATTACAGTGAGATATTCACATTTTTGCCCATCAGACATATAAAGTGTACTTAGAACTAATTAAACAATTATGATAAAAATAAGTAAAAGCATAAATAAGATATAATACAAGGGATGAAAATATTATAAGATATAATACCAATAGACCTATGTGGCGTTAAATGCCATTTTCAGTTTTATTATTGGACGATTATATTTCCTAGAAATCTTTTTATTAACATATCATAAATGAAATTATTTGAAAACTAAATTACCAATCAGTCAAATTAGATAGATAACACTTTATTGGACACACACAAATTATCAATCATTCAAATAACCTATCTTCTAATAACCATTCAATCAATTGAATAAACTCCTAAAATCATTGCATTGTATTGTTCAAATAAATCACGGATGAACTAAATGATCAACCATCCAAATGACTATCGGTCATCCGAATAACCATCCGACTAAATAACTAAGTATCCAAATATCGACTAAATAATGAAGCATCCACACCACGAATCATCCAAACCATCAATCATTCCGATTATCAATCAGTCGATGTATCGATAATTCAAATAATAAATCGATTTTATCCCATCACAGATAATTATTTACAGTGCCTGTTGTCAATCTTTGGAATATGCTGTCTCTTACTGTGAGGCCAGATCCTTACCAACATTTAGAAATTTATTCAAAAAACACTATTTGTCCATAAATATATATTTCTGATTAACACAATATAATCATGCCAATACATTTATTCTAATAACTTGTGTTTTTTTTTAAAAATATATTATTATATATGTTTATTCGGAAAACAAACAGTTTATAACTAAGCACATACTACTAATTATCTATAACCATTTAATTGTTTCCACATATAGATAGCTGTAATGCTTGCTAGTAAATACATACATACATAACTTCACGCCAGGTCCCTTGCGGGGTAGGCACGAACAACAGAGCGCCATTTAGGCTTATTCTTACACACCTCACTTGCTTCTTTGACATTCATAGTTCTTGTCATGCACGCTCGTCGGTTCTTAAGGCTCCTAACATCACCTTCTGCTAACACATGATCAATTTGATCATGGAAGGTGTGTCGTGGCCTTCCGCGTCTTCTGCATCCATCCACTTTTGCATTGTATATCTGTTTAGTCATTCTTTCATCATACATTCTTTCCACATGCCCGAACCACCGGAGCATTCCTTTCCTTACCTTCACCCCGACACTCTCTTTCTTACTTCGGTATTGCGAACGCGGTCCGCGAGCGTCACTCCGCAGTAAATATTTAAAATTTTATGAATTAAATTAAAATTGGAAATTAAAAAGGAAATACATTATTTTAAAACTGACCTAATCACTTGTTAATATTCAGACCAATGCTTTACCAGGACCGTCTTAAGATTTTGTTGATTAATAAATAAATCATAACAAAAAAAAACAAGTTGATTGACACAAGGTTAAAATATGCCTGTATTTGTATATTTATGTGAGGGGGTGGTGTGTTTGGTTGATAAAATATTTTGGCACGCTTCGAATAAAACTGAACTTCTTTGAAATAAACACTTTTTTTTATTGCAGGAGATCAGCAGACAGGCAGACGGCCCACTTGATGGACAGCGGTTACCATCGCCTATGGACATTTGCAACACCAAAGGTGTTACGAATGCGCTGCTGCTCTCTTTAGGGAGCCTGGAACCTGGTCACTAATTCCGGAATACAACACAAGGTTGTTATGGCGACATACTCTAAACACTTTAATTACACCTTTTGAAATACACCTTAATAACACCTTAAATAACGTCTTATACACACCCTCTTTCGCTTCCGACTTCCGACTATATTCATTCACAATCAATCAATCTTCAACATTCATTCATCTCATTCAATCTACACTTGCGTTCCGTTACACATTAAACATTCTTAACATTCCTACATTTATTTGTTAAATTACTTTGAGGGTTTACCAATAATCCATTACCTTTTTCCTGCACCACCTACATACCTACCTACGCCTGATTCAAATTTGTTTTTGATTTAGGTTGTTAATAAAAAGTTAGTTTGTCAATAAAATAAAAGGCGGTCCGGAAGAGTCGCCCCCGCCTATTTTATTGCCTAGAAATTATTGTAAATATGGTCTGTTTTTGTAATTGTATGTTTTGGTGTGCAATAAAGTGTTATCTCTCTCTCTCTCTCTCTTTCTCACACAGGTACATAGTGCACTCTGGCACAGCACCAGCCTTTTTAACCTGCAGCGACGACTATCGCGCCAGATTCTGGTATAGGCGTAATACCCACTAACTGACAGACTGCCCTTTCACTTCAGAAGGGTAGACAGAAGTATGTTATTCAAGGCTTGGAAACCGGTTAAAAAGATTGAACCGGTTACTAACCCGAATATATAGGAACTTTTCTTTCAGGTTTTGTTCTAACTTTAACCTCAATTAAACGGTTTTTAATAACAAAAATTCTTTAGTATTTGTTTCCTGTCTATGTATTCACTCGCCCTAATATAGTTGAATTTTGTAATTATTTCTATGAAGTATATGTCAAATTTTAATCGATAGTAAGGCAATTCGGTAGTTGACAGTATGAAAAATATAGGCTGATTTTGATATATATCGTAGATTACGATCTAAATATGACAAAAATAAATTGTTTAAAATAAAATATTAAATATTAATTGATATTTTTGAGAAATAAATTTGTTATATTGCAGCCGTTAGCCACTTGACAATGAACGCCGATCAGAGCGCGTGACGTCATAGTTTGCAAACACAACAAGTTATCAGATGACACTTCAACGAAACAGATGTTTGTTTTGCACACTGTGACGTCATGCGAGACGCCATGACAGCTTGACGCGTTTTTGTGACGAAATGTCAAAATATTTATAAAATTGCTATTAAATCTGTTAATGTTGTTTTCTTGCTGAAATACTAATATTTTGGCTACAATAGACCATAAGGCTCAAAATAAACCTGTTTCTCAAAAATTGACAACTACCGAATTAATGGTTGGTAAGATATACCAGCCATTTTCTGACCTAATTTGCATATTGTTACAATTACCAAGTGTTACGTATAGGGTAATATCGGTGAAGGAAAACATCGTAATGCAACCAGCACATCGAGATAACCGATGTGTCAAACCCGCCAAGCCGCCTTGGACAAGCGTGGCGGGTATACTGTCCGTTGCCATACAGTGGGAGACCCGAGCTCGGCAGTAGGGCGTTCATTGGCTGTTATTTGTCTTATTATTATAAACCGGTTAAAGTATGATAACCTTGTCGAGTAAAACCGGTTATACCCGGTTAAAAGCGGTTAATTTTTAACCGGACCCAAGTTTTATATATAACTTTAAATGTGTAATGAATAGTTTTTAAGATTCTTAGGCTGTTGTTTGTGACAGGCGTTGAATGCAGAGTCTGCAGGAACGGAGAATGAATACAATTTCCTGCGACCGGCCTGTAGGAAAAGTTAAATAAACAACCCACTGCCAGATGGTAGGGTTTTTACCCGTATGGCTGGCTACCATACCCGGTCTAGAGTCTGCTGCCATAACAACCTTAAGTTATGTTCCGGCCAGTGGCCAGGGTTTCAGTCACCCTTTAGAAAATAGCAGCACACAAATGTCTATAAGCGATGATAACCGCTTTCCATCAGATGGGCTACCTGTTGAAGTAATGCAGTAACAAATCTGAGAGATACCATAGTGTATTTTAATAATAAGCATTCGTCGGCCGCGTATAGCGTCACGCCGTACGCAGCCTACAGCGTTCGTTACAGGTGACCGCCATATTTATTATAGACATAAATATATTGTTTATTATACGCATTTATAACGATTATTCTGCAATGATACTTTTTATGTAGTTTTCTTTGAAATTGGATTGATGTGTTAATTTTTAAGTATTAAAGTAAGATTGTCGTAATAAATAAAGTGGCATTGAAATGTGTGTTTTATTTATAAATTGATTTTTTTTTGAACTTGCCCAAAAATTCATTTATGAAGTATGTGTATACATTGTTCGCATAACGGAACGTGCGGTAAAATAGGTACTTGGTGAAAAAAATAATATGAAGGGTACAGGCAAAGAACAGGGAAGGTCCTAAGGAATAGATTTTGAGAAAAACGCAATTTAAAGTTTAGAAGTATATATTTTTATTGAGGTCGGCGTATGCAGTAAATTTTACTTAAATCTTCTTTACCGGTATGTCTGGACATTCCCGGTTCTTTGCCTGTACCCTTCATATAATAAACCCAACAAGGACGCATGTATAACTTTCATCGCACGTGACATTTAAGGGAGTGGGACGGGTCCTAAATTTCGTGACGTCAATAAATAAGATAAATAATTTAACCTCCTCGGAAGTGCTTTTGAGCAATACATTTGCCTCACTTTTACTATTATTAATTTTTTGTAGGTTTCTTGTCTGAAGTTTGGGATTCACGTAACAAAAAATTTGTAGATTTAAAGTCTGCGCTACTTTTTATCTCGGGAATCCCGCGGGAATGATTAAAAATGGTCAGATCAAAAAGAACGAATTCCAATGTGATTTATTACCGACCGATATAAAATGTTTTGTAATAAAACTGATAGTTTTTACGTTGTTAATCCCGCGGGAATTTTCCCTAAAGTGTTTAGTAGTTGTTCGGGTGCATAAAATTTAGCTTATTCCGACACGGTCTTCACAAAAAACGATAGCTGCGATACTTGGTGTCCTGGGAATCCCGCGGGATTTTCAAGTCGAGCGTGGACGAAGTCCCGGGCATATCCTAGTTAAAAATAAAACTGCACGGTACAATGTCTAGCTTTACTTTCCGCGAACGAAAATTGTTTTGGAATCTGTGACACTCATGATTTTGAAAATGTAATCAGTAAGATTCAATTTTGAAAAATAAAAATGTACGTAGGTTGTTCGCGCTAAGCGCGACGTTATTCGCACAACACTACATGTCACATCACTATGAACCCCCTGAGAGATTTGGCGGGAACTGAAAGGAGTTGTTGTGCTGTGCAGTTTTATTTTCTAAAAATGCGTAACATTACTCTAAACTGAACAATACTTGTAGGATATTTATAGTTTTTGAGTAGTAATTGTGTGTTTTGTGAGAAATAAGAACTGTATAGTCAAATGTGGCATTTTGAGTTTTCACAAGAACTCCGTTGAATGGCTCTAGCTGATTGCCTATAGTTCAGCTATGCTACACATAAGCTTAAGAAAACGAAGAAAGTATATTGTAAACTAAGACCTGGTGTAAAGGCCTAGCTGCCAAGCCATAAACCCAAATAAATAATAACTATGATCCCCGCGCGCATTCAGTGTTAGATAAATCGCGACAATATGCACAAGCCGGTTGCGCTACAATTAATATAAATTAAGTGAATTGCAAAATATCAGCTCCCATCATCAGCAGCAGAACTCTTCAGCTCCACCATAAACCAGTAAGTCCCTATTATATTCCTAGCGATACTATAGGTATTCAGTTTTATCTTAGACTTACCTGACTGTACAGTTCGACTGATGATTCTCCTTTCAGCTGGTGCCCGGTCAAGTAGGTGTTGTGGCTGCTAGCAATGTAGTACTGGCTCAGTGGACCCCGCATATCGCGAATGAAGTCTTCATCCTCTGGGTTTGATTTGCTGAAAGAAAGTTGTTTCTATGATTTCTATAGAATATTTTCATCCTTGCAGGAACGGAGAAAGAATACAATTTCCTGCAGCCGGGTGGCGGTAAAAGGCGACAAGACAACCCACAGCCAGGTGGTAGGGTATTCGCCCGTCTGGATGGCTGCTACCCCTGGTCTAGAGTATGCTGCCATAACAACCTTGATTTGTATAGAATTGGTTCCAATACCCTTGAGAAAACAGCAGCGCATTTGTAGCACCTTTGGTGTTGTAAATATCCATAGGCGATGGTAACCGCTTTCCATCAAGTGGGCCGTCTGCCTGTCTGCTAAACTACTGCAATATAAAAAAAATACTGTCATATTGTTGGAAAATATCTTTTAGTAAAAGATTGTGTTAACTGTTCGACATTTTTTATTGAAGTAAGTTTGAATCAAAATTATATACACATTAGTTACATTTTGTCTATGACATTAAATAAGGTTTTACAACACATATTCCTGTTTTGCAATTCTAATCTACTTTTATCCATAACGTTCCCTTACAGCCAGTTCACATGGCGCGTTGCGTCGACGCAACGCAATTGTAACGCATAGCCGGCCACATAGGCGCTGCGTCACTGCGACGTTACTACGACGCAGTTATAACGTTCTGACGTCGCAGCGGTGACGCACAGTTGCGGCAAGCATTTTAAGCAAGCTGTTATTTAAAAAAAAATATTTTTAAAATCTACATGTGACTTGTCGCATATAATTTCTCTTCCCTGAATCAATGTGATGAAGTAATGCAAGTCAATTTCTTCAATGGTACTCATTTTACCTTGCAAATAAAAGTGAATACAAAAATACGTAAAAAATGATATGGGCTTGCGTTTATCCTCCCTATCAATGCACAAGCAACTGAGCGCTGCCGTCCCGTCGTCACAATGTGTACACCCCCGCCCGCTCCGTCTCGAGGGCTACAGTTCCGTCGCGTGTGCGTTGCGTCGACGCAGCCACCGCGTGTCCTCTATGATTATTAGTATGTAAAACGACACAGCGGGTGCCCTGCGTCGACGCAACGCATACGCAACGCGCCGTGTGGACTGGGTCTTATTACACTATTCCGTATTATATCATTCAAGCTAATTATACATACATTTCACAAAGCTCTTATTTCAACTGCGTTTATCCTACTTTCATGCTTCTTATGCCATACATCAGGGTTGGCACTCCTATATTGACAGCCAGGCATGCCTTTACAAACACTTTCTGGCAGTTCATAAAAGAGTTTAACGCTGTTCTTTCAACTTACTTGATGATATTATCCATTCTTCTCTGTTCTGGAACGAATGCGTAGTTGTCTTTGTCAGTGAGGAACCTGACGAAGCCCTCGAATGAGAGACAGTTGTCCGTACGTAATGCAGGATCCGGTTCGTGTCTCTACAAATAAAGAATTGAAGAAGTAATTTGTACAGTCTCCAGTCCCGGGTCTTGATTTTGAAAAATGGTGCCCAGCTTCTGTATTTTTATCTTAAACCCTTATTCAAACGCGAGCCTGTGGAGGAGTTAACAAAAAAGTAAGATACGTTACTAGGTAATTTTGGGTAGAAGGTTTCAAAAATACACACAAAAGGTATCGGGCTATTGGGATGAACTGCTGGTGGAGATCGGGGCTATGGGGATTATTAAAAGTATCTTGCTAAAAAAAGGATACTACACTATTGAAGAATACTTAAACGACAAAACTTCATTTATATAGTAGCTCGCTCCAACCACTTATACTATATATTTTGTATAACGTTTTTATCTTGCCAAGCTTGTAAGCAATTTATGGAGCTATCTTGTAGCAAAAAAAATATATTCCGTCATGTCTTTATTATAAGTATAATAATATTTTCTATCCTTTGATTGCGCTCTGTCTTATTGAATATGCACTGTTTGCTACAACTCCATTAATTCTTCCAAAGTTATTCTGTAACATACTTCTGTATACAACTTATAAAAAAAGAACTTGAGATTTAAATAGAAGTTTAAAGAAATACAATTTTTAGCTAGACGTGTTGCTGGGGAGTTTCTTACCGCTTCTCATTAAGAGCAATAACACGTTGCGAAGAGGTGTACATAGACTAGGAAGTAAAATTAAATTTTAACCTACCTATATTATGTATAATCTTCAAAAAGTGTTCTCTAGTGGAATTTATTTTGAATAAATACTTGAATTTGAATATGGCGTCTGCCCGTCGCAATGTTCAAGGAACATGGAAAAAAATGACAGACAGCGACTCGCCACTCACTGCATGGACCTCTAAAATGCCTAGATTGACGAAGGTCAATATTGTGTCAATAATAGAATAATTCCGCATATTTTGCATCATTACCTGTATTATATCCTTTAGTTGTTGCTCGGTCTTTGGTTCGTTTTGTCTTGTTTCACAGAACTTTCCTAAAGTGGGCAGTAAGAGCACCCTTCCACTGACGTCTGGGCAAGCACCTACAAAGAAAAAAATAAAATGATAAGATTTGTGCCAGAACAATGCTAGAAGTAAGCGTGTTCAGAAGGCTCGCAGCATTGCCATTTTAGATCTAAGGCATTTCTTTTGTGCTTTAAATATTCTCTCTCTGTCTGTGGAATTTCCCGAAAATATAATTATGTATCTAAAAACAGATGTAACATGTGCATGAAATGATATTAAAAGGGAAAAGCGTTGTTACATCCCTATAAATACCTGGTAGTGCAGCAGCTGCTAGAAGATCGAAGGCTTTCTTCCTCCCCACTTTGTCAATCGGAGGTTCCAGATCCAGTGATCCGTTTCTAGTCAGGAGTCCTAGTGGGAATGATAATGATGTCGATGAAGCATAATTTTATTCTCAAATTGAAGGAGGCGGATGCGATTACATAAATTCCAAATAGGTCCGTCTCAAATAGGTCCAAACCAGGGTTGTAACGGAACTTCGCTTTCGCTTCCGTTACTGCAGAAGTTCCGCAAGAAATCGTACCTCCGCCTCCGCATCCGTGTAATTTTTGCGGGGTCATAACGGAGATTTATTTACGAATCATACGCAAGCAGCAACGATCGCGACGAATCAGCCGTCCGGCCGCGCGCAGCTAACGAACAAATATCAACGCGTGCGCTGCGGGCTTGCAAACGTCATTTGTCAAATGAATGATATGCTACAGGAATCAACCTGTCGAATTGCTTAGATGCGTTAGACGTACGTACGAAGTTTTACCGACGCGATGCAATGTATAAACCATAAAATATTATTTTTTATACATCCAATTTCACTTCCGCCTCCGCCTCCGTTAATCTCCGCATCCGCGGAGATGAAGCCCGTCGCCTCCGCTAAGAAGGCCTCCGTTACAACCCTAGTCCAAACCTATTTTGGATCTATTTGTTATCTCTTCTCTTGACATTAGTTTGTCATATATTACCAAAGCTAATTGTAATTTTTTTTAATTAGAATATTTTCATTTTGTACACCACTATGTGGTAGAATTTACTGTGCATACAATTTTATAACACCTGTATAAACTACATTCTTGCAAGTAAAGATATTGATTGACTAAAAAACAAATTGTAAAAAGATAAGAGCGGTTTCATTCTACTAGCAGTGGTACTATGACATTGTCATGTTGACCCTCTTTGTCATGTGAATCCGTAGAGGCATTATTGTACTGTTGTAGCATAAGCATCGTTTCGTCCTTTGTTTTAAGCTTGAGGCGTGAGTAGTAACGCGACAAAATTTTTACACTCGCACAAATTCAAAATTTGAGCTATATTAGTACACATTTATGTATTTTGTTACGTACTGTTACGAGCTACACAGGACGCGAATTAAAATGCCGTTGGACGTACTATAGAGTTTATTGGAACTGTACAGTCACGTATAAAACAGGTACAAATATAACTGGACACTATAAACTGCACGATTCAATGACACGCGCAAAGTCCGTCACTATATCGCTAACACGTCTAGCTAGTATCGTAGTCGTCGATTGACTGCCCCACCCCTCTGTATGGGCATTGTTTTATACTAAACTGTATAATAGAACAAAGGACCGCGTTCACTGAATTAATCCGCACATCTGGCAAGCTTTGATACAATGCAACAACAAGGATTAGTTCGACACTAATGGCGGCTATAAAACAAGTTCAATAACAATAGCATATTTTTTTAATTACAAATTCTAAACACAAAGTAAGCAAAATATTTCCTAAATCAAAGAAGGCAATAAACTGCGTTTTTCAACAGGCAGGTGTGCGCATTTCTTTGCCGGTATGTAATAGTACAAATGTACTGGCTCACACGTGTACTTCTCATCACTAGATGGTCAGTCTATGTGTATGCCAACTTCGAAATAAAAGAACTAATGAATACTAACTAGTGGTCGCCCAGTGGTCGAAAATCGACCATAATAATTAATTTAAATTACAAGTTTGAACATTAATAAGGTTCTATTGTCAAAGACTTTACTTCTATAATCACAGATTTCGCCAAGGCTACATACACTATAATTAGACTTTAACAATAATCGAGAGTATGCGAGTGTGTTTCAAATACATTGTAGTGTGTGTAATATTCTTTTTATTGATTTAAATTATTTTTTATGCATAATTTTTAAGAGACGTTAACATTCTCCACTCCTCTATAATCTATAAGTGTGCGAAATTTCATACTTCTCGCGCAATTTTCGTAAAAAGGGGTACAAAGTTTTTTCTTCACCTATTCATATAATGATTACAATATAACCAGTCTGTTAAGTCAAGAATATAAAAAAAAACAAAAATACATTTATGGGAATTATACAAAGATTACTTATATGAATAATTCGTCTATGGAGTGAAAACATTCATCCAAAAGTCATTTGTGTAGTTTTACTATTTGTTGTAAGGCCTTGAATTTACCTGTTCTAAAAATAGCTCTCCCCCTGAAGAGTTCCGGGGAACTCCTGCTCTTCTCCGCTCCAAGGAGAGGCGATCTTGTCCGAGGCACCGCTAACTGTTCAAAGACATCTCTCAACTCCGAGCGCATTACTAAACTGTAGACAATATGTTTACAATTTTAAAGTTCTATCACTTAAGCTAATCGTCTTTCGTGTAATTAGTGAGAGATGATGCCCTAATTCCCCTCCTGTCAAATCCTCCCGTGTTGCATTTCTTTATTCCATCCCTCCTATCCCATCCTAAAGTTTGGCAATGCGCTGGCTTGTCTCTGGTATTGCAAGCGGCTATAGACAACGGTAACCACTTTCCAGCACATCGAGCGTCTGCCTTGTGTTGTGTGAATATGACAGGAGACCGGCTTCATTCTCATCCCTATTCCGTGCTGTTTACGGGGTGAAACGTGACACACATGCGATATAGTCGAGTATTTACACACAAGGAAGACTAAGAAGACCAGGAAGATCAAGGAGCTTTCGGAAGTCTCTACAGCCAACGGACTCTCAGCGTGACTACGTGGATCTTGTGGAACACCAGTGATTGTGATTAGCGCCACTCGTATTGATCGGTGTAATTGACATACTTATAGTAGAATTATTTTCTCCGTGCAGTTTGCGTTATAAATAATCGGAGCGATGAAGCGAGTATTTCGCTCTCTCTTCCACTCACGGACCTTATGGGCAGGCATAGTACGCATTATTATTGTCGATAAGCGTTATTGATAGTGTATTCAGTTTTGTCGTTTTGTGGGTTAGTGATATAAATGAAAGAAAAAAAATAGATAAAACAACGTATTTATTAAAATAAGAATAATAATGATTTAAAATAAATTATTAATTACGTATCTATGTATTAAAAAACTACTATAAAAGTTTAGAATGTAACAAGTGGTTGGTTTATCTTTAAATTTTTCTAAATGCGAACTTTTCCCTGCTTGCCCGACGAAGAACAACGTCAACACTATTTCCGCCTTTACAGATTTGGCCCCCAATTTAAAAATTGTTAATAAAAGTAATTTAAACCTCCTTGGGTCTCCAATCTTCGATGAGTCTTTCCCATCTTTCGTAGAAGACAAAATTGACACTTTTCAATCAAAATTATTAAATTTAAAACAATTAAACACACATAGTGCCTATTTTATTATTAGACACTGTGTTTTCACTCCCAACTTTACATATGTATTGCGCTGTTCCCCCTTTTGGAAACATTCCGGTATTTTAAAAAATTTAGACAATATTATTCGGCAAACATTAACTTCTATCCTAAATATTTCTTTAGATGACCGATCGTGGACCCAGGCTTCCTTACCGATACGGCTAGGTGGCTTGGGGATACGCAAAATTTCTGACGTAGCACTACCTGCCTTTCTGTCCTCAGTCTATAGTACTGCGGACCTCATCGGTAATATAATAAATCCATCACTCAGTGATTTTGAGGTCCCATATTTGACTGAGGCCAGAAATGCCTGGTCTTTGGCTTGCCCGAACGAAAATTTTCCTTTAGATCCAAAGATGCAGAGGCTGTGGGATGGGCCGCTCAGCAAGTCGGTGTATGACAATCTCATGTCATCTTGCACCGGCGAAACTGACCGTGCTCGCCTCCTAGCTGTTTCAAAATGGGAGTCTGGTCTGTGGCTTCAGTGTCTGCCCTCGGCGAATCTAGGTACACTCCTGGATGATACTACATTCAGGATTGCTGCCTGTATTCGCCTGGGGGCAGACATCGTGGTCCCACATCGTTGTCGGTGTGGAGATAAAGTTGATAGACTGGGTCACCATGGCTTATCTTGTTTGAGGAGTGCTGGTAGAACTTCACGACATGCGGCTATCAACGACATCATCCGCCGGTCTCTTGTCACGGTTGGGGTTCCAGCTGTTCTTGAACCGAACGGACTGTGCCGCGACGATGGCAAGCGACCGGATGGAATGTCGTTGATACCTTGGAAGATGGGACGCCCCTTAGTATGGGACGCAACGTGTGTCGATACGTTGGCGGCTTCCCATCTTCCAAATACAGCCGTCACTGCCGGGGGCGCTGCCGCACTTCAAGAGACCCTGAAACGCCGCAAATATGCATCCATCGGTGACGGATACATATTTGTAGCTTTCGGGGTTGAGACTTTGGGGCCATGGGGACGAGAGGCTTATCAACTTTATCGAGACCTTTCAAGACGATTGAAAGAAGTCTCGCGTGACCAAAGGGCTGGCCTTTATTTAGGGCAACGAATAAGCGTTGCCATACAGCGAGGGAATGCGGCCAGCGTTTTGGGAACGCTCCCCACCGACAGCGATTTGGACTACATCTTTTACTTGTAAATATGTTTATAGTAGTATTTAATTTTATAGTTTAGTAGTATTTAATAATTAAATGTGCCAAATATTATTATTATTAATAAATGTAACAAGTTATATTAAAAATCAATATAAATATTTATATCTAAGTTTAAAATTAACAGCAAATAATAATGATTTTTATAAGAATGATAATCTTTCTTTTAAAAGAATGAGTTTTTATCGACAATGGCTTTGCGCCCGCGCAACATGCTCACCGTCTTAGCCGGGCTGAGGCCGAGTTTGATTTATGACCCAAACTGCACGAAGAAAATAATTCTATTATATTATATTATATTATATATATTATAGTGCTATCTAGGTTCAGAGTAACGTCCGGGGCTAGTGCTAAGTTGTGTCGGTTAAACTCGACCGTACCGTTTAATACAGTTGTGCTGATCACACCTGTTGCTGTTGTAGCGCCTATTAATTAATTCAGTAAACTTGCTAAGCGATGTTTCGTTTAGGTCGACCGCGGAGTCCAATACCCAACATGGGTTGCATTACCTGAAACTCCTGAATAAGGCGACGAAATCCATGAAATCAAGCTGAGTGTCGTATCCAACCGACCCCGTTCTTAGATGCTTTAAGTTCTCCCAAAATCTTTCACTCGTTTCCAATCTTCTTAAACTGAAAAATTATAAAATTAATAGTTATTTATGATAGTGCGGTAAGTTTTGAAATAAAAGATTCATTCTTGCATTATGGATACTAGGTATTATTCCTAGAAATACATGGTTCAGTACATTTTACCAGTTTGAATGGTGTGCAAGTAAGCAGGATCTTAATAGTCATTATTTAATTTTGTATAATAAATAAGTTATTATTACTACTAGTCCCACATCGTTGTCGGTGTGGAGATAAAGTTGATAGACTAGGTCACCATGGCTTATCTTGTTTGAGGAGTGCTGGTAGAACTTCACGACATGCGGCTATCAACGACATCATCCGCCGGTCTCTTGTCACCGTTGGGGTTCCAGCTGTTCTTGAACCGGACGGACTGTGCCGCGACGATGGCAAGCGACCGGATGGAATGTCGTTGGTACCTTGGAAGATGGGACGCAACGTGTGTCGATACGTTGGCGGCTTCCCATCTTTCAAATACAGCCGTCACTGCCGGAGGCGCTGCCACACTTCAAGAAACCCTGAAACGCCGCAAATATGCATCCATCGGTGCCGGATCCATATTTTTGGCTTTCGGGGTTGAGACTTTGGGGCCATGGGGACGTGAGGCTTATCAACTTTATCGAGACCTTTCAAAGCGATTGAAAGAAGTCTCGCGTGACCAACGGGCTGGCCTATATTTAGGGCAACGAATAAGCGTTGCCATACAACGAGGGAATGCGGCCAGCATTTTGGGAACGCTCCCCACCGACAGCGATTTGGACTACATCTTTTACTTATAAATATGTTTATAGTAGTATTTAATTTCTAAGTTTTTGTTTGTAGTGTAATTTACCACTGCTTTACAACCTATTATGGCTTGAAGAAAAGAAGCAGCGCATGAAACTCATTAACAAATTAAGTTACCATTTATTTTATTGAGTACCTTTTATGTAACTTGGATAATATTTATTACCTTATTAATTAATCTTCTAGATCGGCCGGTTCGGCGGCGGAAACAGCGGAATCACTCAAGCGGCGGAAATATGCAACCCTCAGTGAGAGTTATATGTTTGTGCCGTTTGCTGTCGAGACGCTTGGACCGTGGGGTCCTGAGGCCATGAGCCTCTACCAAAATTTATCAAAACGACTCATCGACTCTTCAGGTGATCAGAGGGCTGGTGCCTACCTCGGCCAACGGATCAGTATGGCGATCCAGCGAGGAAACGTAGCCAGCCTTCTGGGCACCTTACCCATAGAAGACGGTGATCTGGGCTCAGTATTCTACTTATAGTCTTGAGGGACTATGGGTAGAATACAATACAAATAAGTTAAGTTTTCTTACATTGTATTCAATAGTATGTAATTAATTAATTAAATAGATATCTATTTTTTTAAGTATTATTGCAATCTATGTATGTCAATTATTTAATGTCTTTAATTAAAATATTATTATTAATTACGTATGATTCAAATTTGTCATTACGGAATTCGTCTGTGGAATAATATAATGTGGAAGTAGTGGAGTAAGTTTTGATTAAATCTTTTATGTTTATATCGTAATTTTTCAAAATATAATTAAAAACGATAATTGAAAAGTTATGGTTTGCTTTTTTGATGGATTGTTTTGTTTTATTTATTTCGGTCCCAGTATATAAAGCTTAAGGACTTATCAAAATTATGCTAATTATTATAGGATAATACAGCTATCTGTACATTTGACCTATAAAGGTCAAAGACTTGTAACTAGGTCAAGGTCAAAGGGAGCTAATTTAGGTCAAGGTCATCCACGAATTCAACATCGTTATTTATACGTCTATAGTTTTAAACCAGGGACCGCCAAAATCGTCGATATTGACCCCTGCTGTCGAAATGGGTTCGCCAGGGATTGACATAAACGTAAACTGAGTTTGGGGGTCGACGAGGTCTAAAAATCGATCCCTATTAATTAACAAAAGTTTCAGAGATTAGCCGAAACATCAGACCAACAAAAATTTGAAATGTTGATTTTTAGATTTGAGTACCGTATATAATTTTATATGCATTTAGTAAATGGCTGTTATTTTGATTTAACAAACAGAGACTTCTATTTTATTTATCTGTATAGATGTTTCTAGATTTTTTTATATAACAAGTCTACGGACTCGAGTTCCGTACCCTTTTCTACAACTTAATTTCTAAGAAAGTTTTTAGAATTTATACACGCTCATTGGTTATTTTTGCTATTGTGTGTGATATTTATTCAATGACTAGCTGACCCGGCGAACATCGTGCCCCCATATTTTCTGAATTCCTAAAAGACTTTGTTTCACGACATAAAAACAAAAACACCAAAAACGCTACCGGTGATTAGGAGGATTCTAGAACCCGATTTCAACGCCACCTACCGGTTCTAATTGCGAATCTAAACCATCCGGGAACCCACTCAAACACACAAAAGCAAAATCACCAAAATCGCTCCCGGTGATTAGGAGGATTCTAGAACCTGATCTCAGCGCCACCTGGCTCCAATTGTGGATTTAAACCACCCCAGAACCCACTCAAACACACACATAAAATTTCATCAAAATCGGTAAAGTCGTTCTCAAGTTATGCGCTTACCAACACATTTTGCGATTCATTTTTATATATAAGATATGTGGTGTACCTTATGAGTAACTTTTATATTTATTTATTATATTTTTAATACTAAACTTATACTAATCTAGAGTGTATCTGTTACACGCTGGTGTTGTGAGGAAGCACATGTGCAGTGTGTGCCTTATGTCTATACCTATATATATTATCCTATCTAGTGCCATGTGTGTTGTTTTTCCTTTCTGTGTCTGGGTCATTAATTTTTAGGCTCAGTGTGTCTTGGTTTGTTTGAAATGTGCGTGTAATGCAATGCGGTGGTAGTGCGCGTTGGAGTGAGTATGTTTTGTTGTGTGTTTGTAGATAATAAATGTCAAATTACAAATGTCAATGTCAAGTAAAATCCACCCACCTGCTTCTATTAGTTGACCCCACCATGATGCTGGTGGCTGCAGCGGTAAGGCTGCTATGACGTGGCGGGCAAGGATGATGCTGACTCATTGATGTGGAGTATGAACTGGAAATACATTTATTCATTCTTGGAGTATACAAACAGGTGGACACGGATCTGATGGAAAGTTGTTAGCGTGGCCTATGGACTACATTAAAACTAGAACACAACCCAAGGTTATACTCAGTCTAGACCAGGGGCCTCGTTCTGCTATTCAATGTCTTGTGCATTGCTAAGAAGGTCGAGTTCATTGTGAATGTGCGGACCTTGTCTATAATAAGTTTTTTTTGTTGTTGCAGTAGTTCAGCAGACAGACAGACGGCCCACATGATGGAAAACGGTTACCATCGCCTATGGACATTGGCAACTCCAAAGGTGCTTCAAATGCGCTGCTGCTCTCTTAAGGGAGACTGGAACCTGGTCACAAACGATGGAACACAGCTTAAGGTTGTTATGGCGACATAGTTTAGACCAGGGGCGGTAGTCACCCAGTCGGGAAATCACCCTACCACCTGGCTGTTGATTGTTTTGTCGCCTCTTACGACAGGCCGCTGAAGGAAATTATATTCTTTCTCCGTACCTGCGTGAATTAAAATGAATGACCATAGTGTTTAAATTATCAAATATAATGTATTCTATCTCATTCTCTCGCAGGTTTAGTCCTATATATTTAACTGTTTCTTTATTTTAAATCACTTTTTCGTTTCATCGAGATTTAAATCACAACGATTCTAAAGAAGTGTCAATTCAAATACCTTGGAAACCAATGGAAAAGCCACCTAGAAGTTCCAATTGTGGATCTAAATCACTCAAACACACATAAATATTAGTATTTCTTCTTCGACATTAGAACGTAACTCTGTCTTTTCTTTCACCATATCCCAATTAATTGGGGTCGGCACAATATGTCTTTTCCTTCCACTTACCTCTATTCTGACATACATCTTCTGTCACACCGCAAATCATCATATCATCCTTCACGCAGTCTATCCATCTTGTAGTTTAACATTAGTTTTGTCACGTGACTTTCATCCCTCCTCATTATACGCCCCATACCAACTTAGTCTTCTTCTTCTCAATTTTTCATCACGGGTGCTACTTTCAAAGATCCCCTTATGTACTACTCATTTCTCACCTTTCCCATTCTTGTAACCCCACACATCCATCTCAACATTCTCATCTCAGCTGAGTGGAAATGTTTGTGGTTTATCACTTTAGTGGCCCAACATTCGGACCCGTAAAGCGACTGGTCGTATGACAGATTTATATATTTGACCTTTTAGACACCAGAACGGAACGTTATACGAACGTAACGTATTGTAACTTTGATCATTGTTTACCTATGCCGTGGTGAGCCCTGTAACACTTCGTCTTCACTCCTGGTGCCTGTAGTAAGTGATGAGCCGAAGCTCTTCGGAGAACTTGTTTTCAATTCTGACGTAGATTTGTTTTTCTGGAAAAAAGTATATCTTAATTAACACACTTTATATTAAGGCTATGGACTGGTGTATTCTGAGAATCCTTTTACTCTTCGGAAGAACACCTGTTTTATTAACTCTGGTGTTTACATTGTCTGTAATTAAATTTAAATGGTTATCTTAATTATTCACTGTAATTTGTTTGCGTTAATTATGAAATTTAATTAACTATTGTTTATCAATAATCTCTTTATGTTTATTCCCGACCTTCGAACAGGACATATAATATGTTCTAATTTTTATTTTTTGTTGTAAGTTCTTAGAACTTTGGTTTTTTTGGCATTAAAGTTTTACAGTTTGTATATTCCAATAGATTTACTATGTATGTTCATCGGGGACTCCATATCTATAATACGAATATATAAGGTAAGTCACAGTTGAGTTTCAACTGCGGTCGAAGCGTTATTAAGGGACATTGAGAACGAGAATATCTCATCGAAAAACACGTAATGTTTTTATGATCTTCTGTCTTAGGATTTCAACTTGTTATATATCGTTGTGTTTATAAGAACTGTATATGACGTGTGCTCTTTAAAATGGCATTTAACTTGAATTCCATAATACATCATATTAGTATAACTTTAGAAACTTATCTAAGATACCTACCTTAAATTTAATCCCTGTACTCTTGATGGAGTCAGAATGCGAGTCAGTGTAGGTTCCTTTGACTGGTGTCGAGTGACACGAGCTACCACACGTGGACTCCCTACCACCAAAAACCTGAAGTCAAGCAAAGAAACATATCGATGTGATTGTAATTAAAAGATTACTCCTTTTTTTGAATCACATTATTTAAAATTTATCGTAGCATGAAATTATTCACCACAATAAAGCTACGTTCTTAAAAACTAGATACAATAAATGTTGAACAAAGGGTGGCCTTATCGCTTAAAGCGATTTCTTCCAGGGAACCCCCTAAACTAAGGAAAAAATTAAGACATGACAGTGGCGGTGTAGACAATAAATAATATAAAACATTCAAAATATATGAAATAAGTAAATAAAAATCTTTAATATATACTAGGATACTGACTTAGCTTGTCTGATGTTGAATGGCAGTGAGTTCCATAAACGGACACCCAGTACTGTGAAGGAGTTGTCAACGAAGGAAGAAGTGTGTACAGGTGTCATTGAGGAGAGATTATTAGCGCAAATAACGGGAACGAGAAAGATGTAGGAAATCAAAACGTTCCTTTAAATAAGGAGAAGTAGGCTCAAAAAGGATGTTGTACAAAAGAGAGAGCAAGTGAACATTTGGACGAAGGCAACTGGGCAAAATACATTAAAAAACAATCAGACATGTACAAGCTATTATTACCCCGTAGAGAATAAGTACTGTTGTCTTCGTGCAGGAATAGAAAGAAAAGATTAATTCCTAGAGTAGGGTAGCTTGTCATATAAGAGGTGGCAAAATAACCCCCAGCACATGAGGTATGACAGCTACGTGTCCGGATGGCTACTGGTTGAAGTATATCACCATAACAAACCTGAGCTGTGTTCTGGCATCAGTGGCCTGATTCAAGTCCGACCTTCGAGGCCGGCAGCACATTGATATTACAAATGTCCACAGGCGAGGGTAACCACGTCCTACCACTCCAGCAACAAAAATAGAATTATATACTCACTCGTATAGCGTCGGAAACCAGTGGCTCACAGCAGCATCCCTCTTCGTAGTACAGTGCTGTGTATTTGTTCTTAAGCCAGGCTAAGCTCCTGTCAGCCAGTTTTGCTTGGCTCATCAAAGCTCTAATAACCGAGTGGAGTCCTACAGCCCATACCCTGAAAGTCATATATACGAAAATAATTTAAGGACCACAGTTGTGTCCATAACAGGGAAAGACGAAACTTAGCATAATGAAGGTGCTCGCTCTTAAATCCAACATTTGGACCGGAATCTCCTGGCTCTACCTCATATCTGATTTAGACAAAAATATTAACTAAAGCACAAGGGTACTCCATCACCATTATAGCCGTAACCTGATGGAATGCATGTAAGCTAAGGTTGCATTACACAGAACCAGTTATCTTTTGTTTAGGGATATTGTAAGGGTTAATCGGCCCGGTGTAAGGTCAACAATTAATACATCTACTGGTTAAAACATTTTTAACACAATTCTCATGGACAGCTACCTGTCAAGAATCAAGACAACAACAGACAACAGAGACAAGCTATAAAGCTTGTCTGGATGCAAAAGCAACAGCCACCTTTGTCTATTGGAGTGCAAAAGCCAAATTTTGTCCATATAGATCCAAAAATTTATGAGAATATTTACTATAAAATTATATAGATAGATGGACATAATGATTTTATAAAGGACTCATTATTATTGCCAGCAATACCTACATCATAACTTTTATAAAGAGAAGGAGTCACTTACCTAAAAGAAAATGCGGGTAGTACAAAATGTACAGTCCTATTGTCGCTTAAAGTCCTTCCATATACTAATGATATTATGTGGGGACCTTGAGTACAGGTTTCGAGGCCGAACCGTCTCGCTGAAGAAGTCAATTCATTGATGTCTCTTGGCTCGAGGAGTTTACCCCCAAGACGCATGTCTTTAACGCATTGGAGATCTATGAATCTAGAAAAAAATGAATTTTGTTAAATTTTGCCACATCTTCCGCTCCTTCGAATTCTTATTCCAGACCCTACTAAAGACTTTGCAGAGGTCATCGATCCCATACTTTATTTACCATCTGGCACTTTGGGATATCTCTGTTTTGGATTTCATCAGTTAGGACGAAAAGAACGCACTATGCTAAGACTTTTGTCTTTAAACATTGCTACTACCAAGACGACAAATTCGATGAACCTTGTCGAATGCTGTCCAATTCTTATAGATATTTGTATTGGCTTTCCCCTTGATAGTAGAGGGATTTCGGATTTTCTGTCCAAGAAATACAATGACGTGTATGGAATATTATAGTATTATTATGAACTACTCACCCTTCTTCCCCTACAATACCAGCTTCATTTTCATGTGCTAAATTCGCTGTGTATTTAAGCGGTATCACTTCCTCAGGGTTGTATGATAGGCTCACTTCTGGTTGCTGAACATTCTCTGACGGGGTTTCACCTGTATAGAAAACGCAAGTCGTTTTGAAATTCGTGGCCATAATTTTTGTATTGTGCGATATTTTATACGCACAAGTAGCATAACTTAGGCATACCATGTGTAACATGAGGTCTATGCGCCGTTCTGCACCAAGTGAGCAGTGCGCAGGAGCGTTCTAGCCTCAACTGTGCTATCGTACCTCCCCATTCTGCCTCCCCCACCACACATGCTGTTCCGTGATGCATTATCTGTACGGCAAAAATAAGTTATTTCATGTAAAAAAGTCACATCATGAGTTCTTGAAGCATACCTCTGTTGCTTAAAATGATTACTTTTATAACTGGAGAACAATGGAGAAAATCTCAGTTGGGAGCTCAATACATTATTTCTGTTGGTGGAGTACCGTAATAATAATAATCTTTATTGTCAGAAAGTCAGGTTTACATTATTTATTTTACCTACTGGTCCAAAACTAGGCGAAGCCTGTATTTTGAAGACTAAAGTCGATGTTAATAGCCACAGTAAAGAGGCCTACGACCCACCAGATGGAATGTTGTTACTGTCGCCTATGGATGTTTGTAACATCAGAAGTGTTACCAATTTGCTGCCGGCCTAGAAGGAAGGAACTATAATCTGGTCACTGAAAAACCATTGCGTACATGAGCGAAGCGGTTCAAGGAAGTGAGGATGAACAGTAGAAAGCGGACGATGGTGGTATCACGAATAGTTACTCGGAACACTCTCTATTTTGCAGACCGCAGAAGATGCAAGGAGATGCATTCTCTCCGATACCACGTGTGTCTAGACCGTCCATGATTATGGAATACTCAAGTATGAAAACGAAGATGATGATGATGAAGATTATGTAAAAAAATAAAAGAAAATATTTCGGTAACTAATTCTAATTAATTAAGATTTTAAAGCTAAGGAGCGAACAGAATTAGATACGGTTCTTACTTGAAGTATATGCCGGTCTATCCTCTCCCCATTTTGAGGAGATAAGGGAAACATAGTAACACCATGATCGTGAGGTAGGGGTTGCACAGGGCAATACCCTGTACCCTCTAGTTCATATAAAGCTTCATTCTCGAAGTCCGAACCAGAATTTTTGTTGTTTGGTTGAGCAAATACTGGCTCCTCGCACGCGGTCAGTGCTGTTCTGAAATCAGAGAAGACATATTTTTTATTTTATTATTCATATTGAGAACAGGCATTCACACCAGTCATACAGTGTAAAAAAATGTATATTTTATTCTGGAAAGTATCCTATTTTCCGGTTTAAAAAGTATTTTATGGCCATTGTCGGTATTGATACTTACATCAAATAAAAATAATATATAATAATAGTAATCAAAATTGATTTTGTGGTTTTTTCGCAAAAGCGTCAGAGATAGGAATTTTACACATTGGTATTTAAAATATGACGTATTTTTACTATATAGACAGGTAGAGAGACAACCATTTGAATGGTAGGAAGATGATCTACCTTAAGTACTCGCCGAATACTGGTGCGTTGTTCCTAGTCAAGGCGTAATGGTGCTGGTGGAAACTTGCTATATGGTCCATAACGGCCTGCGTCCGGTAGACCTTCTCCAGGTTCACCAGACCCTCAGGCCCGACTCGCCTCCAGCCTGGAGCTTGTTCACCTTCCTCATCAAAGGATGCTATGTACTGTAAGGGAACAACACATTCATATTAGAAGTGAATCTCCTTATTTTCTTTCACTCTCTGCGTCTTCCTTCTGTATTACGATGAGTATCAGACCAAACAACTCCTCGGATGTATTCCGACATATGTGACCGCCACATTTTCACCATTACACTACTATTAACGGGATTTCTATCCTCATGTTTTGAGCTGCCATATTAAACTATGCAGCGGTTCTCTGCAACGTTTATTCCACATTCAATAACCACATTGAGGGCAGGGCTTGAAATACTGGTTAAAAGTATAGTATCTTTACTTATGCTAATTTTGGATACCGATGAAAAATAATTATCCTTATAAATCTTACCGTTTATCTTACCATTTTACCGGCAAAATATATAAAGTTAATACTAAATTGATCGGTAGTTTTACCGTTATATATTTCGGTACTGTCTTTGCCCCTGTTCATTCGCAAAGATCTTCAAACCGTCAGTCAGTGCTGAATAAAATTTTAGAGTTGAGTGTGTTTTGTTCAATAATTATTTGTTGATAGTGAAGTATAAAGTAACTTAATAATAAAAACCAAAAAATAAATATTCAACCGACTTCTTTCTACATCGTCTTGAAGACCGTGTCAAGTAAAACAAAAAAGAACAATAAAAAATTTACTAAATATAGGAAATTTTCTGTTTTACTTGACACCGACTTCAAAATGTGGAGAGAACATTATTAAATAAAAAAATTAAATAAGGTACAATATTTATTTTTTGGTTTTTTATTATTAAGTTATTTTATATTATTTCGTTTTTGAAGTTGGTTGTTTTAAACGAAGTTTTTTTATATTTACTACTTTTTAGTGTGTAGCTATATGGGTAGGCCTACACAAGGTGCCGCGTCTTAAAAAGTATCTATAGGTCCCAAGAAACGAGAACGGAAAAAAATGCGCCTGTGGCAAAAGGCGCCTACATGCGCTTCCAAAAACGAGCTTCTACGAGTATAAAACGCAGTTCTGAAACCGCCATTTATGTTAGAGAGATTGAAAAACGTCTTGTCGAAGAAAAATTACCTTCACGTAAACGACAAACTAAACAAGAATCACGTATGACGAATGTTAAAAAAAAATACCAATCAAGTAGAGAACCTCCTCCATTGTGAAGTCGGTTAAAAATACCAACCACTTGACGATTGGGTTCTGCGTGCCTTGGGTCCCGTTTGCAACTGTCCCGCATAGGACTAGTCGTCGTGCCTTGGTCCACTCGCTTGCCACTCTCACGCCTTGTGTCTCGTTTTAGGGATCCTCTGGAATTAAAAAAACAAATTCAAATATTATAGTAGATAAAATATAAATGGTTGCTCAAAATTGGGTTGAATAATAATGTGGCGAGTGATGGTAGAACAATCTAGTTGGTTTAAGACTTTTAGAAACAGGGAATTATCGTCGACACAGTGCGTCATTAGTCGTGTGTGTAGGGGCGACCCTGTGGAGAGGAATCATGTATGGCTGTGTAAGTCAATAAAAGCGTTTAGTCAAAATCTGGTGTTTTCTTCCAATCCTAAGTGCATACCCCCGCTCGCACGTAACAATATGTATCATAAATACAACACTATTCATAAGTGATATGTAGAAATGTGGTTTTTTTACTTATAAAAATCCAATAAAATGTACATCATTGAAAGTATGTCCCATTGCTAACATTTCTTTCGGGTAATTTGTGTATTTTATGTAAAAACCTTTTGCTGCGAACTGAAAGGATGGCCTGATTAGGATGGAGGAGCGAGACGGAATGCTCCTGTCTCAAACGAAGATCTTCCAGGGAGGCTAGTGTTGTTCCTCGCAGGTCTAGGTCCAGGCTAATATCACGGTTGTAAGACGAAGAAGTTGTTTGAATAATGTTGTTACATACCGACAAAGACCGCACACTTGCACATCGTAAAATCGCAGTTAATTGCCTTGTATGATTTAGGAATACTTTTGTTTGCTTCGTGTTTAAAATTTAAAAACATCCTATTGTTGTCGTACTTATTTTATGGCTGTCATTAGTGTTGAACGAATTAATCCTTGTTTTTATTGCATTGCTTCGAAGCTTGCCAGGTGTGCGGGGTTAACTCTGCGAATGCGATCCTTTGTTCTATTATATCGAGGGGTGAAAGGCTATTTGTTTTAAGCGACATTTTGTGTGATACTCAACACGATGGATTTTTCATCCTAATATCTCAACTTAAAGAAATATAAAGAACCTGATCTCTAGTTTCAGTCTACAGATGTTCTTTTTTTTTAATATGGGACATAGTTCGTTAGTGATGTGTTTTTCTGGGTCATTAGAAACTTTAAACTTTTCTCCCGACAATTTATAAAGTGTCGTTTAAAACAAATAGCCTTTCACCCATCGATATAATGTTTTGCAGTTACAGGAGGGTTGGGGCAGTCAAGCGACGATTACGATACGAGTAAGACATTCGTGTGTAGTACTTTCGATTAGCGATATAGTGACAGACTTGAATTGTATTGCATCGTGTAGTGTGAACTGGTTGCGTAGGCGACGGTAACCGCTTTCCACCAGGTGGGCCGTCAGCCTGTTGGCTGTACTCGAGCTATAATCAATATGTTAATGTTATCTTACCTGTCGTCCTTCACCGAGTCTCTTTTGAACTCCCGCCTGTGAGTTGGGGTTGCAGTCACGGTGTGACTGCTGGTAAGAGACGGCGTCGCTGCTAGGATTTCTCTGTAGGCAAACAGAACGATGCGTAGTTTTGTACTCTATGTATTAAAAACAATAGCCTTTCACATTAGTCATGCAACTTTGTTGCCTAATCATAACCTCTATGAAACAACAGGTTTCCGAAAATCGCTTAGTGTAACTGATACGTGTCTAGATATACCGATAGATATAGTTTAGTATATATAGTGTAGTACTAGATATAGCATAGTATACAGTGTGTTTCATTTCAAATGACAATAAATCATAACTTTAACGGTCGTACTCCATACAAATTTTTTGGTACTATTAAATCAACCGTAATGTCAAAAATAAAAATTTGAAATTTCCGAACAAATTAATTACGATAAAATGGGAATAAAAACAGAACATCTTGTAAATAATGGTTCGCGGGCGAGAGCGTAAAAATGAACAACTTCCGCGTTTAATGATGAAGAGACGAGCTGGCAACATGATACATTGGTCACTCTCCTACCGATTTAGACACAATAACTGATACATGTTGTTGTAATATTCTGAAATGAAAAATGAGGTCCTGTGGCTAAACCAAAGAAGTTACCTTGATTCATTTTTGTATTTGGGCAGAGTACGTCATGAAGATAACGTGGTTTGATTTATTGTCGTAAGGTCTGAAACACGCTGTATATAGTGTAGTACTAGATGTAGTGTAGTAGTTTCTATCCGTGCAGGAACGGAGAAAGAATACAATTTCCTGAGGGCGGAGGGCCTGTCGTAAGAGGTGACAGAACCCACAGCCAGGTTCCAGTCTCCCTTAAGAGAGCAGCAGCGCATTTGTAGTACCTTTCATGTTGCATATGTCCATAGGTGATGGTAACCGCTTTCCATCAAGTGGGCCGTCTATCTGCTTGAAGTACTGGTAAATACTGTTTAAATAAAAGATAAAAACGCACGTCTCGGTACGCCCGAAAGGAGTGACAAATTAAACTAATCTAAGTTGAACTATTTAATATTGAAATTGTTTTGCTTAAGAAAAGCTTAGGTTATTACTTAAATTCTATGATATGGAGGAAGGGTTGTTTAATAAGGGATATCAGGAAAGCCAGTCAGACTGGTTCCGTAACGCGTTACGTAACGAAGCGGTTAACCCTCTCCATAAAAAGTTCAAAATACACCGTGGAATAATTGAGAACTTCGTCCTTTCGTAAGTCGGTTAAATTAGCCGCGAGCAAATCAACGGTAGAAATTGGTATACAGAGAAAGGCACTTCAGTCAGCGTTACATAGCAAATTATTATAATTTCCATACAATAACAGAAACGCCTTTTACGCGTGAAATAATATCCACGCCGTATCATGAACTTAATTCATGTCAAAAACTTAATCATACCAGAGAGCAGAAGGTTTATTTAGGGTTGCCAGGTGCTCTAGGCCATTTATGAACAAGTGAATGAATAGTGAAATATGTGCTATGCTACCTGTCTTGTATTTATAATCACTCTTTTACTGTCCAGGCTAAGTGCGTAAGGTAAGGTAAGGTAAGGTAAGGTGACCCTTAATTTTAAGCATAGGCTTTGCTGTACAATAAAAACAGGTAATTACACTATGAATTGTAAAACTCCTCCTTGATTCAAATTTTATATACGCTCCATACATCTAGTGTCAAAGTATAACCGATTGTATGGCTGTCTTATTTTTATAATCAGTCTTTTACTGTACAAGCTGTGCGTCAGGTAAGGTCAGGTAAGGTGACCCTTTATTGTAACTGAAAGCCTATGCTTTGGTGCACAATAAAGACACATATTTACACGACGAATTGTAAAACTCATCTTTCTTTATTATCGGGTATAATTTGATATACGCTCCATACTTCTATTGTCAAAATACAATCGATGGTAATTCAAGTATGAATAGTAAAATAGGTGGGTCCTGTGCCCTGTCTTGTTTTTATGATCACTCTTTTACTGTACAAGACGTGCATAAGGTAAGGTAAGGTAAGTTAAGGTAAGGTAACCCTTTATTGTACACCAAAGTTTATGCTTTGGTATACTCCTGAAGTCTCATTGTAATCACGCCAGGCCCTGATTAGTAAACCCCCAAGGAATCGAGAGTAACTCTTGTTGAAGAGTGTTGTAAATACTGGTTTGTAATATTTGTTCTTTTATATTTAAATATTTTTTCATAGTATCTAAGCAACCTTTGTTACCTGTCTTTACAAAATAACTCTTCAATAAAAACATACATGAAGAAGATTATTTTTGATTTCAAAAAAGAGCGCCGAACGCTACTCTTCGAAAGGCAAAACTTGTACACGCTTGCCAATAGTACAATTTCTACACACGCTTGAGCTATTATTTCCTTAAAAAATACCTCTCTATATAAATGTTGTTGTAAGGAAATATCAAAGTGATATTTCAACCCTACAACGAGAAGGGTTGAACAGATGAAAGCGGGTGAAAGAGGGTTGGGGGTAATTAAAAAATAACACATCCAGTTACCCGCTCATGTGTGGCAGAGGGATGATTAATATGTACACAGAGTTGTTATAACCACCCAGATTTCGCTGAGCTTTTTTAATTTTAATAGATCCAACCCAGCGTTTATGAGGGTCGAATTTTTTTATTGTCCTTATTTTTTTATGAGAGGAAAGATAAGCATGTGGTTAGAGTATATGAAAATATTGTATTGTTGTTGTGTGCTATTCATTTAAAAAATCTAGTAAAACCGCAATTTGATAAATTCATTATCTAGCTATTAGCTTTTTTCTTTTACTCTTCTCTTTTGCTTCCATGATCTTCTATTCTAACATACGTCGTCTATCACAACATTAATTATCTTGTCATCCTTCACACAATCCATCCATGTTTTAACTAACATCAAAACGAGCAGGGCGTTTTTAACTCATCGTGTTTTTTTATCCATGTTCAGTCATAACTTTTTGATTCTGAAAAGATTTTGATGTTTTTTTTCCGCGGTACATTCAGTTAAGCTTTAAAATACTTCCATATAAATCCTATTCTATTCTATTTTTTTATTACAGGAATTAAGTAGACAGGCAGACGAGCCACTTGATTACCATCGCCTATGGACATTTGCAATAAATACCAAAGGTGCTACAAATGAGCTGCTGCTCTCTTAAGATAGACTGGAACCTGGTCACTAATGCCGGAACACTACTACTCAAGGTTGTTATGGCGACATACTTCTAACCTGGGGTGGTAGCCATTCAGTCAGGCAAATACCCTACCGCCTGGCTGTTGGTTATTTTGTCACCTCTTACGACAGGTTACCCGGTCGCAGGAAATTATATTCTGTCTCCGTTCCTGCACAGATAAAGTTATCTTAGAATATAAAAAGTATTTTCGCGGAATAATTCGATTGATACAGGCTTACTTCACTCACTCATATTCACTTACATAATATACTTTTTAACGTGTATACTCCGAACAAAATAGTTGAATAAAACCGGTTATTATTGTAAAAAAGCGGTATTTTTTTCCTTATTTATTAATAACTAAGACAATTATTAATAAATGAAGCATATTACACATTACATGAGTATCTTTCTGACCCAAATACTGATACAGGAGTCTGATTTTGTGACAGGAATCATAATTATTATTAAGCATTATTACTGTAAATTGTATATTAATATAGACATTATAAGTTTTAAATTATATTTTTTGTAAGCTACAAATATGTGGCAGGATACAGTGATACCTTTAAGTTATTCTTAAGAATCTTTTATGTTAGCCATGGAGTGGAGCACTGGTGACCTGTCATACAGATTTCTTAGAAATCTATTTCAGGCACCAGTCTCACACACCAGGTTTCTTTCTGAATCTGTTGTGTGGAGAAATAAATAAAGTTTTATTATATTATTATACCTAATTTGTTATCATTATGGACATCATATTCAAACCTGTATACACAAAATAAATTACTTTGACTTTTAAAAGCGGTTGTAAGTCCTGGTATAAACAGCTCTATATGTATCAAATGTATCATCTTTTAGTAATATCCGACATGGCATCGTTCAATAACAGTTCAGGAAATGTACAATACAGTAAATGTATTGTCCGTCGATTGTTGCAGATCAAATCATTTCAATTATTTGTATTTATTGAAATTTCGGAGGTATATTTTTTTCTGAAATACCCTCTTCCGTTTATCTAGATTATATTGGATTCTTATTTATTTTTCACTAGCCCTGCCTGTGACTTCGTCTGCGTGGGATGTATTTAACGGGACCCTAATTTTAAAAGTAGCCTAAGTTACTTCTTATATCATCAGCTATTTGCTAGTGAAAGTGCCGTCAAAATCGGTCCAGCATTTCAGAGATTAGCCGGAACATCCAGACAGATAGAAAAAAATTTAGACATTTCATTTTTTTGGATTTCCTGGTCCAAATTATCCCCCTGATTTAGCTAGCCATGCCGCCTCCGCCAGATCGAGGAGTAAGGCCCAGGAAATGCTATCTTCACGTTGTGAAGAATGATAGGCGGAAGGGTAATTTGTGAGAAATGCTATCTTCACGTTGTGGAGAATGATATGCGTAAGGGTAAGGCCCAAGAAATGCTATTTGCACTTTGTGAAGGATGATATGCGTAAGGGTAAGGCCCAAAAAATGCTAGATTCACGTTGTGAATAATGATATGCGTAAGGGTAATGTCTGAGAAACGCTATCTTCACGTTGTGAAGAATGATATGCGTAAGGGTAAGACCCAAGAAATATTATTTTCACGTTGTGGAGAATGACATGCGTTTCAATGGTCTCTCAACGGTGAATATTGAACACCGTGCGAAATGGAGAAGAAAAAGTAAGAAAGTAGTCATTGGACGTCGGAGCGCACGCAACGCAACCGGGATTTAACGATCAGATAATAATGACTGGAACTAACCTTAATTCTCTAAGGAATGCTCCGAAGAAAGGCACCAATCTACATTCAGGCATCGCCAGCGCCCTTCCAAGAGCCCGCTCGTACTCAGCAGACAATAGCGCTGCTGACAAGAAGTCCAGAGATGGGAGGGGCTCGTCCGATATGCTGAACCAGAAGGACTTCAGCTTGTTAGACCTGGAATATAATATATTAAATAATACATCATGAGAGTTTACTAATTTTTACCTTGTTTTTTTTACAAAATTACGTAATAACATTAGAATCTATAATATTGTTACGAGTTGCCGGACTCGATTTAAAATGCCGTTGGATTATTATAGAGTTTATTAGAACTAATCAAAACATGTATAACACAGGTACAAATATAACTGAACACATCCAGTCCAAACGTAATGTACGATTTAATAACACGCGCAAAGTCCGTCGCTAAATAGATAAACCGAACGTACACAAGCTAGTTTTGCTTGTGGTCACCGCTAAACTGCCTCCCTTGTGGCATTGCTTTATACTGCACAAATACGTCTCTCGGCCGCGTGGACTGAATTTCTTAGAATCGCACCTGGCTAATGACTACCATAAAATATTACAATACACAATTGACTGTTTTATAATCACAAATTTTAAACACAAAATAAACAAAAGAAGCCCAAATGCCGCAAAGGTAAAAACACCTGTAGAGGTATGAATTTGTCCATTGCCAGCGCTCAGGTTATAATAATACGAATTTTTGAAATCCGTCCAGTCGTTTTTGAGTTTACTCGTTATAAACATACAAAAGTACAAATATTTCCTCTGTAATATTATAGATGAAGGAAATGACTAAACCATCCCTAAGTGGAACGTTTCTGTTTTTATATAAAGATTTGTAAACAAGTCACGCCATTTGCGCGTATAAGAACTATTTGAACTTATTGCTTTGACTGCTTTGGGGTTCCGTGGAAACAAATTTGTTATTGCACGACAATCTTTCCTAACTGATCTATCTATGTAAAGAAATTTATAATATTAATACAGAAATGACATCGTTGAAATAATAAATCAAACATTTAATTAAAAATAACCTAAATTATAAATTAATTAAACTAAAAATAACTATATATACAAATTAAACCATAAAATCTCGTTCCAGACCACTGTTAGTCAAAAACGTGCCCAAAAGACTGGCCACATTGCCTCGCGAATGTCAATTGTTACGCGATGTCCATCACAGCAGTTATGGGAACCATAGAGTATATTAATATAATATAGACAATCGTCATAGATAATAATAATGGCCCTGGCAACACTATGATATAATTGGTATTTTTAGCAATATTGTAATATTATTATTTTGTAGGGTAGTTTCGTAGTATTTGGTATAAAAAGGCGGTGAGGCGTGTAGACGGTGTTCATTGCTTACTGTGTGGTGTGAATAGTCACACCAAAGGCTGGACGATAAGGGGAAACTCTGCCCAAATAGTTAATATTTGGTATCTTCGGTACTTTCTTACCCAAATCTCTGCAAGGCTTTTAACATGCTAATGCGTTGTCCGATAAAGCAGTCTTTTCTCACGTGACATATTCACCAGACGTCGTATCTATCTACCTATGTGTATGTATAACGGCTTGACCGATTTTTATGAAATCACTAGCTGTGCCCACGATGCCGTCCGCGTGGAATTTGTTGTCAAAATCCCCTGGATTTGAAACATTCTTCATTGGTGCTCTGCTCCTATTGGTCTTAGCGTATTTATATATAGTCTAAATCCTCTCTCAATAAATAGGCTATGTGTCACTGAAATAATTTTTCAAATCAGACTAGCAGTTCTTGAGATTAGCGCGTTTAATTAAATGAAAAACTCTTCAACTTTATACATTAGTATAAGAAGTATAAGATAAGATTTGTGTACACTCTGTAGGTCTGAGAATAGTCGTAAACTATTTTTTCTACTCGAAAGTGACAAGTGTGGCCCACCCCATTCTTTGAAAAAATTTTTTGGTCAGTTTTTTATGATTTGGCCTTAAATTTTTTTATAACATGAATTCAGCAGACAAAAGACAGCCAACCTGATAGAAAGCGGTTACCATCACCTATAGACATTTGCAACACCAAAGGTGCTACAAATGCGCTGCTGCTCTCTTAGAGGACACTGGAACCTGGTCTCTAAGGCTGGAACACAACTCGAGGTTGTTATGGCGACATACTCTAGACTAGAGGTGGTACCCATCCAGACGGGTAAATATCCTACCACCTGGCTATGGGTTGTTCTGCTACCTATTACGACAGGCCGCCCGCCCGCAGGAAATTGTATTCTTTCATCGTTCCTGTTCGGTTCAAATTCGGTCAAAGTTCTTTTTGAAAATATTTAATCTAATAAATCCGTCGTCTTGCTGAAAATACACTTTGATATTAAATATATGTAAAATAATTGTAATCTTCGTTACCTGTCCGACGTGGACGACGACACGGGTATATCCTAGTTTGTAATAAAATTTAGTTACTACGGAACCCCAGCAATAAAAACATGGCTCGGACTGGTCTAACTTTTTGCAGTGTTACCAGCGTAAAGAGGCCATTTGCCTCGCGTAGCACGTGGCTCGTTTGTTGAACGTATAATGGATCGATGTTGCCAGCTTTTTACTTAACGTTTTTGCTCGCTGTGTTGAAATATGCCAAGTTTGTGTACAAACGCTATCAGAGGGAGTTACAGCATGAATTTGATTTTTTTGAGCTAATCTTATATACTAATATGTGAAGCGTGAAGAGTTTGTTTGTTTGCTAGACCCTTAGACCTCTAAGGCTAGAACGCGCTAATCTCAGGGAATACTGGTCTAATTTGAAAAATTAGATGAAAAGAAAGAAAAGAAAGAAAAGAAAGAAAAGAAAGAAAAGAAAGAAAAGAAAGAAAAGAAAGAAAGAAAGGAAGAAAGGAAAGAAAGGAAAGAAAGGAAAGAAAGGAAAGAAGGAAAGGGAAGGAAAGGAAGGAAAGGAAGGAAAGGAAGGAAAGGAAGGAAAGAAGGAAAGAAGGAAAGAAGGAAAGAAGGAAAGAAGGAAAGAAGGAAAGAAGGAAAGAAGGAAGAAGGAAAGAAGGAAAGAAGGAAAGAAAGGAAAGAAAGGAAAGAAAGGAAAGAAAGAAAGAAAGAAAGAAAAGAAGAAAAGAAAGAAAAGAAAGAAAAGAAAGAAAAGAAAGAAAAGAAAGAAAAGAAAGAAAAGAAAGAAAAGAAAGAAAAGAAAGAAAAGAAAGAAAAGAAAGAAAAAAAGAAGAAAGAAAAAAAGAAAGAAAAGAAAGAAAGAAGAAAGAAAGAAAAGAAAGAAAAGAAAGAAAAGAAAGAAAAGAAAGAAAGAAAGAAAGAAATGCCAGACATTTAAATAAGTTTATTATTTAAACATATATATAAGTAAGTTTTTATTCTGTAGGAACGGAGAAAAAGTACAATTTCCTGCGGCCGGGTGTCTGTCCTAAGAGACGACAAAACAACCCACAGGCAGGTAGGCAGGGCGTTTACCTGACTGGATGGCTATCACCCCTGATCTAAAGTATGTCGCCACCACAATCTTGAGCTGTGTTCCGGTATTAGTGACCTGGTTCCAGTCTCCCTTAAGAGAGCAGCAGTGCATTTATAGCACCTTTGGTGTTGCTAATGTCCATAGGCGATGGTAGCCGCTTTCCATCAAGTGGGCCATCTGCCTGTCTGCTGAACTCCAGAAACAAAAAAAAAACAAAAAAAATTAATTTGATTTCATCTTAACTACACAGATAATACGCAAAATATAATAATATAATATGCAAACATGAACATCGCGAAGATGATGAAGATTATATCCTGAATTCACGGACAGAACCGCAGACATAAACTAGTAGACTTTATTACAGTAATAAATAAAGTCGACCCTACTTATATCGCGTGCATGTACAGCAGAGGGCGGCGTTGGTAAAATATTGGGGGAAGTAGAAAGTGTTATTAAAAGTCAACTGCTTTATGGAGATTCGCTTCAAGTTCTTTATAAATAAAGCCGATTATAAAAGGGTTCATTTATGTAGAAATGAGGAATTTTTTTATTGCAGGAGTTCAGCAGACAGGCAGACGGCCTACTTAATGGAAAGCGGTTACGGTGCTAGAAATGCGCTGCTGTTCCCTTAGGGAAGACTGGAATCCGGTCACCAATGCCGGAACAACTCAAGGTTGTGGCGACATACCTTTATTTATTTTATTTATTTACTTTCCACCAAACATAATAATAAAGCGGAAGAATCTAAAGAATATCTTAACTATGGGTGGAAAAGCCGGGAGCCCAAACTAGGAAAGAAAAATCCTGTGATTTTGGTACTCCTGACTCCTCACCACCAACTTAAAAATACTAGTAGGTATATAGTAGCTAACACACTAATGTTTGTAAAATATGCAGGTAGTTTAGGTATATATGAGTTATATGTGAGTATGTGCCTGTGGTTGGTGTGTGCGTGTGCGTGAGCGTGAGTGCGTGTGTGTATGTGAGTGCGTGCGTGCGTGCGCGTGT